>LR738710.1:18161164-18207588 GCA_902687465.1 Secale cereale | reverse complement strand
CCCCCCCCCGATACTTGTCATAGATTCATTAAAATAAGCAAACAACACACGAAAAAACAGAATCTGTCAAAAACAGAACAGTCTGTAGTAATATGTAACTTTCGAATACTTCTGTAACAAAAAAATTGAAATAAATTGGTGAACGTGAGGAATTTGTCTATTAATCATCTGCAAAAAAATCAACTAAGCACTCTCCAGTAAAAAATGACAGCCAATCTCGTGAGCGCTAAAGTTTCTCTTTTTTACAGCATGATCACATAAACTTCACACAAGTCTTCCCAAAGGTTCTACTTGGCAGAAACACTAATTAAAACACAAAACCACATTTAAACAGAAGCTAGATGCAATATTTATTCCTAAACAGAAGCAAAAACAAAGAAAATAAAATTGGGTTGCCTCCCAACAAGCGCTATCGTTTAACGCCCCTAGCTAGGCACGATACAAGAATAGATCTAGGTATTGCCATCTTTGGTAGGCAATCCATAAGTGGCTCTCACAATAGATTCATAAGGTAATTTGATTTTCTTTCAAGGAAAGTGTTCCATGCCTTTCCTTAACGGAAATTGGAATCTAATATTTCCTTCCTTCACATCAATAATTGGCCCAATCGTTCTATGGAAAGGTCTACCAAGAATAATAGGACATGAAGGATTGCAATCTATATCAAGAACAATAAAATCTACGGGCACATAATTCCTATTGGCAACAATAAGAACATCATTAATCCTTCCCATAGTTTTCTTAATGGTAGAGTCCGCAAGGTGCAAATTTAAAGAAAAATCATCAAGTTCATGGAATCCTAACATATCACACAAAGCTTTTGGAATTGTAGAAACACTTGCACCCAAATCACACAAAGAAAAGCATTCATGATCTTTAATTTTAATTTTAATAGTAGGTTCCCACTCATCATAAAGCTTTCTAGGGATAGAAACTTCTAAATCAAGTTTTTCCTCATAAGACTGCATGTGGAGAATTTAGTACGGATTGCAACAAGGAAATACAATCTATTAAAGAGCAATTATCATAATTGAATCCCTTTAAATCCAAACTAGTGGGTTCATCACTATGAAAAGTTTTAATCTCTTCAATCCCACTTTTAACAATTTTAGCATCAAGATCTAAAAACTCCGAATCATTGGGATGCCTTTTAACTAAAGTAGATTCATCTCCAGTCCCATCTAAAAACAAGGATCTAATAGGAGACACATCAATCACTTTCAGATCTTCATCCTTATTTTCATGATAGCTGGAAGAACACGCTTTCATGAAAGCTATCTTTTTTAGCACGCATCCTAGCGGGTCTTTCTTTGCATTCATCAATGGAAATTGTCATGGCTTTGAGAGACTCATTGATATCATGCTTAGGTGGAATAGATCTAAGTTTCAAAGAATCAACATCAACAGTAATTCTATCCACGTTTCTAGCCAACTCATCAATCTTAAGCAATCTTTCTTCAAGCAAAGCATTGAAATTTTTTGCGAATTCATAAACTCTTTAACACTAGTCTCAAATTCAGAGGGTATCTTACCAAAATTTCCGTAAGAGTTATTGTGGGAATTACCATAATTATTAGAGGAATTACTAGGAAAAGGCCTAGGATTAAAGTTTCCTCTATAAGCATTATTACCAAAATTATTCCTACCAACAAAATTCACATCCAAAGATTCATTATTATTTCAATCAACGTGGATAAAGGCATATCATTAGGATCAGAAGAATCACTCTTAGTAGCAAATAATTTTATAAGTTCATCCATCTTTCCACTCAAAACACTAATCTCTTCAATAGCATGCACTTTTTTACTAGTAGATCTTTCGGTGTGCCATTGAGAGTAGTTAACCATAATATTATCTAGGAGTTTGGTAGCTTATCCTAAGGTGATCTCCATGAAAGTGCCCCGCGCGGCCAAATCTAAAAGATTTCTAGAAGCAAAATTCAAGCCGGCATAAAAGTTTTGTATAATCATCCATAAATTTAAACCATGTGTAGGGTAATTATGTATCATTAATTTCATTCTCTCCCAAGCTTGTGTAGCATGCTCATGATCTAGTTGCTTAAAATTCATAATATCGTTTCTAAGAGAGATAATCTTAGCAGGAGGAAAATACTTAGAGATAAATGTATCTTTGCACTTCTTCCATGAATCAATACTATTTCTAGGCAAAGAGGTAAACCAAGTTTTAGCACGATCTCTAAGTGAAAACGGAAATAGCTTTAATTTAACAATATCATTATACGTATCTCTCTTCTTTTGCATATCACATAAATCAACAAAGTTGTTCAGATGGGTAGCGGCATCTTCACTAGGAAGGCCAGAAAATTGATCTTTCATGGCAAGATTCAACACAGCGGCATTGATCTCACAAGATTCAGCAGCTAAGATAGGAGCAATCGGAGTGCAATCATTATTGTTGGTATTGGAAAAGTCACACAATTTGGTATTGTCTTGAGCCATAGGGACAAGCAAGCAATCCAACACACAAGCAAACAAGAGGCAAGCGAACGGTAAACACACGGAAAAAGAAGGGCGAATAAAACGACAAGGGTGAAGTGGGGGAGAGGAAAATGAGAGGCAAATAATGTAGTGTGAAGGATAAGGGTTTGTGATAGGTACTTGGTATATGACTTTTGCGAAGATCTCTCTGGCAACGGCGCCAAAAATTCTTCTTGCTACTTCTTGAGCTTGCGTTATATTCCCTCGAAGAGGAAAGGGTGATGCAGCACAGTAGCGTAAGTATTTCCCTCAGTTTTTTAGAACTAAGGTATCAATCCAGTAGGAGACCACGCGCGAGTCCCTCGCACCTGCACAAACAAATAAGAACTTCGCAGCCAACGCGATAAGGGGTTGTCAATCCCTTTACGATCACTTACAAAAGTGAGATCTGATAGATAGGATAGGATAGTATTTTTGGTAGAAGAACAGAAAGTAAAGAAAGTAAATAAGAAACGGCAATAGAAATTGAAGGGAAAGTAATATGATAAAGATAGACCCGGGGGCCATAGGTTTCACTAGTGGCTTCTCTCATGAAAGCAGAATTCTACGGTGGGTGAACAAATTACTGTCGAGCAATTGATAGAAAAGCGCATAGTTATGAGAATATCTAGGCATGAACATTATATATAGGCATCACGTCCGTAACAAGTAGACTGAAATGATTCTGCATCTACTACTATTCCTCCACACATCGACCGCTATCCAGCATGCATCTAGAATATTAAGTTCATAAGAACAGAGTAACGCTTTAAGCAAGATGAGATGATGTAGAGGGATAAACTCAAGCAGTATGATATAAACCCCATCTTTTTATCCTCGAGGGCAACAATACAATACGTGCCTTGCTGCTGATGGGCCTCTAACCCATTGTTGGTTACCCCAAGTGGAAGGTGAAAGATGCAGTGTTGTGGAAGTGTTTTCCCTTAGCAAAGATGCCAAGGATCGAATCCCCAGAGACTCCTAGGTTCAACAAGTAGGTGTCAACTGCTAACGGCGCGTATTAGCAATCAACGTGGACCTACACACAGATACAAATAATTTGCTCCCAACGAGTACAGAGAGGTTGTCAATCCCTCCGGCCTTGTAGTTCACAAAGGATTAAAAGCAGATGATAGTAGTGATAGATAGTGTTTGCAATAGTAAATAATAACAAAAAGTAAATAGTGGATGTGATCAATGATGGTAATATGGACCGGAGTCTCATGATGTTCACTAGTGATGTCTCTCTCCCAAAAGACGATAAAACAGCTATTTGAGGTAAACAAATTACAGCTGGGCAATTGACAGAACCACGAACGCAAACCAATGCTGACTACATTGCAAGAAAGGTTGAGGTTCAAAGCATGGGCGGTACGCCAAAGTAAGTAGACCGAAATCCATCAATGCCTACTACTAATCATCCACCTTGAGATATCTATCCAGAACATCTCGCTGGTATTAAGTTGCGAGCCCCACCCATAGTGTAAACTCAAAGCAACGGACAACTGCATTAAAAGAACTTTGCGTAAAGTAAACAATCCTTGCACCCGCGGGCACAAGCACCGTTGTTTTCCCCCTAGTGGCAACAGCATATCCCCTAGACTCATGTTTCTGTCACTCAAGCTAGTCATCGAGGGGCATGAACCCACAATCGAGCATAACGTTCCCTCTTGGAGTCACTACGTATTACTCGGCCAAAGCAATAAATAACAACGGAGAACATGCAAGAATTACTTATGAACATAAATATAAAAGAGGTAGATCAAATATATTACTCAAGATCAATCTGAACATAATCTCATAATCCATCGGATCCCAGCAAACTCAACATAGCAACAGCATAAGGATTACATATGTGCCTCGATCATGTAGGGCAGCTCACGGGGACTAATTAGTGAAGCACAAGAACGGGAGGAGAACATCACATAGCTACTGGACATGGACTCATGGTCCAAGGGAGACTACTCACGAGTCATCCGAGAGGCGTCCATGGTGGTGGAGAAGCTCCCGGTGGTGATCCTCCCCTCCGGTAGGGTGCCGGGAAGAGTTCTCCTGGTGCTCCCGATATTGGAAGCGGCGGCGGCGGCGGAACAGAGATGGGATCGCGAAAAGAGTTCCTCTTCTGAGGGTTTCGGAGGACGCTTTAAATATATGCCAAAGGGGGGCATCGGGGAAGCTTCGGGGGGCCCAGGCGCCCCCCCGGCGCGGCCCAGGGGAGCCGCGCCGCCAGGGCGCCTGGAGCCCTGGTGCCCCCCCCCCCCGGCTGTCCTTCGGATGCAAGGTTGTTTCCGGAACGCTGATTTTTTATATAATTTTTCTGGATTTTTCCTGGCAGTTCTCGTAACGTGAAAACCTGAAATACAAAAACAGCCGAAAACAGAAACTGGCACTGGGGTGAACTGGATTAGTAAGTTAGTCCAAATATGATCAAAACTGTATGGAAGTGTATTAATATCATAGCAATATCACCCAAAAGTGGCATGGAGCAAGCATAAATTATAGATACGTTTTGGACGTATCAGCTGCCCCTACTGCCACTGGGAAAGGACACCGCAAGATTGAACCCAAAGCAAAGCACTTCTCTCATTGCAAGAACTATAGATCTAGTAGGCCAAACCAAACCAACAATTCGAAGAGACTTGCAAGTATATTATAATCATACATAAAATATTTTAGAAAAGAATCAAATATTGTTCATAGATAATCTTGATCATAAACCAACAATTCATCAGATCACGACAAACACACCGCAAAAAGATTACATAGAATAGATCTCCTTGAAGATCGAGGAGAACTTTGTATTGAGATCCAACAAGAGAGAAGAAGCCATCTAGCTAATAACTATGGACCCGAAGGTCTGTGGTAAACTACTCACAACTCATTGGTGAGGCTATGGTGTTGATGTAGAAGCACTCCGTGATCGATCCCCCCTCCGGCGAAGCTCCGGAACAGGCCCCAAGATGGGATCTCACGGGAACAGAAGGTTGCGGGGGTGGAATTAGGGTTTTCTCTGTTGCCTCGATGTTTTCAGAGTACATGGATATATATAGGAGGAAGGAGGGCACCGGGGGAGCCAGAGGGGGCCCACGAGGGTGGGGGCGTGCCTGCCCCCCCCCCCTGGGCACACCCTGCCCCTCGTGGCCGACGCTCTCGTTCCCTCGCGTGTACTCCAAGTCTTCTGTGTAGATACGGTTCCAAAAATAACTCTCCCGAAGGTTTCATTCTGTTTGGACTCCGTTTGATATTCCTTTTCTTCGAAACACTAAAATAGGCAAAAAAAACTACAATTTGCACTGGGCCTTGGGTTAGTAAGTTAGTCCCAAAAATAATATATTAGTGTATAATAAAGCCCATTAAACATTCAAAACAGAATATATAATAGCATGGAACAATAAAAAATTATAGATACGTTGGATACGTATGAGTAGGGTTCATGGAGGTGACACTAGGATACTCCCGTATGTGAAGAGAGACGTTTCGAATGAACGTGCAAAGCTCCGGAGAGGGATAACATTCCGTCACATGGACATGACAGTCAAATACTTTAAGAGGAGGAAAGCTGATAATCCAGAGTTTTTCTATGCGAAGCAAAAGGATCCTGCAACAAACTCCGTGACTGCCTTATTTTGGGTTGATGGGAGAACATGGGTGTTGCACCCAAAATATAAAGATTGTGTGTTCTTCGATACAACCATCTGCACCAACCAATACAACATGCCATTTGCTCCTATAGTTGTGGTCAACAACCACCTACAGACCATTGCACTCAGGTGTGCCTTGTTGCCGGATGAAACTATTGAAACATTTAAGTGGGTGTTCTAGTAGTGGTTGGTTGCGATGGATAACGAGCATCTTACAAACATCATGACCGACCAGGACCAAGTGATGGCAACAGCTATTGCGAAAGTGTTGCCAAATACTTGCCATAGGTGTTGCAAGTTCCATGTGTTTAGCAATGCGCGTTCCAAGTTGGGAAGGTTGTTGAGCAGAGATGAAGCATTTCCATATGTGTTCTACACTTGTATCAATCAATCATAAACTGTTGAGGAGTTTGAGGAAACATGGCAGCACACGTTTCATTGTTTTGAAGTGACTGAAAAAACAAACACCTGAAGAACATGTGGCGGACAAGGCGCATGTGGGCTCCAGCATACTTCAAGAACAAATTCTTCCCGTTCACAAGCACAACGGGAAGGTTAGAGGGGCTTAACTCATATTTCAAGACACTGATTCGTCCGGCTGATTCTGTTTGGAGGTTTGTGCAACAATATGAAATGTGCCAAGAAACTATGCTTGATCATGAAGACAATGTTGGGTTCACTGGTGAAACGACAGCTCCGCCACTATACTCTTGGTACACACACTTTTGAGCTTTACGAAAAAAAGAAAAAAATACATTGTTGTTGCGCCAAGTTTTTGTGTGATGTGGTTTGTGACCTATTTCTTGTGATGTTGCAGGTACAACATTGAGTGCCAAGCTGCTGCTTACTACACTCGCAGCGTCTTTGGCAAGTTCCAAAAACAGGTGACTGCGTCTACCGGCTTCATTATAAACCAAGACACTGAGTATCAAGCGCAAGGCCTCCTGTTTGAGCTAAAGGAAAGCTCCTATGAGAACCCAAAGCTCTATTCTGTGCATGTTATGATGCATGAATGGTTGTTTAAATGTAGTTGCCACTACTTTGAGATGAATGGCCTGATTTGTGCCCACATAATAAGGGCAATGGTGCATCTCAATGTCCAAGTAATTCCGCAACATTACTTGTTGGGGAGATGGTCTGAAGCAGCCACAACAAGCAAGGGCAGGACTGGCCAATTGCTGGACTTCGGGAACCCCTCAACGAACACGCTTAAATACAACTCCTTGTGTCGAAGATTGACATGGCTCGCCTCTAATGCATGTTGCAATGATGATGCCTACAAAATATTAGATGAAGCAATAACAGTTCTTGAGCCTGCCGTAGCAGCGGCAAAGAGAGGATCGCAACCAGGACAACAAGCAATGCAGCATACTGAAGCCCCAACACCACCCGCTACCGTAATGGGAACATTGAATGATGACCTACCACAGCCTCAAAGCTTGGAGATGTTACAAAACCTAGCTCGTGTCCCAAAGAAAGGTCAGCCAAGTGAAAGAGATGAGAGAAAGGAAACGCTGGTAGAGCAGCGAGATGACGAGCAAAAAAGAAGGCAAAGCAATAAGAGAAGAAGCCAACAGCACCAGGAAAGCCAAGAGCTCAAAACAGGACTGTCCGCTGCAAGCACTGCAACGAAGAAGGGCACAATATTTAGACATGTGGGCCGCTGAAAGCTGCAATGGAGGCAGTGGCAGCACCCCCTAAATGTCAGTTCGGCTCTCAGGTTGGACATGTGGTCCAAGCTTGTCGGTACTTCAAAGTGGTGATGGCAAGTGATCTAAACATTTCCCAAGCAACGCAACTGAAGCTCTAGGCCAAAAGCTGAGATAAATAGGGGGAAGATCTTCCTCGTAAGAAAAAAATGTTTTTCATTTGGGAGATGATCCTCCATCAGCCAGCAATGGGTGCTTCGTTTCATCTCGTAAAGCAACATGTACGTGCTCCCTGTGTTTAAGCTACATTTGTAACTTATTTTTTGCAAACTTCATGATGTACAAGCTTTATTTTCCATTTGCAACATGTGTTATGTTTGCTCCTGTGTAATCGCCTGGGTTGCAAAAAAAGAGAATGAATTTCTGCTACATGAAAACATGATTTTCACAGGAAGGGCGCTTTTCATTTTAGTTTCAATCCATCATTTTGCTAGTGTAAGTGATAAAAATGTTACGGAGATGACAAGCATTATAGCAAATTTGACTGCCATTACATGATCTAATGCAACAAATGGCTCCAAATACAACACAAGTGAGCGGAAAAAGAGGATACTACAGGACACATTTTAGGAAAAAAGTAACGACTGCCATTGGAATCTTGCTAAAAATTATATATAGGTGTGCAAAAACACCAGATCAGTAGTGAAACATCATGTCTCCATCATACCAAAAACGAGGGGAAAAGGGGGCATGCCCCAGCATGACACATTCTTCTTCCAAAAACTTTAGTTTCGTAGACTACTAGAGAGTTCGGTCACAAACATGTCGCACACACCTTCACCGCAAAAAAGAGAGGCCTAAACTATCGGAGATGTCTTGTTACAGTTGACATCAATCTATGAGTTTTTCAGCAAAGCTTGAAGCTCGTCCTCTGGGCTGAGGGTGTTTTGAGGGTGCTTGAAAAGCTTCGCCGCAATGTACTTCCGGAAATTGAGCAATGAGTTTGCATCCTGAGCATACACAACAAGAGAAAAGGCACATTGTGAGACACTACTAGCAGGGGATGAAAAAATGGTGGGTAAAAACATCAAATTTCAGAAAAATATGATAGTAGTTGACTACTAGTGTTTCATAGGTTGTGAGAATAAAAAAGAAGAAAATGAGTCCGAGTCATACTGTATTTAATGGCTTCATCCCCCTGGCAGTTACATTCTCCATGTATAGAATAACAAAGATGCCACAATCAAATCTGCCATGTAAAAAGGAGGAAACATGATATATAAAAAGATGAAAAATGCTTCCTAAAACAAGATGTAAAGTTGCGAATTGCCACAAATAATACAGAAAAAATAGTACGTTGTTGACTACTGCGGGTAACTTGGTGGACTGAACATCCCAAATGTGTCAAAATCTTGCTTCCATGGGTTTATTTCTCTGGCCATTGTTTTGAAGTTAGCTATCTGGAAAATGTTGAATTGATTGGTACTGCAACATTGATTCGAAAAAACAAAGGAAATCTCAAGATGTGTTCAACTCCGTACCAGATTGGAACAAGGCTTTTCAAGGATGCTGACATAGTCAGGGTCTAAGCTCCTAGAATCGAAGACATTGAACTGTTTTTTCATAAAATTTACAACAACAACTGCCCAATGCTCTGACTGGACTATGGTGAAGAACAACTGCAAAAATTTAAAAATGATATAAATAAAAACTGAAACATTGTTGCGCTACAAGGAAATCTTTGCACTATATACAATAGTTGAACGAGAGCTTTACTTGATCAAATTTCAACATGTCATTCTTCTCGCAGACCCTGGTAAAATCTCTATATCAGGAACTTGTCTTAAATGAATTTGGATCCACACAAAGCTTGGTCTGTATGAAAAAGAAAAAAATGTTCACAAAAAAGGTGAAAAGCTAGTAAATATCAAGTAAAAACCTACTATGTTGCGGGTGGAAAACTCAAGTGAAAACAAAAGCAAAAAAAATATGTTAGTTAACTCACAACGACATGTGGTGAGAACGCAAACTTCCTTGGGTTGGTTGATCTGTACGTCTGCTCAATGTTGAAACTTTCAATGTAAAGTGACATCAGCTCGTTGTTCACATGTGCGCGCTTTTTGAGCCTGATACGTCTCCAACGTATCTATAATTTTTGATTGTTCCATGCTATTATTTATGATGTTTTGGATGTTTAATGGGCTTTGTTATACACTTTTATATTATTTTTGGGACTAACCTACTAACCCAAAGGCCCAGTCCAGATTGATGTTTTTGGACTATTTTAGGGTTTTACAGAAAAGGAATATCAAACGGAGTCCAAACGGAATGAAACCTTCGGGAGAGATATTTTTGGAGCAAAATACGCACGGTAGACTTGAGAACCACGGAGTAGGGCTGATGTGGCGTCCACGAGGGTGCCCCCCCCCTATAGGGCACGCCCCCTGCCTCGTGGGCACCCCGTCTGGCCCCCGGTGCCCTCCTTCCTCCTATATATACCTACGTACCGCGAAACTATGAGATCAACAGAAAAACCCTAGTTGCACTACCGCAACCTTCTGTTCCCGTGAGATCCCATCTTGGGGCCTGTTCCGGAGATCCGCCGGAAGGGGGATCTACCACGGAGTGCTTCTACATCATCATCATCGCCTCACCATGAGTTGTGAGTAGTTTACTACAGACCTTCGGGTCCATAGCTAGTATTTAGATGGCTTCTTCTCTCTCTTTGTATCTCAATACCAAGTTCTCCTCGGTCTTCGAGGAGATCTCTTCGATGTAATATCTTTTTGCAGTGTGTTTGTCGAGATCCGATGAATTGTGGGTTTATGATCAAGATTATCTATGAGAAATATTTGGTTCTTTTCTGAACTCTTTATGTGTGATTATAATATCCTTGCAAGTCTCTTCGAATTATTTGTTTGGTTTGGCCTACTAGATCTACAGTTCTTGCAATGGGAGAAGTGCTTGGCTTTGGGTTCAATCTTGCGGTGACCTTTCCCGGTGATAGTAGGGGCAGCAAAGCACATATTGTATTGTTGCCATCGAGGATAAAAAGATGGGGTTTATATCATTATGTTTGAGTTTATCCCTCTACATCATGTCATCTTGCTTAAGGTGTTACTCCGTTCTTATGAACTTAATACTCTAGATGCAAGCTGGATAGCGGTCGATGTGTGGAGTAATAGTAGTAGAATCGTTTCGGTCTACTTGTTTCGGACGTGATGGCTATATATAATGATCATGCCTAGATAGTCTCATAATTATTCTCTTTTCTATCAATTGCTCGACAGTAATTTGTCTACACGCCGTAGAATATCACTATCATGAGAGAAGCCATTAGAGAACACTATGACCCCCGAGTCTATTCTCAACATTTCAATCTACAATCTACTTTACTTTTCTGCTTTTACTTTCTGTTCTTATATCCAAAAATACCAAAAATATCAAACTATCATCTCTATCAGATCTCACTTTCGTAAGTGATCGTAAAGGGATTGACAACCCCTTATCACGTTGGCTGCGAAGTTCTTATTTGTTTGTGCAGGTGTGAGGGACTTGCGCATGGTTTCCTACTGGATTGATACCTTGGTTCTCAAAAACTGAGGGAAATACTTACGCTACTGTGCTGCATCACCCTTTCCTCTTCGAGGGAATACAACGCAAGCTCGAGAAGTAGCAAGAAGAATTTATGGCGCCGTTGTTGGGGAGGCTTACGCAAAAGTCATATACCAAGTACCTATCACAAACCCTTATCCTTCGCATTACATTCTTTGCCTCTCGTTTTCCTCTCCCCCACTTCACCCTTGCCGTTTTATTTGCCCTTCTTTTTGTCGTGTGTTTACCGTTCGCTTGCCTCTTGTTTGCTTGTGTTTCCATGTGCCTTCTATTTGCTTGCATCTTTGCTTGCTAAAAATCTATTGTTATGGATCACCTTAAAGTGTTCTATTTGGATCATCTTCGATCCTTATGCTCTCGTGCTGAAACTCCAACTAGCCTAGTTAATGGGAAATCTTTAGATGAGCATGCTCATTTTGTGCGTCACCGTTTGTTTGAAAAAGGGAGACTCTTATGGGATCAAGTAAACAGATTGCTATGTTATGCTTGGAATCTTTGTGAAATTTTTGATTTTTACTTGTTGCTCTAAGAACCCTAAAAAACACCTCCCCTACCTATGTGAGTTTAATTATAATGAAATCTTATCCTCTTATGCAAAGGGTGTTTATAGTTACTACGATATCAAACAAATTGAAGAATTTGTTGCTTTTAAGGGTGCTTATGAAGTTGCTTCTTTGATTGAAAAGTATGATATTACTCTACGAATCTGAAAATTTTGACATACTTAAATATTGCTTTGAAAACTATGCTCATAATGTCTATGTGAAAGAATTTATTGAAAGAATGACCGCTGCTTTGAAAGAAAATAATGATATGCATGAATCTATAGATAATTATGATTCCGATGATTTGACTGAAATATCCCTTGATGAACATGATGCTTTCCATTCTTGTGCCCTTGATGCCAACATTTATGAAGATGAATTTGCTATAGTTCCTTATGTTAAACATGAGATCGTTGCTATTGCACCCATACTTGATAGTTCCTTTGATGAAAAGCATGATTGCAGTGATGTTATTATAAATTCTCTTAATGCCAATTGTGTTAATGATATGCAAATACTCAAGCTTGGGGACGCTAGTTTTGCTATGACTACTATTTGTTGCAATGATCATGATTGGGGTGATTCTTCTTATGATCTTGAAAATTTATTTAAGCCCCATGATGAATATGAGATTGATAATAATGTTTTCAATATTACTGAAAGTGGGTTTGGAAGAGTGTCAACTTTATATCCCACATATTTGGAGAATGTTCAATCTTATGAAATTTTTGATAAAAGTGGGTTTGGAGAGGTCATGACTATAGTTAATGTTGATCCCACTATTTCGGAAGAGTGGCAACTTTGCATGCATGTGGATCGTGTTGAGAACATGTTATGTGATAGCTATATTGTTGAATTTTCTTATGATCCTACATGCAATTATTATGAGAGAGGAAAATATGGTTATAGAAATTTTCATGTTACTAACTTACCTCTCTTCATGTTGAGATTGATCTTGTTTCTTTCTTCTTCCTTGCATACGTTAGATATTGCTTGTTATGATAATTTGTTTGCTTATAAAATGCCTATGCATAGGAAGTATGTTAGACTTATATGTGTTTGTCACATGTTTTATGATGTTCTCTTTGTGCTTCAATTCTTATCTTTCATGTGAGCATCATTGAAATCTCAAGCCGATCTTAATGGCTACAAAGCAAGAGCTTGTTGGGAGGCAACCCAATTTTATATTATTATTTTTGCTTCTGTTTAGGAATAAATATTGCATCTAGCTTCTGTTTGGATGTGATTTTGCGTTTTAATTAGTGTTTGTGCCAAGTAGAACCTATGGGAAGACTTGTGTGAAGTTTATATGATCGTGATGTGAAACAACAGAATCGTTAGCACTCGCTAGAATGGTCACCAGATTTTCTGGAACGTGCTTTTTAGTTGATTCTTTTTGCAGATTATTAATAGACAAATTCCTCACGTTTACCTATTTATTTCAAAAAAATTGGAGTTACAGAAGCATGTGAAAACTGCAGATTACTACAGACTGTTCTGTTTTTTGACAGATTCTGTTTTTCGTGTGTTGTTTGCTTATTTCAATGCATCTATGAGTAGTATTGGGAAGTACGAATCATAGAGAAGTTGGAATACAGTAGGTTTAACACCAATATAAACAAAGAATGAATTCATTGCAGTACCTTTGAGTAGTGGTTTGCTTTCTTATACTAACGGAGCTCACGAGATTTTTGTCTAAGTTTTGTGTTGTGAAGTTTTCAAGTTTTCAGTATTGCTTTGATGGACTATGGAACAAAGAGTGGCAAGAGCCTAAGCTTGGGGATGCCCAAGGCACCCCAAGGTAAAATTCGAGGACAACCAAAAGCCTAATCTTGGGGATGCCCCGGAAAGGCATCCCCTCTTTCGTCTTCATTCATCGGTAACTATACTCGGAGCTATATTTTTATTCACCACATGATATGTGTTTTACTTGGAGCGTCTTGTATCATTTGAGTCTTTTCTTGTTAGTTTGCAACAATTATCCTTGCTGGACACACCTATTTGAGAGATTTAAATATGGCCTAGGAATTGATAGAACACTCTATGTGCTTCACTTATATCTTTTGAGTTGAACATTTTTTGCTCTAGTGCTTCGCTTATATCTTTTAGAGTGCGGTGGTAATTATATTTTGTAGAAATTGTCGATATCTCATGCTTCACTTATATCCTTTTGAGAGTCAATTAAAACAGCATGGTAATGTGCTTTGGCTATAAAACTAGCCTTCACATGATAGACATCCAATATCAATGTAGTAAAAACTTTCACGCTAGGTGCATTGAATATGATGAGAAGTTGGATGCATGATAATTGTTTTGAGATATGAGGATAGTAATATTAGAGTCATGCTAGTGGAGTTATTATGAAATTGAGAAATGCTTCTGTTAAGGTAAGTGATTCCCGTAGCATGCACGTATGGTGAACTGCTATGTGACGAAGTTAGAGCATGAGGTATTTGTAAAGTGTCAACCTTTGCGAGGAGGTCGGCGGCGCACGATGGTTAACTCCTACCAACCTCCCCCCCTAGGAGCATGCGTTGATTGCTTTGTTTTGATGACTCGTAGATTTTTGCAATAAGTATATGAGTTCTTATGACTAATGTTGAGTCCATGGATTATACGCACTCTCACCCTTCCACCATTGATAGCCTCTATTGTACCACGCAACTTTCGCCGGTACCATACACCCACTATATATTCTTCCTCAAAACAGCCACCATATATTTTCCTCAAAACAGCCACCATACCTACCTATCATGGCATTTCCATAGACATTCCGAGATATATTTCCAGGCAACTTTCCACCGTTCCGTTCATATGACACGCTTCATATTGTCATATTGCCGTGCATGATCATGTAGTTGACATCGTATTTGTGGCAAAGCCACCATGCATAATTTTTCATACATGTCACTCTTGATTCATTGCACATCCCGGTACACCGCCGGAGGCATTCATATAGAGTCATACTTGTTCTACTATCGAGTTGTAATTAAATGAAAGTGTGATGATCATCATTATTAGATCATTGTCCCATGTGAGGAAAGGCTAAATCAAGAAAGCCCAAAGAAAAAAAGAAAGGCCCAAAAAAGGGACAATTGCTACTATCTTTTTCCACACTTGTGCTTCAAAGTAGCACCATGTTCTTCATGATAGAGAGTCTCATGTTTAGTCACTTTCAAATACTAGTGGGACTTTTCATTATAGAACTTGGCTTGTATATTCCAATGATGGGCCTCCTCAAATGCCCAAGGTCTTCGTGAGCAAGCAAGTTGGATGCACACCCACTAGTTTCTTTTATTGAGCTTTCATCATATTTAGCTCTCGTGCATCTGTTGCATGGCAATCCCTACTCACTCACATTGATATCTATTGATGGGCATCTCCATAGCCTGTTGATATGCCTAGTTGATGTGAGACTATCTCCCTCCTTTTTGTCTTCTCCACAATGATACGTCTCCGTCGTATCTATAATTTTTGATTGTTCCATGCCAATATTCTACAACTTTCATATACTTTTGGCAACTTTTTATACCATTTTTTGGGACTAACATATTGATCCAGTGCCCAGTGCCAGTTCCCGTTTGTTTCATGTTTTTCGTTTCGCAGAATATCCATATCAAACGGACGGAGGTTTTTTTGGAATATATGTGAATTTTGGGAAGCGAAACTAATACGAGACGATACCCGAGTGGGCCTCGAGGGTGGGGGGCCCCCCTACCCAGGGCGCGCCCTGGGCCCTCGAGGCCACACCGTAAGGCAGTTGATGCCCTTCTTTCGCCGCAAGAAAGCTAATTTCTGGGTAAAAATCGTGTCAAAAGATGAGCCCAATCGGAGTTACGGATCTCCGATAATTTAAGAAACTGTGAAGGGCCAGAATCTGGGAACGCGGAAACAGAGAGAGATAGAGAGACAAATCCAATCTCGGAGGGGCTCTCGCCCCTCCGCCACCATGGAGGCCATGGACCAGAGGGGAAACCCTTCTCCCATCTAGGGAGAAGGTCAAGGAAGAAGAAGAAGGAGGGGGGCTCTCTCCCCCTCGCTTCCGGTGGCACCGGAGTGCCATCGGGGCCATCATCGTGTATCGGCGATCTACACCAACACCTCCGTCATCTTCACCAACATCTCCATCACCTTCCCCCATCTATCTACAGCGGTCCACTCTCCCGCAACCCATTGTACCCTCTACTTGAACATGGTGCTTTATGCTTCATATTATTATCCAATGATGTGTTGCCATCCTATGATGTCTGAGTAGATTATCGTTGTCCTATCGGTGATTGGTGAATTGCTATGATCGATTTAAATTGCTTGTGGTTATGTTGCTAACCTTTGGTGCCCATCATATGAGCGCGCGCGTGGATCACACCATAGGGTTAGTTGCATGTTGATAGGACTACGTATTGGAGGGCAAGAGTGACAGAAGCTTCAACCTAGCGTAGAAATTGATGCATACGGGATTGAAGGGGGACCAATATATCTTAATGCTATGGTTGGGTTTTACCTTAATGAACGTTAGTAGTTGCGGATGCTTGCTAACAGTTCCAATCATAAGTGCATAGAATTCCAAGTAAGGGATGACATGCTAGCAGTGGCCTCTCCCACATAAAACTTGCTATCGGTCTAGTAACGTAGTCAATTGCTTAGGGGCAATTTCGCAACTCCTACCACCACTTTTCCACACTCGCTATCACTAACTTTATTGTGTCTTTATATTAACAACCCCTAGTTTTATTTTCGTGTTCTTTATATTCTTGCAAACCTATCCCACAAAAACTACAAAGTACTTCTAGTTTCATACTTGTTCTAGGTAAAGTAAACGTCAAGCGTGCGTAGAGTTGTATCGGTGGTCGATAAAACTTGAGGGAATATTTGTTCTTCGTTTAGCTCCGCGTTGGGTTCGAGACTCTTACTTATCGAAAGAGGCTACAACTGATCCTCTACACTTGTGGGTTACCACACAACCACCTCTCTATTTTCCACATAGTGCTATGTCCATGGCTCACGCTCATGTATTGCGTGAAAGTTGAAAGGTTTGAAAGAATAGAGTATGAAAACAAGTGCTTGACTGAAATCGGGGTTGTGCATGATATGAATATTTTGTGTGATGAAGAGGGAGCACAGCCAGACCATATGATTATGTAGGGATAACTTTCTTTAGCCATAGTATTTTGAGAAGACATGATTGCTTTGTTAGTATGCTTGAAGTATTATTATTTCTTATGTCAATATAGACTTTTATCTTGATTCTTTCAGATCTGAACATTCATGCCACAATTAAGAGAATTACATTGAAAAACTATATTGGTTAGCATTCCACATCAAAGATTTTGTTTCTATCATTTACCTACTCGAGGACGAGTAGGAATTAAGCTTGGGGATGCTTGATACGTCTCCAACTTATCTATAATTTTTTATTGTTCCATGCTATTATTTATGTTGTTTTGGATGTTTAATTGGCTTTGTTATACACTTTATATTATTTTTGGGACTAACCTACTAACTCAAAGGCCCAGTCCAGATTTTTGTTTTTTGCCTGTTTTAGGGTTTTACGGAAAAGGAATATCAAATGGAGTCCAAACGGAACGAAACCTTCAGGAGAGATATTTTTGGAGCAAAATACGCACGGGAGACTTGAGAACCACTGAGTAGGGCAGACGTGGCGTCCACGAGGGTGGGGGCGCCCCCCCCCTATAGGGCGCGCCCCCTTGCCTCGTGGGCACCCAGTCTGGCCCCCGGTGCCCTCCTTCCTCCTATATATACCTACGTACCCCGAAACTATTAGAACAACAGAAAAAAAAACCTAGTTCCACCACCGCAACCATCTGTTCCCATGAGATCCCATCTTGCGGCCTATTCCGGAGCTGCATCGAAGGGGGGATCTACCATAGAGTGCTTCTACATCATCGTCATCGCCTCACCATGAGTTGTGAGTAGTTTACTATAGACCTTCTGGTCCATAGCTAGTATTTAGATGGCTTCTTCTCTCTCTTTGGATCTCAATACCAAGTTCTCCTCGGTTTTCGAGGAGATCTATTCGATGTAATCTCTTTTTGCGGTGTGTTTGTCGAGATCCGATGAATTGTGGATTTATGATCAAGATTATCTATGAGAAATATTTGGTTCTTTTCTGAACTCTTTATGTGTGATTATAATATCCTTGCAAGTCTCTTCGAATTATTGGTTTGGTTTGGCCTACTAGATCTATAGTTCTTGCAATGGGAGAAGTGCTTGGCTTTGGGTTCAATCTTGCGGTGTCCTTTCCCAGTGACAGTAGGGGCAGCATGGCACGTATTGTATTGTTGCCATCGAGGATAAAAAGATGGGGTTTATATCATTATGTTTGAGTTTATCCCTCTACATCATGTCATCTTGCTGAAGGCGTTACTCCGTTCTTATGAACTTAATACTCTAGATGCATGCTGGATAGCGGTCGATGTGTGGAGTAATAGTAGTAGATGCAGAATCGTTTCGGTCTACTTGTTCCGGACGTGATGCCTATATATAATGATCATGCCTAGATAGTCTAATAATTATTCGCTTTTCTATCAATAGCTCGATGGTAATTTGTTTACCCGCCGTAGAATATCACTATCATGAGAGAAGCCATTAGAGTACACTATGGCCCCCCGGGTCTATTCTCAACATATCAATCTACAATCTACTTTACTTTTCCGCTTTTACTTTCTGTTCTTATATCCAAAAATACCAAAAATATCAAACTATCATCTCTATCATATCTCACTTTCGTAAGTGATCGTAAAGGGATTGACAACCCCTTATCTTGTTGGTTTCGAAGTTCTTATTTGTTTGTGCCGGTGCGAGGGACTCGCGCGTGGTCTCCTACTGGATTGATACCTTGGTTCTCAAAAACTGAGGGAAATACTTACGCTACTGTGCTGCATCACCCTTTCCTCTTCGAGGGAATACAACGCAAGCTCGAGAAGTAGCAGAGCCGACTACTGAAATGTTTGAATGAAGTTTCGAAACCACCTATCCTGATAAAAACCAGGGATTTTTTTGCAAAAAGAAATAGTAACTCGGTTAGGAGGTATCAATAAAAATGGATGGATTTTTTCTCTAAACACACATATAAGTGCAAAAAACACTTACAGAGGCTCGCCTTTGGGTGGGTCCTTTATACGATAATTGGTACAGCAGTACCTCCAGTATATGGCATCATCTGTTGCACCAATTTTGATCTTCTTCATCTTCTGCAACTTGGGTCCGGGTGGTGCGGGCGGAGCATCTCTCTTAAGTGTAGGCTTCTTCACATCATGGCTTTGCCCGCTGCTGACTTCAACAACCTCATCATCCTCTCTTGTGTCATCAACACCTGCTTTCTGGAAAAAAGGAACAGAAAGCAATAAGAACTTGTGAGTAACAGATTGGAGCATTTATGTAGTAAAGTTTCAAAAAAAGGATGATATGTTGCGTAAACAAGAAATTGCGGGGATGACTTGTAAAAACCTGCAGGGCCTGTCGATAATGGTGGATATGTTGCGAGGGGGGTCACATCATAAACAGGACCAGCTGAAGTGGCAGGAGAGTCATCAAACAGAGGGCTTCTCGCGTGAATCTTCAAGAAAGAGTCCAAATCGAAAGGACCAGATGATCGTGCAGGTGAATAATGAACTTGTGGGACATCCTGAAACAGTAAATCGTCATCGCTGCCAGGTTCAAACAAGCTAAATGAAGGCCCATCTTCAAGTGTCCATGGCCTCCTCATCAAATTCACAAATGGGAAGATTGGAGTGCGAGGCGACTTCTGTTCGATGTTTACCTTGCTGCAAGTATCTTCTCCCTTGGAATTGTTGTGACCATTGACGTTGTCGTGAACACTGCCATTGATGTGGTCGCTCTTCTTGGCTGGGACAACATTTGTGTGACCCACTTCCACTACTTGATCCCAACTCTTTGCGCATTCTGGTTGCTTAGGCTGTTACGGAAACAATTTGGTGGCACTGGCTATAGGGGGTGATGTAGTACCATGCACGCCATCTGGTTTCTTACGCTGTTGCGGCGAAGATTTGGTGACAGTGGTTGTAGGGGTTGTTGTAGTCTCATGCACGCCATCTCGTTTCTTAGGCTGTTGCGGAGATGATTTGGTGGCACTGGCTATAGCGGTTTTTCTAGTCCAATGTTTAGGCTGCTACAGAAACAATTCAGTGGCATCACACATGCCTGCAGTGGGATCTTTTGGCACACAAAAAGTGACATCTGCCACTTCATATTTGGTCTCACCCCTCCTGGATAAAGCTTTTGATGCCTCAGACAACATTAGGCCCATGCGTTTGCAATATATAGCCTGCAACACCCTCCCAAATGAGCTCAACGTGGCATTAAGCTATGTAGCATGGAGCTCTTTGTGCTTGTTGTATATGTCACGAAGATGCGGGGGCAGATGTAATGCATAAACAAAAAACAAAAGAGAGAAGAAAAAGGAACATTAGCAGTCAATCAAGATACGATACAAAAAGAGAGTTGCAAAAAGAAAATGGTGTGTGGCACTCACCTCTAACTACTCAAATGTAGGCAATGTGTGTAGCCACTCCTCCAAAAATCCGCACACGTCATCACCACCCTCCATGTTATCCGAAGGTGGCTTGTGCACAGTCTCTGCATTGCCATCAGTAACTTCCAGACCAGCCTTGGATGGTTCCGGAGAGCCCACATCAGCCCCACTTTGTGGATTGGCTTGTGTGTGCGAGCTCTCCGGAATGTGTGTTGCGGCCACAACAGGTTCACCTTGGTTGTCGGGGTTCATAAGCTCCTCTATGACATGGCCTTGGATTGATATTTGGGCAATCTGATCCACATATGACATAAACTTGGATGTTGTGTATGGTGTAGTGGAAATAAACTGCATTTCAAAAATGGAACAAAGAATTCAGAAATTGCGAAAATAACAAAAGGTGGTGTCCAAATTTTTTAAAAAGCACACTTACGGGCCGCTTCCCAAATCCATCGTCTAGTGTGTCGACTGCAACAGCAGCTGTGAAGTCCATTTCATGAAGAAAACAAGCTCGTGCCAGCGAGTAGTCGATGACATTGTCAACTATGCATCCTCTTGGAATGTCGAGGTGGTCCATATAAATTATCTGCAAAAACAAAAAAGAAAAGAGACATGAGTGCCAGTAAAAGTTTAATGTTGCGGAAAAGAGGGTGGCATGAGTGATGGGCTGTACCGGAAGCTTTGGTAGACATTCGCCAATCAGGAATTTTAATTTACCAGCATTCCTCTTATCCTGGTACTTTTGAAATTCCTTCATCACATTAGACAGAATATACTCATCCCACTCGAACTCATGGACAACACTCATGTCTTGTAAGGTGTAGAGATAGTCTAGAGGCACCATATTTGCTGTCCCGGGATCTAGGACCAATGATAGGCAGAGTAAAATGCATGACCTATGAATGGTCTCCTGATCATCATCGTCCGCTTTTGATAGAACATCTGCGGTGGTGGCTATTGGAGCCCTATCACCATCCAAATACACATCCCAAAAATCTGATTTCCCCCTCTTGCCAAATTCTAATGGCCTGCTAGCTACCAGATGGCACATTGAAAAACTTCGTCACCATGTCTTTTGTGAAGTGTATTTTCTTCTGATCATTAATCCTATGTAGAAACATAAAAAATGGAAATCAGTAGATGTTGCGAAAAAGAGAAAAGTGATATGCAACAGGCTGAAACTGAAAAAGGACATGTTTAAAAAGAAGATGCTCAAAATAAACATACTTGAATAGACGCTTCTTAGGATCGATATTCATAACAACGATATCGAGAAGCCCTTCTGGAGGAGGAGGCAAAGGAGATATATGCAACAAATCCCCGAAGCTGGACTTGCTTAGTAGATATCTTTTCTTCCCTTGGATGGAATTGGCTATGTCGCGCAGCCGCTTTGCTGACCATCGGGTTTGGTAGATGGACATGTTACGAAACGAAAACAAAATGCAAGTCAAGCTATGAAGCTATGAAGCTACAGGAAGCACAAGTACAAAGTTTCAGAAACATAAAACAATGCTACGGAAACACAAGTAAACAAACTCAGAAAAAACACAGCAACAGCTCTCACAACTCTCACTCATGCTGCTCTTTAATAGACAGTTCCAAATCAGAAACCAATATCATGATTTAAGTAAGATAGCAGTACTGCAGTAATGCACTGATGGTAGTAGTGGTAGTATTCACAACAAACAATACATGCAATTTAGAAATTTGCTATGAAGAGAGTAACAAGGTTCAGCAAATGTTATGAGCTGCACAAAATTCAGAAACAAAAAAAATGCATCTATGCCGGCGACCATCTCGTCTCCGACTACGCCAGCGGCAACTATTCCTACTACACCGGCGACCTTCTCCTCCCTAGTAGTAAAAGCTCCCAAACATCACCTACAAAAAAACTGCGGAGCACCACCAACACAGCGTGCGAGCATGGGGGAGCAAGGCATCGCGACTGGCACCGCCGCCTCCGCGACGGGGAACCACCACCTACGCCCACCACTGCGATGGTGAACCACCACCTATAGCGACGGGGAACCCACCACCGCCGCATCCTCCCTATATTTTCGCTAGGCTACAGGAATGAGGGGGACATTTGTGGATCTCTGATACGTCTCAAACATATCTACTTTTCCAAACACTTTTGCTATTGTTTTGACCTCATTCTTGCATGATTTTAACTAAACTAACCCGGACTGACGCTGTTTTCAGCAGAGCTGCCTATATGGTTTTATTGTGTGCAGGAAAACGGATTTTTAGGTGTCTCAGAAAATTCCACGAAAAATCACAGAAAATCCACGCACCCGGAGGGCCCTTGTGCCAGAAGATGGGCCAGAGGGGAGCCAGGGGGCCCCAGGCGCCCTGGGGGCGCGGCCCCACCCCTGGCCGCGCCGGGAGGCCGCCTGGGCTGCTCCCACCTCCTCTGGTGCCCTACTTTGACCCGTATTTATCCCGTGATGAGAAAAACCCCAGAACAGAAGTCGTTTTCCCAGTTTCCGTCGCGGAGCCGCCGCCACCCTCTTTTCTTCCTCGGGAGGGCTAATCTGGAGGCTGATTTGGCCTCCGGGGAGGGGAGATCGTCGCCATCGTCATCATCATCACCACTCCATCCTCCCTCCATGACTTCTCCTTCCATGTGTGAGTAATTCCCTGCTGTAGGCAAAGGGGATGGTAGGGATTGGATGAGTTAGATCATGTGATAGTTTATCAGATTGTTGGGGACATGTTTCCTATGATCTACTATGGTGTTTATCATCTTTGCTTCAACTTGTTGCTCTTAATGCTTGTCACTTAGGGCCCGAGTGCCATGATTTCAGATCTGAACCATATGTGTTTGCATGAATATATTTGTGTTCTTGATCCTATCTATGAGTTGTTTGCACCTATTACGGTCCGGAACCGGCGATCCCAAAAGTGACAGCTTGGGACACCAAAGGGGATGGTCCATAGTTTGAGGATTACATGTATCCATTGAGTTTATTGCTTTGTTCCGGTGCTCTTTGACAGGAGCACCTTAATCTCCATAAGTTCCTTTTGGCCCCGTTCGTAGCGGGATTGTAGGACAAAAGATGGTGTGCAAGTTCTTATTGCAAGCACGTACAACTACATGTGGGATACATGCCGAATGTTTGATATTTGCCTAGATGATCATTACTTTTATGTGTGCCTTGCCCCAAGTTAGATTCATGATGTATCTCATCCATGCAGCGCCCAACCATCATCTCCCTAGCCTACAGTGTTTAAATCCTGCTGGTTATTAGTTGCTACTTTTGCCGTTTACTTTTGCTGTTTACTTTTGTTGTTTACTTTTACTATCACCACCATCACTATCATATCACCGTTACCACTTATCTTTTGTTGCAAGTAAGTATATTTCAGGTGTGGTTGAATTGACAACTCAACTGTTAAAGCTTATAAATACTCTTTGGCTCCCCATGTGTCGAATCTATAAATTGGGTTATTCTTACCCGCGAAGACTATCTCGATCCCTTACGGTTGAGGGTTATCAAGTACCGTTTTCTGGCACCGTTGCCGGGGAGCATAGCAATATTTACAAGTCTACTTGAAGTATCCTACCTGCTGCACTTCATCCGCTATGGGTAAGAAAGGAGACCCCAAGGTTCCGATCTTACTATCCACTACAAGAAGAGGTGCTGTTCTGAACACTAGTGCTACACTTGATTCACCTTTTGTTATGAGTAAGTTTGCCTCACTACCACCACATGATGCTCCTACTGAATCTGTTACTATGTCCGATACTCTTGATGATGCTTCTACTACTCTTGATGATATTAGTTCACTTGGTTATGCTCTTAAAAACAGATCGATGCTGCTGCAAACAAATCTGGAATTGAAATTCCTGTTACTCGCTACCCCGTTGGTGGAACTTACGATTATCCTGATTTGAGTGAACTCAAGGAGAGACTCCTTGATGATGATTCATTATGCTTGATGATGATTTATGCAGGGAACTGACAGAGTTTTCCGGCTCTGACCCTGAAGCTATTAAGAAGCTGCTTGAAAAACACTCCTTGAAGAACAAGACTGTTCCTGATCCTGAATTTGCTACATCTCCTATCTGCATCAATGATCTTGATTATGATTTCTCTGTTGATCTTTCACTTATACCTATGATTGAAGCTAACCCTTTTTATGGCAGAGAAATGATGATGCTATTGCACACCTGACCAAACTCACTGAGTTGGGTGGCTTGTTTACCACGGATGAGAAGAAACGAAACTTTTATGTGACTAAGCTTCTTCCTTTCTCTTTGAAGGAAGGTGCTAAAACATGGTATGATTCACTACCATGTGGTTCCATTAAGAGTCCTCAAGACTTAGCTCACTCTTTTGTTGATAAGTACTTTCCTGCTCATATGCAACATGCTGCTTTACAAAGAATTTATAACTTTAAACAGTTGCAGGATGAGCACCTCCGTAAAGCTTGGGGGAGGTACTGTAGTCTGATCCGGGCTAGACCAGGACATGGAGTCCCTAAGAATGAATTAATCGATATATTTTATGCTGGTCTAACTGATGAATCCAGGTCCTATTTGGATAGTTGTGCTGGTTGTGTTTTCAGGAAAAGAACACCGGACGATGCAGAGGATTTGATGGGCAGGATTGCCAAAAACCATGAAGATTGGTCCGTCCCTGAACCACCTCCACCACCAAAGAAGAGGGGCATGTTTGTTCTAAGCCCCGAAGATATGCAAGAACCAAAGAAGTCTATTAAAGAGAAGGGTATTAAAACTGAAGACGTGAAGAATCTACCCCCTATTGAGAAGTTGTGTGAGCCTACCACTCACCCTACTATGGTAGAGGTACACTCTCTTTTAGATTTCAACGCAAGTGACATCCCTCATGGTAAGCCTCCCGATCAATGTTTAGATGAGTTTGATAATTTTATTATGAAACAAAATCATTTTAATGAGAGGATACAAAATCAATTGCATGATAATTCCCTTGCTATCAAAAGTTTGCTTGATGTTCTAGGTAGAACAGTTAATGATGTTAAATGTCTTGTGAAGCATTTTCATATGGTTCAAACTCAGCTTGAACAAATTTCTAATGTGCAAAAAGATTTTCTTGCTAACAATGCCAAAGAAGATGATTTGCAGGCCTTCGGGATTAAGACCCGAGGAGGAACTAGGAATCAAGATCCTCTCTATCCAGAGGGGCATCCGAGGAGAATCGAGCAAGATTCTCAAATGCAGGAAGAAGAAATTGTTGGCTCTCCAAAGAAGAAGAAGAAGAAGAAACACAAGGAGGCTGACAATTCCAATGATCCTATTACAAGTGAAGAGCCAGCTGTTGATCCCAACAGTATATCTACCTCCGATGCTGAGACTGAAGACGGTGCCGAACCTGAAGGTAAGGATAAGGAGAATGATCCGCCTGAAGTTCGAGAAGAAGAAGCACCTGACAAATGCAAGAAGTACACTAGAGAAGACTTCGTCGCAAGAAGACATGGGAAGGAAAGAGAACCATGGATACAGAAACCCATGCCCTTTCCAGGTAAGTCTCTCAAATCTAAAGAAGAAGAGCATTACAATAAGTTTTGTGAGTGGATGAAACCTCTTTTTCTTCAAATCCCTTTGACTGATGCTATTAAGTTACCTCCCTATTCAAAATATATGAAAGATATTGTCACTAATAAAAGAAAAATTCCTAATGAAGCAATATCTACTATGCTTGCTAACTACTCTTTCAGTGGCAACATTCCTGAGAAGCTTGGTGATCCAGGTATACCCACCATTCCTTGCTCCATAAAGAATAATTATGTCAAAACTGCTTTATGTGATCTTGGAGCAGGAGTGAGTGTTATGCCTTTCTCTCTTTACAAGAGGCTTTGTTTAGAGAAACTAATTCCTACAGATATCTCTCTTCATATGGCTGACAAGTCAACCGCCGTTCCGATAGGTACTTGTGAGGATGTTCCCGTAGAAGTTGCTAATTGTTTGATCCTTACCGATTTTGTTGTGCTTGACATGCCCGAGGATGGGAGCATGTCCATTATTCTTGGTAGACCTTTTCTTAACACCGCAGGTGCTATTATTGATTGCAATAAAGGGAAGGTTACCTTCAATGTGAATGATAAAGAACACACGGTGTATTTTCCAAAGAAGATCGACAAGAGGCATGGCCTCAACTCTATAGCAAATATCGAGACCGTGAAGATTGGAGAATGGGACAGTCCACTACATGTGCACCACAAATACAAAACTATTATGGTGGGGACAATGTCCATTAAAGTAAAGGTGCACTGATCACTTCGTAAGAGGTAAGACTTTTTGCTCTATATATCGCCTGTTTGTTGGTAAGACTTGATCAACCTTACTAGTGAGCATGTTTTATATAGGTAAAAAGTTGAGCTTGTTATGTTTTCATTTGTTTTAGCTTTTGTTCTCCTTGCTGTACCAAGTGTTTATGTTTTTGAAGCTTCACAATACTAATCACTGCTTTAAGTTTTCAGAAAGTCTTGCAGCCTTTTGAACTTCGAAAAAAATTCAAAAGTGAAGTTTTCAGAAAAATTCCAGAAAAATAAAAATAAAAATTTCCATGCCGGGAGTGACCCAGAGGCACCTGGGGCTGACCAGGGGGCCACCAGTGGCCCAGGCGGCCAGCTGGCGCGGCCTGCCCCCTGGCCACGCCCATAGGGCGCCTGGGGCCCACAAGACCCCCCTCCAGGTGAGTCTTCTTCCTCTCTCTCTCTTTCTCTCCAAAAACACGAGTTCTGCACTTGTTCTTGCGTTCTTGCTGCTCTTGGAGGCGATTTTCGATCTCTCTCTACAGCCTATCATTCAAGCTGAGATTTTGAACAAATACTCCCTGATGAGCTTGCATGCATGTGTAGAAATTTATTTTCCAAGTTTTGATGCAAGTTTATACCTTAGGTAAGTGAGTTGAGTAGTTTGCCTTAACCCACTTTGTTTAAATCCTTGTTTTTGTAATTTGTCAAAAATTCAGAAATGAGTTTGCTAGGAAGGGCAAAGGGGTGGCTTGAGAAGAAGAGGCCCGCGCACTCCGATCCAGTTACTAGAGCCGCAGCCTCACCCTCTACTACTAGGGTGAGCTACAATGAAGATCATGTGCCCCTAGAGTTGTTGGAAGACACAAGTCCAGCACGTGCTATGATGTTCCCATGTGATGAATTCCTTGAAGCTGCGGGAATTAAGGATGAGTTTTATAATCTTTGTGCTAATGCAGGTCTGACACGGCTCGTCACGTGCCATGTTGTTCAATATGAAAAACTCACCTCAGGTTTCATTAACAGTTTTAGATATAACCTTGATACTGGTGCTATTGAATTTAAAATTTACAATGATCTTATCACCATGCCCTTGGAAAAGTTTTGTGAAATAATAGGTGTGCCAAACATTGGGAGGACGGCTAAGATGACCTCTCAGCCCTCCGAGCTGAAAACCGTCTTCAACTCTCTCTGCAGCATGGGTACGAGGTATATTCATCGGTCAAAAATCTCCAGCATCTTATTCCCTCACCTCAGGTATTTTGCGTATTATGTTGCTAGAGGGGTATTAGCTCGTGACAACACGAGCAACACTTCTGCGCCAGATATTGCTATCCTGGCAACCGCCCTCTCAGGGAGGTTTGATTATAATTTGGGTGCCTTAATTGCTCGACGCCTTGCTATGAACGGTAACAGGGGAGGTTTATTTGGTGGCGTTTATGCCACACTTATCTTAGAACATCTTAAAGGCACCCCACATCCTGATGATAAGCCTTTTACTTATTTAAGTTTTGATCTTGCTACTATGAAAAGGCATAAGTTTGTTACCATGACTTCTGAGTTTGGTAATCTTGTTTATATATTGCGTTTCGGAACCACCGCGAAACGCAAGATCCGTCTACCTGCACCTCTTTTGTTTGATTTTTCTCGCGGGAACGGATGGTCCTTTGATGTAATCCAGTTCGATGAGTTCATGGTCCAGCATCAGTTTCATAACCCCATGGAGGGGGTTGTGCCCGACGAGGAGGAGCACGGTGAGTTACCACCTTTTCAGGGGGAGACCGTCACCCAGTTTGGTGAAGGGTCTTCCTCTGCTTGGAGTATGGACCCTTCTTCGTGGGAGGATCCTAGGAGTTCAGTGTACACGCCGGAATCCTTTTACGACCCTTGGACTCACCAGCATTCCCCCGGAGCAGGAGGCTCCTGGGGGCAGTAGCTACTACCAACTTAGGCCAAAAGCCTAAGCTTGGGGGAGTACGTGCCCTTCTCACTTTTCCATTGTATTATCCATTTTATTTTTGTTCGCTTTGATCTTTTCGAAGTTTTTGCCCGTTCTTCTTTATTTCTTTTCTTTGCAAAAACAACAAAAAGATTTCCTTTCTCTCTTTAGTTTGCTTTGTTTTCAGAGTTCAGCTCGAGTCCGTGATGGCATTTAATTATATTTCCTACGTTCGATCGTGCAAGTGACGAGGCAGTAATGACGAAGATCGACGGAAGGGAAGCAACAAGGAAAACCGGTATGAACTCTTCTTGTTTCTACTTTTGTACATATGCCTGTACTTATGATATAGAGACCAGCTTTGTCGGTGTACTAAGGTAGGGGTACCTCAGTACCCCAACTTGTGCACGGGCAGTTGCAGCTTCCCGCGGCAGGGTTTACTGCGGGCTCGCCGGAGACCTTCCTGCTCCTTATTAAACCATTCAAAAACAAAGTATACAAGACATGAGACCGAGACGCCGGCAAGAGGAGCTTGCCGGGAAGGCCGTACCAGGCTCAAGACTGCCCCACTGACACAAGACCCTGGCAATAGGAGCTTGCCAGGAAGACTAGAAGACAACACCTCGGCGCTATATGCGCCCCGGCAAGGGGCCCGGGGAGCGGCAAGCTCCCGGGCCCGGCAAGATCGAGGCCCCGGCAAGGTGCTTGCCGGGAAGGCTGCGCTGTGTGCCTGCGCTCCAGCTCATCGGCCCACGCGTCGCCCTGGGGCCTATCCAGGGACGCGTGGCGGATGGCTGTGCAGCCTGGGGTACACGGTGGCACTCCACGGTGGTGGATCCATCGCCGTGGCAGACGGAGACGCTAAGGCGGGAGCTTTTGGGGTCGACGGCGATGGGCATTAAAAGCCCTTGTCCCCCACTGTTAAAGTAGGTATAGACCACTGTTCTGTACTGTAGCTCCACTGTTCCCGCACTGTTACAACTACCACCTCTTTTACATTTTTACCCCTTTCTCCTACGTTGACACCTGTCGGTGACCCCTTGCACTATAAAAGGAGGCCCATGCACAACGTGAAGGGGGTTCGGAACCTAGATCACTCTCACGCTCGGTGTAGCTGCTTCTTCAAGCTCCCGAGCGCTCAAACTCAATACACAACCAAGCAGGAGTAGGGTTTTACGCGTCTATCGCGGCCCGAACCTGGGTAAAACTGCCCGCGTGCTCGCTACGATCTGCTCTTTGTGCTCCCTCCGCCCTCGTACCGCACAGACAAGGGGCTCCGGTCCCATAGGTGTTCGTGGCGGACAGTTTCCCCCGACATCTTTGGCGCGCCAGGTAGGGGGGCGTCGAGGTTGTGCGAACCTGATCCGGCGTTCGCGCGGGCGCATTCTTCATCAACCTCTCCAGCTTCATCAGCAACTTCATCAGCGACAACTCCATGGCCCCGAAGAAGAAGGCTTCGGAGGTCGGAGGCCCGTCTGCGTCTCACCCGCCGCCACCAGAGCCAACGGTGGGCGGGGGAGATGCCGTCGGAAGGGTGACCGCCGGTGAGGACACTCACGGCGCCACCAGATCCAAGAACAGGACGGACGACCGAACCTCGGTCTCCGTGGACGCGCCGCGTCCATCGCAGCACACGACGACCCAGCAGCGCCATACCACGGGAGGTGGTATCCGCTTGCTGGGGCAAGGCCAAACCGGAGGCTCGCGGGACGCCCCGGACCCTCGTCCGGGCACAAGTAAAGCGAAGGCGGCGGCGCGGGACCCCGCTCCTTCTAACGTTGTTAGAAGTCCGAGCGTATCCCGCTCCTCGCACCGCTCGCCCGCGTTCCCTTCCACTCCAGCAGAAGCGCTCGCAAGGGCGCAACTGCTCCTCGACTTTCCTCCAGCGGCCGACAAGGCCGAAGAATGGAGGGCTACCATCCGAAGCCTGATAGACTTCGCCAACAACGATTCTCCACAGCAGCCGTCGACCTCACGGCCGCGGCAAGCTGAGAAGACGAAGGCTGACGGCAACAAGACTGCCGGGGGTGCGACAAGCGTGCATTCCCCGCCGCAGAAGCAGAAGACGCCGCCCCGCCGGAACAACCCCGACGACGGCTCCACAGCCTCGTCGGACCCGCGGGCCCGTCGGGACCAGCGCCAGGTCCTCGACGACCGGCGAGATGAAGACGCTCGGACCACGATCGAGCGCCGCCGAGAAGCTCGGCGACAATCTGACAAGAGAGCTGGGAACACTGTCGACGCGCACGCGCCCGGTGAGCCAGGCGACTTGCCGTACGCGGCAGGCTGCCCTGCGTTCACCCGCGAGCTGCGGCGCGTCCAGTGGCCCAGCATGAAGAATTTCAAGCCCGACGTACCGGAAAAGTACGACGGCAAGACGCACCCCTCGGAGTTTCTCAGCGTCTACACCATCGCTGTGCAAGCTGCCGGGGGGCGCGACGAGAAGATCTTGGCGAATTACTTCCCGCTCGTGCTAAAACCGAACGTCCGTTCGTGGCTCATGCACTTGCCGGAAGGTTCCATCTCTTCTTGGGCCGACCTCTGCCACCAGTTTGTTGGCGCCTTCACCGGCGGCCACAAACCCCATGGCCAGGAGAGCGATCTCCATATCTTGGCCCAGAAGGAAGGCGAGACGCTGCGCAAGTATATCCAACGCTTCAGCCGGGTGCAGCACAACATCCCTGACGTTCACCCTGCCGCGGTTATCAGCGCGTTCCATCAGAACGTGCGTAACCGCCGCATGCGTGAGGAGATGGCGATGACGAAGATTCGAGATGTCAGCGAGCTCTACGCTCTTGCTGACAAGTGCGCACGCGCAGAAGAGGGGAGGAGACTCCCCGGGGAGGATACTAGCGCGGGAGGAAGCGACAGCGACGACGCCGCCCCGGCAAAGAAGAGCCGGCGGCGGAACAACAGGAAGAAGGGCAAGAAGGAGGTGCTTGCCGTCGAGAAGTCCGGCAAGGAGGCCCCCGCCAAGCAAGCGCAGGCTGGCGGCTCCGGCAAGGAGCCTGCCCCTGCAGCGGCGGCCGACAAGCCGGGTAGCTCCGACAAGCAATACTGTAAGATCCACCGCACCAAGGGTCACGATCTCTCCAACTGCAAGCGCGTCGAGTATCTCGTCGAGCAGCAGAAAGCTGAGTACGAGAGGCGCGACAAGGAGAAGGCCCAAGGTGGCGGGGAAGAGCCCAGCAAGAAGCGGCCGTTCAACGGCCGGGGAGGACGCCGCGGCAAGGCTAAGCAGCGGCAAGGAGATCGACCTCCCCGGGGCCGCGACAACGATGAAGACGACGATGAAGACATGGAGGACGAGGAGAACAGCGAGCAGGAGTTCCAGAAGGCCACGGAGGTCCTGTGCGTCGACGGTGGCGCCTCCCTGCATACCTCCCACCGCCAACTCAAGCAGTGGGTGCGTGAGGTAAACGCAGCGGAGCCGCCCGTGGAGTCGCGCAGGCTCCTCAAATGGTCCAGCACGCCCATCGTTTTTGATCTTAAGGATCACCCTGACCGCACCACTGCGGTCGGGTGCTTGCCGATGCTGGTTTCTCCCACCATCCGCAACCTCAAGGTCACCAAAATGTTGGTTGACGGCGGGGCCGGGCTGAACTTGATCTCCTCTGCTGTGATCAAGAAACTCCAGATACAAGATGGCGAGCTCGAAGAGACCGGTTCATTCCAAGGAATCAACCCGGGAAGGAGCAAGCCCAAGGGAAAGATCACTCTGCCGGTGACCTTTGGCGGGGAGCTCAACTTCAGGACTGAGCGTATCACTTTCGACGTCGCCGATATTCCATTGCCCTACAATGGAATACTTGGCCGTCCTGCCCTCGCCAAGTTCATGGCAGCTTCCCACTATGCCTACAACGTGCTGAAGATGTCGGGGCCGATAAGCGTCATCACTGTCCACAGCGACAAGAAGGATGCGCTTATTTGCGCCGACAATATTTACCGGGATGCAGCAGCTGCGGCCGAGAAGGATACTCTTGCCGCTGAAGCTCCCGGGGGGAAGAAGACGAAGACCAAGTCCGGCAAGTGCTCTGGGACTCACTCCGGCAACCGCACCTCCTCGGAGTGCTGCGCTGCCGTCGAGGGCGTTCCATCGAGCTCCACCGGCAAGAGTAAGAAAGGAATGGCTGCTCCTCCGGCAACCAAGAAAGTGTCCGCAAAGGAGGACGGCACTGGTGGTACCTTCACCATCAGCGCCACCCTTGACAGCAAATAGGAAAGCGCGCTCGTTGCCTTCCTGCGGGCGAATGTCGATGTGTTTGCCTGGCAACCATCTGACATCCCCGGTGTTCCCAGGAAGGTGATTGAGCACAAGCTTGCTGTCTGTCCTCATGCGCGGCCTATCAAGCAGAAAGTGAGGAAGCAAGCCGTGGAGCGCCAAGAGTTCATTAACGAGGAAATCAAGAAGCTAGAAGCAGCAGGCCTAGTTAGAGGTGTGATCCATCCGACGTGGTTGGCAAACCCAGTCGTCGTGCGCAAGGCCAACGGGAAGTGGAGATTGTGTATAGACTTCACCGATGTCAATAAAGCATGTCCCAAGGATCCATTCCCTTTGCCGCGCATTGACCAGATCGTTGACTCCACTGCCGGATGTGAGCAACTCTGTTTTCTTGATGCATACTCAGGCTATCATCAGATTTTCATGGCCAAGGAAGATGAAGAGAAGACTGCATTTATCACTCCATGTGGCACTTATTGCTTTATCCGCATGCCATTTGGATTGAAGAATGCAGGCTCAACCTTTGCAAGGGTAGTGTACACTGCTTTTGAGCCACAGATCCACAGAAATGTAGAAGCTTACATGGATGACATCGTGGTGAAGAGCAAGAGCAAGGAAACCCTGATTCAAGACTTGGAAGAAACGTTTCAGAATCTGCGCAGAATACAACTCAAGTTGAACCCCGAGAAGTGCGTCTTTGGAGTCCCCTCCGACAAGCTTCTCGGGTTCTTTGTATCACAGAGGGGGATTGAAGCCAACCCCGACAAGATCAAAGCCATTGAGCAGATAGAGGCCCCGAAGCGCATCAAGGATGTCAGGAGACTTGCAGGTTGTGTTGCTGCCCTCAGTAGGTTCATTTCAAAGTCTGCAGAACGCGCCCTACCTTTCTTCAAAATCTTGAAGAAGGCAGGTCCCATGAAGTGGACTCCGGAAGCGGAGGCGGCGTTGCAGGATTTGAAACGGTACCTGTCCTCCACTCCTATACTTGTCGCACCTAGACCACAGGAAAAGTTGTTGCTATACTTAGCGGCAACCAACCAGGTGGTTAGTGCTGCGTTAGTAGCGGAGAGGGAGTCCGACGAGGAGTCAGCACCACCGGCAAGCGAATCCAGCGACAAGCAGGGGGCTGCTCCGACAAGCTCTGGCCCCGACAAGGATGACTCTGCGCAGGAGCAAGGAGAGGTGCGGAAGAAGATGGTGCAGCGCCCAGTGTATTTTGTAAGTTCCCTTCTCCAGGGAGCTAGATCAAGGTACTCTGGTGTGCAAAAGTTGCTTTTCGGCCTCCTCTTGGCCTCGAGAAAGCTGCGCCATTACTTCCAAGCCCATGAGATAACAGTGGTCACTCGCTTTCCGTTGAAGAGGATATTGCACAATCCAGAAGCAACAGGCAGGATCGTCGAGTGGGCACTGGAGCTGTCGAGCTTTGGTCTCAAGTTTGAAAGTACTTCAACCATACAGAGCCGAGCTTTGGCTGAATTCATAGCTGAGTGGACCCCAACACCAGATGAAGAAGTTCAAGAAACAAGCGCACCCGTACAAGAAGCGACAAGTGAATGGGTAATGTATTTTGACGGTGCCTTCTCGCTGCAAGGCGCCGGTGCCGGCGTGGTACTCATCGCGCCCACCAGAGAGCACCTCAAATATGTTATCCAGATGCACTTTCCCAGGGAGCAAGCGACAAACAACACTGCAGAATATGAAGGCTTGCTTGCCGGCCTCAGGATTGCGGCCGAACTTGGGATCAGAAAGCTGATTGTGCGGGGCGATTCTCAGTTGGTGGTCCGGCAAGTTAACAAGAGCTATCAGAGCCCTTTGATGGAAGCTTATGTCGATGAAGTGAGAAAGCTTGAAGAGCACTTTGAAGGTCTGCAGATGGAGCACGTTCCGAGAGCTCAAAATGAAATTGCAGACGGCCTTTCAAAGTGCGCTTCGATGAAGTTACCTGTGGAACCAGGGACCTTCTTACTCAAGCTGACTCAGCCATCCGTTACACCATCAATTGGGCAGTCCAAGAAGAGAAAGTTGGTCTCCGGCGACTACTTGCCGGCGGATCTTCCTGAAACCGCCGCCAAGGTCCCCAAGATCAACAACCAGAACGCTGAGGAACAGTTTGCTCCTGCAAGTCCTCGGGCTTGTACAGTTGAAGCAAGCGTTCCCGGCAAGCCTCGCCCCGGCGAGCTTGCCGGGGGACCGTCAGCTCCGGCAGAACCAGAGGTCCTCGCCGTAGAAGCTGAGGTTCCCGCAGCGGCCCTCGAGCCTTTAGTCCTTGCCGTCGAGCCTCGGGCTCCGGCATGGGCGCAGCAGATCGTCCGTTTTCTGCAAACTGGAGAACTTCCCGACGACCCTCAAGAGATAGAGAAGATAACCAGGCAATCAAGTATGTATCAGTTCGTGGATAACGAGCTGTACAGAAGAAGACTCAATGGTGTCAGGTTGAAGTGCATCTCCAGGGAAGATGGACAGAAGCTGTTGGCAGAAATACACGGAGGCATATGCGGCCACCACATTGGCGCAAGGGCGCTTGCCGGGAAAGCTTTCCGGCAAGGGTTCTTTTGGCAAGAAGCCCTCCAAGATGCAACTGCACTAGTAACCAAGTGTGAAGCGTGCCAGTTCCATGCAAAGCAAATCCATCAGCCAGCTCAAGCTCTCCAAACAATCCCTTTGTCATGGCCCTTCTCGGTCTGGGGGCTCGATATCCTCGGCCCTTTCCCTCGCGCTGTCGGGGGCTTTGAGTACTTGTACGTTGCAATCGACAAGTTCACAAAGTGGCCAGAAGTGGAGCCAGTGAGGAAGGTGACAGCACAGTCAGCGGTCAGGTTCTTCAGGTCGATTGTTTGCCGTTTCGGGATCCCTAACAGGATCATCACCGACAACGGTACGCAATTCACTAGTCGCACCTTCATGCAGTACGTCCAAGACCTTGGCGCCAAGGTCTGTTTCGCTTCTGTTGCTCACCCGAGGAGCAACGGTCAAGCGGAAAGGGCAAATGCTGAAGTGCTGCGCGGACTCAAGACAAGGACCTTTGACAGGCTGCGCAAGTGCGGAAGAAATTGGATAGAGGAGCTCCCGGCGGCTCTTTGGTCAATCAGAACGACACCAAGTCGAGCCACCGGACAGACACCCTTTGCTCTAGTCTATGGAGCAGAGGCAGTTCTCCCCATGGAACTCGTATACGGATCTCCTCGAGTGCTCGCTTATGATGAGCTCGAGCAAGAGCAACTGCGGCAAGATGACGCATTGCTCCTTGAGGAGGGACGTCTCCAGGCTGCTGTACGAGCTGCTCGATACCAGCAAGCTTTGCGCCGCTACCATAGCCGCAAAGTCAAGGCCAGGAGTCTCGAGGAAGGCGACCTTGTTCTTCGGCGTGTTCAGTCCGCCAAGAATTCCAACAAGTTGACGCCGAAGTGGGAAGGCCCTTATCGGGTGAGACAAGTTACGAGGCCCGGCGCTGTCCGCCTCGAGACCGAAGAAGGCTTACCGGTGAGCAACTCCTGGAACATAGAGCATCTTCGCAAGTTTCACCCCTAAGGCGCGGTTGCCGTGATCCGCTCCGGCAACCACCTTTTGTACAAGCTTTGCCGCTGTTGCATGTAACCCTTTGTACAAAGCCGGGCGCAGACCCCGTGCATCAGTAAAGTTTTTGTGTTTTTTGCATCGATCGCCTTTTGCATGCTTTTCTTTGCTATTTGCATGTTCTATTTGGCATTTGATGCAACACTCAAGTATACGGTAAGCATTACCACGCCGAAAGGCCATATGCTTGTTTCCCTCTCCCTTTTCTTTCCTCTTAAGCAGAAGGAACGTTCCTCGCGCACAAGTTTGCCGGGGGGGAAGGAGGTGGAGGAGGAACCAAGTGCTGTTCAAGAAAGAGAAGTCTTACCGGAAAGCAAGCAACATAAGCAAGCAACATATGAGAGATAAGTTGTTAGAATTTGACCAGTTCAAATTTTAAAATTTAGTTGTCTTCCTTGAACGATCACATTTTGTATGGAAAACCTGTGCGCGGAGGAACCTACCCGTAGCTTGCCGCACCCTTATCTTGTTTTCGAGTTCACTCAACGATCTAAGTGAGCTGCGACAAGTGTCGCGCCCTTGCTTCGTTTCCGAGTACGCTCAGCAAGCTAAGTGCGTTGCGACTAGCTGCGGCAAGGTTGCTTGCCGGCGAGGACCTTGGCCAGCAGGCTGCTCAGAGTCCAGCACTCAGCGCTCGCGACAAGGGCCCCTTGCCGGCAAGCTCCCCGGGAGCGTAGGGTGAAAAACATACAAAGTCAAGGATTAAGACAAGGAAGATAACATTGCGCTGATTGATCAAAGTAAAGCAAATATCTTACAAAGGATAACTTGTCGCGATGGACTAATGAGTTCATGACGTAACATGCAGCAACAGAAAGATAAAAGATAATGGAGCCCTAGTCTACGCGGTCGCCCTCCTTCCTGCCAAGCTTTGCCACCTTGGCGATGATGTGGCCGACCTGCTCCTTCAGGGCCTCCGTGTCTGCATCAGCCGGCAAGCTGCGAAGAACGTTCGTGAGATTGATCCCCGGGTTGCGGTACACGATCTTCGTCAGCACCCGCTCCAGAGTTCCCGCGCAGAGCAGGCGCGACTCCTCGGCCAGCTGCGCGGGGATGCGGTTCCGGAGACCTGCAAGGGCCGGCGCGATCCCTCTGAAGAAGAGGCTGAGCTTGGCGCTGTGCGGGAGATCCGGATCCGGCGAGTAGATGAGGTGTTCGACCTTCAGCGCCAGCAGCTCCTGGTCAATGTTGGACGCAGAAGAAACCAAGTCTTCGGTCCATACCTCGATGGTCTGGCGGAAGAGCTCGGATGCCTTGTTGACGCTGTCCACCAAGGTCCGCTCCTTGCGGAGCTCCTCCTTCAGCTTGTTCTCTTGAGCCCGGGCAGCGTCGAGCGATTCCTTCAGAGTGGTGACCTTCAGTTCCAAGTCCTCAATGGAGTCCTTGGCGGCGGCCGGATATGCTCGCGTGCGGGGATGCGCGTCGGTTTCCTTGGACCAGAACAAGTAATACTTGTTCCAAAGCTCCAGCACGCCGAGCTTCGGCGGGAAGACGACATGCCGCTTCCGGTACGCGATGAGCTTGGCCGCTTGCTCCGATTTCTCCCGCTTGGACTTCTCCGCCTTCGCCTTGTCGGTCTTTGGGGCCATGGCGGACGCGGCGGAAGGAGGGGAACGAAGAGCTCGGCGGCGGCGGAGATGTGGAGGCAGAGCGCAAGAGAGAATCTTTGGAGGAGGAAGACGATGCAATGAAAGCGCAAGGAGGGGAACCGCGCCCGCTTCCTCTGCTTTTATGGGGGAGTGGGGGGCGTTTCGCCCTTTCCATTAAGAGATCGTGGGCACGTCCCATCCCACGGCGCCGTGATCGACGCGTGCCGTTACCGTGGGGTGCGGCGGATATGGAAGTGGATTCGGCGCGCCGCGGGCCGCGGGTGCCCGTGCACTGTTTTGGGCCTGGCCCAACAGCGCTCGGCACCGTGTGTGGCCCAGGCCCGGGGGCTCCTGTCGGTGTACTAAGGTAGGGGTACCTCAGTACCCCAACTTGTGCACGGGCAGTTGCAGCTTCCCGCGGCAGGGTTTACTGCGGGCTCGCCGGAGACCTTCCTGCTCCTTATTAAACCATTCAAAAACAAAGTATACAAGACATGAGACCGAGACCCCGGCAAGAGGAGCTTGCCGGGAAGGCCGTACCAGGCTCAAGACTGCCCCACTGACACAAGACCCTGGCAATAGGAGCTTGCCAGGAAGACTAGAAGACAACACCTCGGCGCTATATGCGCCCCGGCAAGGGGCCCGGGGAGCGGCAAGCTCCCGGGCCCGGCAAGATCGAGGCCCCGGCAAGGTGCTTGCCGGGAAGGCTGCGCTGTGTGCCTGCGCTCCAGCTCATCGGCCCACGCGTCGCCCTGGGGCCTATCCAGGGACGCGTGGCGGATGGCTGTGCAGCCTGGGGTACACGGTGGCACTCCACGGTGGTGGATCCATCGCCGTGGCAGACGGAGACGCTAAGGCGGGAGCTTTTGGGGTCGACGGCGACGGGCATTAAAAGCCCTTGTCCCCCACTGTTAAAGTAGGTATAGACCACTGTTCTGTACTGTAGCTCCACTGTTCCCGCACTGTTACAACTACCACCTCTTTTACATTTTTACCCCTTTCTCCTACGTTGACACCTGTCGGTGACCCCTTGCACTATAAAAGGAGGCCCATGCACAACGTGAAGGGGGTTCGGAACCTAGATCACTCTCACGCTCGGTGTAGCTGCTTCTTCAAGCTCCCGAGCGCTCAAACTCAATACACAACCAAGCAGGAGTAGGGTTTTACGCGTCTATCGCGGCCCGAACCTGGGTAAAACTGCCCGCGTGCTCGCTACGATCTGCTCTTTGTGCTCCCTCCGCCCTCGTACCGCACAGACAAGGGGCTCCGGTCCCATAGGTGTTCGTGGCGGACAGTTTCCCCCGACAAGCTTGTAGCGACATAGTGCTATGTTTACAATGCTTTCCCAGTGGTTCATGCTTTCCTTGTGGCTAGTCTCAAATAGCTAGAGTATATAATGTGTTATTGAAATGATTTACATGCATTGCACTGTTCATAGTTTGGTATACTAAGGTGGTATTTCCCTTTGGAGAATTCTTGGATTGACTTGGCACATGTTTACACATGTTTAAGACTAAAAAGTCTGCTTTGCCTTGATGATCTTTGAGTTTCATAATAGTTATATCACTTTCATGCCCGATTCAATGTTGCTTTGTCGCTCTTCATGATTATGACCGTTATTGCTCTCTAAGTTGGTCGCTTCCCAGTCTCTTGCTAGCCTTCGCTCGTACTAAGCGGAATTCTGCTTGTGCATCCAAATCCTTTCAAACTAGTTATACCATACGAGTCCACCATACCTTCCTATGTGGTATTTACCTGCCATCCTAACGAAGACTTTCCTGTACCATCTCGAAATTATTCAAATTTACTCCTGTTTTGTGCCTCTGTTTTAGCTCATGAGGAAGTAGTAGTTAATTCATGATCTTTTTAAGTTGGACAAGTTTTATCCCGGGATTGCATGTCTAATCTGCAAACCCCTAATACGAGAAGGAACTGGCATGAGTGCGCTCGGCTCATAAAAGATAATACAACAAATAAACCCTCCTTCACGCTTTGTTCATGAGAAATCAGAAAACTTTTGGCAGTGATAAACAAAGGAGATTAAGGGGATGTGATCGTCCCCGTGCGGGAGCCGTTCCTTGAAACTTGTCCAGCTCGAGAAGTAATTGGGTTGTCTACTAACAGCCGTTGACGAAATATGCACCTCCCAAAATCATTTTTACCTCTGTTTTCAAAACAAAGAGCTCTGGTACATGTTTAGTCTTTGCTTCCAACCATGGGTTTTCAACCTCGCCATCAAATTCCACGGTTCGAGAGTCTCCACCTTCTTTCTTCAAAGCACCAACTAGGAGAGCATAATTGTCATTCTGAGTGTAATGTGCATTGTCCCAAAGTATTACATTGTCTTCTGCATGCTTGTGATATTATTTATTCAGAAATTCTTAGTTCTAGTCTCCTTTAAAACTCTGTAGGAGTTTCTGCATTTATGTTTTGCTTCACTCATGGAGGCTAGCGAGATACCACTCTAGTATGTTCAAGCTATGTGCAATGTAATCTTGTCTTGATTTTCAGTAGTATATTATTTAATTTTAGGTATTTGTGATTGGTCACTTGAAAGAAGGATTGCTCCGTGCATTGTCCTCATAGCATTGTTTCAATACTTGCTAGAATCTTTTCGTAGTACATGCTTATATACATCTAATGAAGCAAAAGAGTTTGTCAAAGTTTTCTTTGTCGCGTCCAGTTCGTTGAACTGAATTGCTTGAGGACAAGCAATATGCTAAGCTTGGGGGAGTTGATACGTCTCAAACGTATCTACTTTTCCAAACACTTTTGCTATTGTTTTGACCTCATTCTTGCATGATTTTAACTAAACTAACCCGGACTGACGCTGTTTTCAGCAGAGCTGCCTATATGGTTTTATTGTGTGCAGGAAAACGGATTTTTAGGTGTCTCAGAAAATTCCACGAAAAATCACAGAAAATCCACGCACCCGGAGGGCCCTTGTGCCAGAAGATGGGCCAGAGGGGAGCCAGGGGGGCCCCAGGCGCCCTGGGGGCGCGGCCCTACCCCTGGCCGCGCCGGGAGGCCGCCTGGGCTGCTCCCACCTCCTCTGGTGCCCTACTTTGACCCGTATTTATCCCGTGACGAGAAAAAACCCAGAACAGAAGTCGTTTTCCCAATTTCCGTCGCGGAGCCGCCGCCACCCTCTGTTCTTCCTCGGGAGGGCTAATCTGGAGGCTGATTTGGCCTCCGGAGAGGGGAGATCATCGCCATCGTCATCATCATCACCACTCCATCCTCCCTCCATGACTTCTCCTTCCATGTGTGAGTAATTACATGCCGTAGGCAAAGGGGATGGTAGGGATTGGATGAGTTAGATCATGTGATAGTTTATCAGATTGTTGGGGGCATGTTGCCTATCATCTACTATGGTGTTTATGATTTTTGCTTCAACTTGTTGCTCTTAATGCTTGTCACTTAGGGCCCGAGTGCCATGATTTCAGATCTGAACCATATGTGTTTGCATGAATATATTTGTGTTCTTGATCCTATCTATGAGTTGTTTGCACCTATTACGGTCCGGAACCGGCGATCCCAAAAGTGATAGCTTGGGACACCAAAGGGGATGGTCCGTAGTTTGAGGATTACATGTATCCATTGAGTTTATTGCTTTGTTCCGGTGCTCTTTGACAGGAGCACCTTAATCTCCATAAGTTCCTTTTGGCCCCGTTCGTAGCGGGATGGTAGGACAAAAGATGTTGTGCAAGTTCTTATTGCAAGCACGTACAACTACCTGTGGGATACATGCCTAATGTTTGATATCTGCCTTGATGATCATTACTTTTCTGTGTGCCTTGCCCCAAGTTAGATTCATGATGTATCTCATCCATGCAGCGCCCAACCATCATCTCCCTAGCCTACAGTGTTTAAATCCTGCTGGTTATTAGTTGCTACTTTTGCCGTTTACTTTTGTTGTTTACTTTTACTGTCACCACCATCACTATCATATCACCGTTACCACTTATCTTTTGTTACAAGTAAGTATATTTCAGGTGCGGTTGAATTGACAACTCAACTGTTAAAGCTTACAAATACTCTTTGGCTCCCCGTGTGTCGAATCTATAAATTGGGTTATTCTTACCCGCGAAGACTATCTCGATCCCTTATGGTTGAGGGTTATCAAGCTCTAGCTGGGAAAGGATGCGCACCAGCTGTTTGAGCAGCCGTCCCCAACCTCAGATTCCGTCACCAGCGTGGCTGGTCTGCCGTGGTTGCCTAACCGCCGTCGACCGCCCAGCCGCCGCCTCCGTTCCAGCGACACGGTGCTCCGCCTCTCAGTTGTTGGATCTAAACACCACACAGCCCCGCAACAAGAGCTCGGTTTCAGAAACCGTTTCTGAAACAGCAGCTTAGCTGCAGAACAGTGCGCGTGGGTGTGGGCACTATCTGCCGTTGGATCAAAAACGATCCGATGGACACAGAGCCGGCGGACGCGGGCGCGAGATCGACCGGCAGAAGGTAAGCTTTTTCCTTCAAACAAACACAACTATTACTTTGGGCAGGAAATGCCCCATACGTCGTCGGCAATCTGCCAGCCACGGGAGCTTGGAGGACTGGAGATCTCAAATCTCTTCTTTGACGAGCTCTTCCATGCTACCACTAAGCTATAAGTTCAGATGGAAAGATCACTCGGCTCTGGCATGATCATTGGCTCACGACATGCCTCTAGAAATGTAGCTCCAAAACCTCTTCAATCATAGTAGGTGATCAAAACTGATAGTCAATAAGAGGTGCCTCACAATGACAATCGATCCGCGTGCTGCATTACAAGTACTTATGGCTCTAGCAACAGTTACTGACACCCCTCCCAAACGGACAACATAAGGAGGAAATGGACCACTCTGCCTATCGCACGATCTCGCATGGCTTGACGAGAACAAATCCTGAAATATGGATTTGGAACTCAAAAGCCCTTTCCAAGTGCCAGTTCCATGCCTACCATTCTAACCAATCATGAATCCAGTAGTGCAGGACCCCCTTGTTAGCGGCGTGCACGACTACCTACTGACTGTGTTCGGCTTAGAAGCTGCTGGTACGATGCCGCTGGTAAGTTGTTACGAGCGGCGTATGGGCCACACGCCATTAGTAACTACACAACCAGCAGCGTGTGCAACACACATCGTGAATCAAAGGTGGGCCCAGTGCATGCACGGGTAAGGGCACACCACTAATAATAGAATGAACTAGTGGTGTTTGACCTTAGGCTGCTCCCAATGCTCCATCTTGGATAGGTGCTAAGCATGGCAACAAGGCAAAAAATCATACGTGGCACCGTAATTAAGAGGAGTGAGAGGAGTTTGGTGACCCCAGAAGGAAATGATGCTAGTCACGGGAACCTATGCAAAACATTAAAAACAAAAAGAACTAGCCTATCTATGCAAGACTTTAGTTGTTAAATAATTAAATGATGCAACCTTAGCAACAACAAGCTAAGCACCAATGCACTGGAGACTATAGTTTCTTAACACATTTAATGCTCTTAGCACTTCATTTAGCAGCTTTGCATTGGAGGAAGCCTCATGCCACGGGTAAAAATTGCCTGCATAGAAAAGTATGAAATTCATTTATTAAATTTGGCAGCATTGAGTACAAATTTTGCTGCCATGCATCATTTATGAGCGAAAGGCCTCCTTACGCCGGCATGGCAGCAAAAAGGGGATACCATGTTGTCATGCAACATTTTGTAGCCACGATGGTGCCATGTTGCCATTTTGAGCCAGAAGGGTTCATTATGCTGTCGTGGCATCATTTTGGGCTACCAGAAACTAATAAGAAGTATAAAACTTCAACTAACAATTACTAGCATTCATAATCTAAACACACGTGTTCAATACACATAACAACTACAGTAGATACACCATAGAAATTCCAAACATGGTACACCATAACAATTCCAAACAAAATCTTTATAGTGGTGGGTGTCAAAAGAGTACTTCAGGTATTGCGATATCTCCTTCTGTCACTGAAAACTCTATGGTTTGACCAACCATCTCGTAGTAATATCTGATGTACGCATAACTAAAAAGAGTCTGCTAGTGATCACCAAACCTTAAGCGATGGCCCCCGCCTAACTACATAAATGTGTAACCCAGGCCTGGGTGGGACAACCATTCAGCTGTGTTTTTCAAGCGCAATGGCGTGCATTGAATGCGATGGAATCTTAGGTCAACCGAACAAATCACCAACTCTGAAGAACCCTAACCATAGGGCGCAATAAACTATCACTACAAGAAATATGTCAACTTATGACCTTTTGTTAGTGACCCTGGAAGAATTGGTCATAGATCTATGACCATTTCAGACCAATTGGTCAAAAGCTGTTCGGGGGGCTCGAAACCCTAAACTATAACGACCATTTTGGTCATAAAGGTCATAATTACCTTACACGAAATGGTCACAAAGCAGATAGCACTGGTTCGCTGCCTTATTTCTAGCTGTTCATGACCAATATAGATGGTCATAACCTTGAAAATTGTGGTGGGTTGCTACGACTAGGCGCCACCTCATCAGTTTTGCCTATGTGTCATGTCCATGTGGCAGTTTTTGCCCTAGGTTGTGAAGCAACCTATATTTCTGTCATTCCCAAAATTCCCCAAAAAATCTCATAAATTCTTTGGGTCATATCTTCATCAAATATGTAAAAAAACCTTCCTTGCCTAGTTCGAAAATAATTCAAAAATATTCATTTTCCTATTCTGTTCAAAAAACACTTTGTGAAGGAAGTACCACTTTGGCATGTCCAAATGGTATCCATTTTCTACAGTGCTTTCCTATGCCCAAATAACTATCCTCCACCAAATGCCAGCTCAATCCATTCATTATTTTGAGCCCATCTTCAACATTCGTATTTATGTCCAGTGTGGTACTTTGCAAAGCAAGTACCACCTAGACTCCTCCTTTTGAGCTGAAAATTTGTGAAGACGGTCTTTTTAATAACTGATCATCCTCAACCAATACTCACGCCCATTAGCCATGTGCATTTTCCGTACCGCTAATCAAACACTTGGCTGCTAATTCATGTTTGAGCATCGATCGGTCTCCTCGTGAGAATCTTATGTTGTAATTTTCTTCCTAGCACCTACCTGGGGAGTGGCCAACCCACTAGACATGCCTAGACCGCCCAGAACACATGGCAACGCCACAGTCACGCGGTGACCACGCAGCGGGCATGCTAGTTTACGCGCTCTAGAGTTGGGGCCCTCGACCACCGCCCAAACCTCGACGTATCGCCACCAAACCATGTATTTATGATTAAATAGGTACTTATGTACCTAGAAATGATTTTTGGAAAAAATAAATAGCAAACTATGAGGCGGCCGCAGTTCAAATTTGACCCGCTTCCAGCTGAATCGGCGGAAATTTGTCTTTTTCACGAGAGGTGGATCAAAACTTTTTACACCCAACCATTTTGTCAATTGTGCATTAAATATGTCCTAGTATTTTAGAAAATTGATTTGGTCAAATTTTGCAACATTTATTTGGGAGGTCCTTCACAAAAAAACTTCCTTTTGGGCACTCGAAAAATGGAAAATGAAAAAAACTTCCAAAGAAAGTGAAAACTCCCTTAGGCAACATTGTTTTCCATTCCAAGATGCACCCTTGTGCACAATATGAGATCATTTGAACAAACTATGCCATGAATGTGGCCATAGGATTGATCATTTGGCTTGAAAGCCATGAATCTTCACGCATGATAGCTCATTTCTGAGAACACTTTTTTAAAAGTATGATCGTATTAAAAGTTTATATTTTTTTCTGGTAACTTGGTCATATATAATGACACAATGCAAAGGTTTTCCTATTTTTTGATTTTTTTTGAATTTTTTATGCCCGTTTCAAAATGCGGTCAAAACGGCGGGAATGACTGTTCCTAGCTAGTGGTTGAATCTTGGACACACAATCATCTGGTTATTGGACATAAATATGGTCTAATATTATTGAAAATAAAATGTTACGATTTTGTAATAAATATTTGATAGGTTCTTTACATTGATGAAAAATATATAAGAGAACTAAAAAAGACACACAATTATGTGCGCTTAATTCTCATTGGTGGAGATGTTTGTGCCATGGATCGATGACATGGCACATATCCATCCATCCATCTATCTCCTCATCCCACATCCATCCTTCCATCCACCTATCCATTCCCCACCGCAAACTCTCTCTGTCTCCACCCCACCGCAAACCCCTCTCTGTCTCCACCCCTCCCCCCTTCCAGATCGCCACCGCCACCTCCCCATCAGCTCCACCGGCGAGCCCTTCCTCACCGCATCCATGGCCTCCATGCGCCCTTCCTCACCGCATCGCCACCCAGACCCCCTCACTTCCCCACCGCATCGCCACCCCAAGCCCCCTCCCTTCCCTAACCCTATACCCGTACCTCAACCTGCGCCACAACCCGTCGGATCCCCCTTCT
>LR738710.1:18087864-18161140 GCA_902687465.1 Secale cereale | reverse complement strand
TGTCTCCACCCCACCGCAAACCCCTCTCTGTCTCCACCCCTCCCCCCTTCCAGATCGCCGCCGCCACCTCCCCATCAGCTCCACCGGCGAGCCCTTCCTCACCGCATCCATGGCCTCCATGCGCCCTTCCTCACCGCATCGCCACCCAGACCCCCTCACTTCCCCACCGCATCGCCACCCCAAGCCCCCTCCCTTCCCTAACCCTATACCCGTACCTCAACCTGCGCCACAACCCGTCGGATCCCCCTTCTCCGTGGCGGCGTGCCTCCTTTCCCGAGTTCGCCAAGGACAGCGTCCGCCTCGTTAAGCGCTGCCACAAGCCTGACCGCAAGGGTAAGGACGCTCTCGCTCGCTCTCCTCGTTCTGGATCCGGTTTGTTTTCTCCAGATCTGACGCTGATTTGGCGCGCAGAATTCACCAAGGTGGCGGCGCAGACGGCGATCGGGATCCCTCCGCCGCCGCCCCGTCCTCCCCTTCCTTCCGCCACCCCAGCCTCTCCCCGATCCAGATCCCTCCCCGCCCCAGCCTTTCCCTCCCCTCGCCTCCGCCATCCACCTCTCCCCTCGCCGCCGGTCTGCAGCCGTGTGCACCCTTCCCTCCCTTCCACTCATCACAAGACAAGCCACAAAGAAAGGGAAGGAGCTCTGTCGCCGGTGGCCATGGCGCGTGGAGGGGCGCGGCCGTCGCCGCGTCGTGCGATGGAGGGGCGCGGCCATCGTCGCGCGTGGAGGGGTGCGGCCGTCGTCGCGCGTGGAGGGAAAGCACCCCTGTTCATGGCGTTGTTGGTAAGCACCCCGGTCTCTCTCATCTCTCCTCTCTCGTCCATCCTCTGTGCCCATGGTAATCTTCTTCAAATTGTATGCCATGCCAATCTCTAGGGTTGTTGTTTGTGCCGCTCGTGATGATTCTGGTATATAATAGTCAAGCTATGATTTTTTTTCCAACTAGTCACTAGTGATATGGTTGCTATATTCCTAGGGTTCCTGTAAAGAGGGCTCAAACGTTGCAAGTGTGATAATCTTTTTGATTTGTTCTTGTTTTTGCCTGTGTGTTTGTTCCCAAGAGACACAAGACAGCAAGCCAATTTCATCCTATTGTGGTCAGACAACTTGTTAGTGTTTACTAATTTTCGAGGACAAGTAAGTGGTCGCAGTTATCATCATTTAGATTTGTTTGCGATGTGTAATTTTGTTCCTCGAGTGGTGTATGGGGCTGCCAGGACAGTCAACCAGTTTCCCGTTTGCAGGGAACAGCAATAAAATCAGTTAGCTTAGTTCATTTGCATGGACACTTTCATTCAGCACCTGTATTTCTGTTTCTCTTGTTTCATCCATTGCGCGGAACTCAGTTTGACGTATCTTTCTTGTCTGCCATTAGACATTTTGGTTCAGTGGACCATCTATTATCCCAGGCTCGCAGCAAGATCGAAACTGAGAAACACGCTGCTTCTTAATCGTTTCTGCTATGCTTTCGTATCACACGATCGATTAATATTATACTTTGTCGATGTTAACAACTGCTAGCTACTTAGTTCGTATCGCATCGCCTTTTGCAGTAGCAGTTGTCAGTTGCTGATTAGTATATGCTCTGCTTGCTTGCTCATCAGTTTAATGTTCTTCCAGGAGGAGTTTGAGGAGTACGCGGAGAAGGCCAAGATGTTGCTCGACACCACCACCAACTAGAGCTTGCTCTGCCTCTACAGCCTCTACAAGCAGGCCACTCTCGGCCCCGTCAACACAGGCACACACACACACACACACACACATCTTATTCTCATCATTATCACCATTACTAGCAAGTGAATTGTCAGGTCAGATGTTTACTGTTGAGGTGCCAAGTTGTTTTGCCCTGCTTATGGTGGCTCTGTTTGATTGTGCGTGCTTGTGCTTAATTATGAACTCAAGAGATGACAATCTATGCTTTCAACTAGTGCAGCCCCATGTGATCATTAGTCTAGATCTACATCTGAATGGGTCATCGTTTTTTACTCATTATTCTAATCACAAATGTCTGTTTACTATTTATATCATTCATGTATTCTTGGATAGTACTGACTACATACCAGGGCGAATTAACCTCTTGTCCTGCAACCTGCTTGACTAAATCCTGATGATGACGTGGTAGTATTAACTGGACACCATGTTCCTGTTTAAATGCATAAGGAATAATTTGTTTCATCATGTCCTGGTTTACCCATGTCATATTTGTTGCTTCCGGAACTCTTGGTCCTTCATATCTAAAGCATACATGTACTGTAGAAGCTCTACTTTATGCTAAAAACCTTCTAGAACTGCTAAAACAAAGAGATTGAAGCGGCAAGTGTTGGGCATGTTGCCGAGACTGACTGTGTATCCTAAAAAGCAGTACTAGCTCTGTAAGTGCTGGACGCCGTGGCTGCAAGTGCTGGGCATGTTTCTATACAAGTCGGCGGCAGAGGAGGTCAGCAATGGTTCATCTCATTTCCTATGAGATTGGTAGGGATATCCCGTGAGGATTTAAGTTCCTCACGCCTCTGTTTGCTCTGTTTTTTTGTGCTTGGAGGAGAGCACAACCCACTTGATGCCCAGCCGTGGAGAGGAGAAGAGCAGCAGCAGCTCAAGGTCCGTTCTCTACTCCTATCTATTTTAGAGCAGCAACAGCAGCTTGATGGGGTTCTGTGTAGACTTGTCCATACACAGAATGAGTTATATGGAGTAGTGTAGGATGTTTTTGTTTCTCTTGACCATCTAGTTGATGTTATCTTCATACACTACAATGTACTTTCTGGTTAACTAAGTGTCTACATGGTTTTTTGCACCTCTCTTGTCATGTTGCTTGTTCGAGCTAACGTATGTTATTTTTGCTACAACCATGGCAGGAATGACATCGGAAGGTTCCCAGTTTGACGCTAAGAACTATGATTCTGAGATGCGGAAGCTGTTGTAAGTAGTCTTAAACTTTTTGCTCTTTCATTTTATAGTTGCTCATGGACATCAGCTGGTTGCCATTTAACCCGCCTTGTGACATGGTAAGAACATAGCTTCACTCTCTGTTGTGCATGTATTGAAATGCCGAAATGTCAAATACATGTTCGCTCTCAGCTTGGATATTGGATTGTACTTAGTTATGTGATTTATTCATGTTCGCGCTGCTTGTTAAGTGATTACCTTTATGTCCTTGCTGCTAGTAGGATGGTCAATACATGCTTGTTTTGTATCTATTCCAGAACAGTTTGGTTGGTGGTCTGATTCTTGATGCATGTATAATATGGCCCTGTTTGGTTCAACTTTTATCGACGGATTCCGCTGCCGCGCAGCAGAATCTGAACCAAAGGGTGAACCCAGCAGAATCCGATTCCATAAATCTGCTGCCAAAATCTGAACCAAAAGCGGAAGCCGCCCAGGACATGCTTTCCAAAATCTGATTCCGCTGCGGGCCAAAATTTGAAAAAGCTGTATCAGCTAGTTTGCAAAATAACCTACATCTTTTTCACATCAAATTTTCCACAACTGTTTTTCCACAGCAGATTTTTCACAGCTGCTTTTAGAAATCCACAGCCGAACCAAACAGGGCCTATGACACAATTTGGTTTTGTATCTATAGTACTACTGTATAGTGCTAACAAACTCCTTCACTTGTCAGGAGCGCCAGGACAAATTTGAAGTGCAAAGCCATGAAGCCAAGTGCAAAGCCGGGATGCCAGAGATTTGTTTGTTCTGTTTGACTGTAATAGGGCTGTAGAGATTGTGACATTGTAACAGATTTAGTGTTATTTGATAAATTATGTTTGTTTTGTTTTGTTTGAAATAGTGATTTAAAAATTGGTCAAATGGAAACCTGATTAGTGGGATCCACTTACCAAAATAATCTGAGCGATGTTGAAAATCTGATGTGTGGGACCAATATATGAGATTATGATTTTTTTGAGCAGTATGTATGAGATTATGAAATGTGGGGCTTGTCTGGCTAGTGGGCTTGGCTCCAACATATATGGCTGGTAATATTTGAAGTATTTTGTGTGTTTTCTGTGTGCCAATTTAAATATTGTGTATTTATTTATTTATGTTAAATTGGAAAATGAAGAATGTGACCCTGACAAAAAAAAGAAAAAATGAAACTGTTGAGACAAAAAGGCCATGGGCCAAAAATAAAAAGGCTGCAATGTTGGGCTTGGTCCATGAAGCTGACAAAAAATTCACAGAAAAAAATATATAAATGGGCTGAATTAATGGGCTCGGCCCATATAAACACCGAATTGGACCGGGCTGATTCTTGTGCCACATCAGCTTGCCACGTTTGATTCCTACGTGGCGTGGAGAGGTTGCTAGTGACAAAAACACGACAGTAGGAATATTTTGGTCATAAACGTTTTTGACCTTCTCACAGAGAAGGTCGCTATAGTCAGTTTATGACGGCCAGCTTTTGACCTTATGTTTTTGGTCACAAAAAGGTCACAAATGGAAATTTGTGACCATTCAGTGACCAATAGTGGTGGTCACAAGTTGACATATTTCTTGTAGTGTATGAAATGTTCCACATCCATGATGTTGATGTCGAGGTCTTAGTTTGTGCTCTCCTACCCGTCCTTCCATGACAGCATTAGAGATGTGGCACTGTCGGGCTCAGCAGAGACATAGAGAGTGAGTCGGTGAGGGATAGAGAGTGACGGCCCAGTTGATTATGCCAGGGAGTAGACTGGTTGTTGTCTAACGATCGTTAACGAATGTGACGTGCCTCCCCAATCGCATGTCGCATGGCTGGGAATAAATTGCCAAAAACCACCATAATTGGGGACCCTAATTCACAAAACCGCCACCATTCGATTTTTTTTCCAAAAACCACCAACATTGAGGTAACAGTTTTCAAAAAACGCTAATATGTTGCTTAGAGCCGTTTGACGGAAAATTAACCGCTGGGTCCCACTGTTGGAAGTAACGTGGCTGAGGTGTAGACGGCGCCGGTCACGCAGGTCCTAACGGCGCTATCTGGTCGGGTTTGACCAGTCAAAATCGCACTCGTCGCCGCCCCGCAGCGCGCCTGCGCCCGCATACTAGTCGGCGCCGCCGGCCGCCGCCTCGCGCTGCTTTGCCGCCATTACCGCAGCCTCCCTTGCGCGCCACCACCTACTCCTGGCCTGAGTCACCCGAAGTTGTGGAGGTGGCCATGCACGCGTTGGAAGGAGCAACAGGCACCGGAGGTTGCCATCGACATGACCCGCGAGGAGAGCTCTGTCGTGCTCTTGGCGCTCTCGTGAGCCCCGACATGCACCGGAGGCGGAGCAAGGCCATGGCCATCGCGTCGGCTGTCCCCGCTGCGACGCGCCCGTGCTCTGGAGGAGGCGGCGTGCACGCCGCTGCTGCTCGAGCGCCCGTGCGCGGACGGGGCCGCTGCTAGCGCGCCGGTGCGCGCCTTGCGCGACCATGGCTGCTCGCGGCCGTGGCTGCTGCTCGCGCCCCCGTGCGCGGCCGTGGCGGCTCCCACTGCTCGCGCTCGTGCGTGACGGCCGCTGCTGCTCGAGTCCCGAAGAACGGCGGGGCGGCGGCGGCTTGCCTCGCCGGCGGCGACCGGTGGTTCGGCGCGGGATCCTTCCGGATCGGAGCCAGCCCGTGCGCAGGACCTTGACGGCGGCGCCGGATCTGGACAGCGGGCGTGGAGCCAGCCCGTGCGTGACCCACGGTGGACGCCAGATCTGTACCATGTGCAGGAGGCGGCGGCGCAGATATTCACGCCAGTACCAGGAAACGGGGAGGGGCCAGCTTCCCGCACCGGCCGTAGGTTCGCCTGATGCGGCTCTTGTTCGCCAGATCGAGCGACAGCCGGCGTTACGGATTGTTTTTGGGTTTCGCCGGAGCTGGAGGCCCTGCTTGCCATTGACCTCAGGTGCCCCCCTCTACCGGCAGCAGTGTCCATGACGTGAGACGCTGATGGGTGGCCCCTTCTTCTAGTTTAATAGACAGGTGAACGGTGACAGGTTTTGTTTGGCCACATCAACACATACAGTGGGTCCCATTCGTCAGAAATGATGTCAACATGTGTTTAGTGACGGATCAGTGTTTTTTGAAAACTGTCACCACAATGGTGGTGGTTTTTTGAAAAAAATCCGAATGGTGGTGGTTTTGTGAATTAGGGTCCCCAATTGTGGTGGTTTTTTGCAATTTACTCCATGGCTGGTGGGCCAATTATGTCAGAAAAATGGCTCAATTTTGAAGCACATGACAATTTAGGATTTCTGAAATGAAAAAAAAAACACTTTTTGTAGGCATAAGTTATGTTTAAAAAATTGGTAGTTTTTGGGAAGCCTAACCTGTAAGAGCATGTACAATGCTAGGATCTTGTGTAGGCGCTTATAGTTAAAAGAATAAGTATCTCTACTCTTATAAAAAACAGAGTTGGTGTTGATGGTGTGCCCCCACCCCGACCTCGATGCCGCCCCCGACCCCGACCTCGACGCCGCCCTCCGCCGCGCACCCGAGCCCCGACCCCTCCCTCGACGCCGCCTGCCCCTCCCTCGCCGCAGGCACCCGAGGTGAGCACGCCTCCTCCTCCCCCTCCCCTACATCTGCCTAGCTAAAGTTCCTAGGGTTCTTCAAATTTTAGATTGCATCAAATTAGTTAGGGTTCATCAAATTAGATGATAATTAGGGCAGTAGTTCCTAGGTACTAATTAGTTGGTAAGAATTAGTGCAGTAGTGTTTAATAGAATTAGTAAGAAATTTAATAGAACTTGTTGAACTAGTATTTTTTTAGTTAGAACTAGTTGAATTAATAGAACAAGTGTATTTTTAGTAAGAAAATTAATATAACTAGCTGAACTAGTTTATTTTTAGTAAGAACTAGTTAATTTTTATTTACAGTAAGTTTATTTTTAGTAAGAACTAGTTGAATTAATAGGACTATTGAACATGTCACATTTGTTGTTATTTTTTTAGTTAAAGCAATTATTCCTGCATCGACGTCGACGATGCCTATCCCGCATCCTCGACGTCGACTCGGCGGAGGACACCTGCTTGACCAGACGGGCCATGTTCGGGACTGGGCTCCGCCGGGCTGGTAGTGGGAGGCGCTACCTATCAGGGGGCGTAGCTTGGGGAGGAGCCAGCCCGTCGTTGACCCGAACCTTCTTTGGTGGCGGTCGCGTGGGCTAGTGACGGTGCATAGGCTTGAGGACCCCACGGAGGTGGTACGTCACCTTATCAGCGAGGAGGACGAGCACGTCCATCGCTACATGGTTGTGTTGGAGGGCAGGTTCTCCAACACCTGGCAGGTTCTTCAGGTATCTCACTGGAGCTATAATCCTATGATGGTTCCTTGTCTTTGGGTGTCCATCGCCCGCACTGATACCCGTCGTTCGCTAGGGTTTTAGTTGTATTAGTGATGTTATATGTATGATACCATTCGGGATGTATTAGTGATAATATTCAACGATGTACGGACGAAAGAGATGATTTAGTTTTTCTTATTTAATGAATGCTAATTTGAATACTTATATATTTTACAATTTGGTTTTTCTTATTGCATGCTAAAATTGGAGAAGTACTCCTATTTTGAATGCTCAAATTGGACCCCCACTATGCAAGGCGTATGCATTTGATTAGTTGATGGCTTATAGGGATTTTTTTTTTGCAGAAATCAGGGAGCCCCACCATCGTCCCCGTCACCGACCCCCTCCGACATCGAGGTGAGACGAGCCAAATCTCCATGTCAATATGAGTCCTATAAGATATTTTGAAATGTTTTTGTTCATATTTTCAACCATTGAAATGCAATGATCATCAAGTTTGAATGCTCATATGATGTAGATAAAAACATGTATATCTTGTGTTTCTCAAATAGGATATGTGCTTGCCCAAGTGGCCGGTCATGTTTGCAGGTTACACCTCTGAGTGGCCTATGTTTTGCCGGAGTGTTGATTAATTTCCGTTCCGGCAAATTTTAGGCGCTCGATATGTCCTTTTTTAGCAAAGGTCATGTTGGATTTTTCTAGTGAATTTTGGCATGAGTTGTGCTAGAATATGTAGGAAATATCGAGTGGCCTGGATTTCTAGAAAGATAATTAAACGACATTTCGGGTTGACTTTAAGTTTGTCGAGGCTCATACACACTATAAGAAATATGTCAACTTGTGACCACCAATATTGGTCACTGAATGGTCACAAATTTCCATTTGTGACCTTTTTGTGACCAAAAACATAAGGTCAAAAGCTGGCCGTCATAAACTGACTATAGCGACCTTCTCTGTGAGAAGGTCGTAGACGTTTATGACCAAAATGTGCCTACTGTCGTGTTTTGGTCACTAGCAGCCTCCCCAAGCCACGTAGGCATCCAGCGTGGAAAGCTGATGTGGCACAAGATTCAGCCCGGTCCAATTCGGTTTTCTACTTGGGCCTAGCCCAACAATTTGGCCTTTTTAATGTTTTTTCCCTGTGCTTTGATTAGCTACATGGGTCTGACCCAGTAATTCGGCCCATGTATTATTTTTTAGGCAAGCCCTTTTAATATGTGTATTTTATGTTAATTTCGGTTAGCTACATGGGCCTCGCCTACAATTTGGCCTTTTTATTTTCTAGCGCACAACATTTTGCAGTCAATTTATTTTTTTATTTCTAGCTTTTTTCCCAGCTCTAGTTTACAGATGGATACCAAATGTCGGATTTTTCACAGCTTATTAATAAGCAATATATATGTATATATCAAACAGACAGAAGAGAGAAAGCATATGAAAATCTTCAAATAACAGCTAAAATAAGTTTATTACAATATGCTATACAGAACAGAACACATGAAACTACATACACTCATTCACATCACAACAACGTCCATACACTCATTCACATCACATACAACAACGTCCATACTCTCCGCGATGAACTTGAGGAAAGCAACTTCGCTCCTCGACCCTCGAAACTCGTAGAAGAACACCTTCTTCAAGCTCTGCAGTACGCATTTGATGGGACCGCCCTCCTGCCAGAACTTGAGATTGACCTTGCCAGTGGACTCTTTAGGTATGCGTGGGGACAACATGCAAATGAAATCAATCGGCAGGCCATATTAGCACATACATAGTTCAGAGATCTTATCTATGAGAACATATCATGCTGCAGCCCATCAATCATATAATTAATCAGACTCAAAGTTCTGCCCTTGCTAGATAAATAATCAGTTCTGGCAATGCAGCAAGTGTAGTGAAGTTAACCAATTTTACCTGCACATGGAGGGTCTCCAGGTTAGGAAAGCTTCTGAGAAAACCAGGCACTTTCTTGACAGAATTGCGGGCACCGAATTGCACCTCTATTGCCAAAATCTGGACACTAGGCACAATGCTCTCCTTGGCCCCAGCCTGCAATGCACCCAAGAACAGATAAACTAATCGGGATCATATATAGATAGGCATTGTTATTATTAATTGACACCGCAGAGATGGAAATTAAATTAGGATGTACCACGATGATCCCCAACTCTTGCTCTCCTGGCCGAATGTATCCCAGCACACGCAGGTTAGGTGCACGCCCAATCTTGATCTTGGGAGTGCGGTTCTTGATGCTGGGGGCAGCGAGCTCGCTCTGGCGAAAATCACCTGACTGGAAGAGCCTCTCGAGGTGAGGTGCATCCACCACGTCGATGTCCTCCAAGTAGGTGAAGCCCAGCTGAACGCACCACAGGCTTTGGCTGACGAGGCGGAGGCACACTCCGGTCTGGCTCCCCATGATGACGAGCAACTCGAGGACGGGGCTTCTTTCAAGCATGAATGCCAGATCACGGTTAAAATGCTAAAATAAGTTTCATATAGGAGTAGATAAAAGCTGAGCGTCAAATTGGAACAAAGCTCCAACAACTCATACTAAACAGTTATATTCAACACAGTACGGATACACTATATAACTAGCTGCAGATACACTATATTCATGTACATGCATAACAATTTCAGTTAATTTCAGCTAATTATAATTATCTGAAAAAGTTTCATTTAATGTGTATGCTCAGACATTACAAGTAATTAATCACTACTACAAAACAAGCAAACATGCTACTGATGCATGACAATATTTGTGTCAAAGAGTTTTCGGAAGAAGTTACTCCTAATGCTAATGATGCAAATCTACTCCTAATGGACTGCTACAGCTATACTGCAAGAAATTATAGCTATGGCGAGGCAACGTCCAAGTGATTCAGCACTAGAGTCCGACGCCAACAGCACCAAGCAAAATTCAGTAAAGCGTGTAAATAGATTCAGACTAATTGGTAAACTGAAATCTACTCCATGAGATTCAGTCAAGCTCTAGGGAGCATCGCAGATTCAGACCTCGTGTCTAGAATCTAGTGCACTAAGTCCAGAGACGGCATCCATGCTTTTAAGCTTTTCGTTAGCTGATACCAGTTCAGCCGCAACGCCAACTTCATTGGCCGAGTGTCCTGCATCTGGAACCACCTGCAGTTATATGTCCTAGGTCAATATTTTTATATCGAGCAGTTTGGAGATAACAAGATAACCAGAATGTGATGCCTGATTGACCGGTATGCATGGCAACGATGTTTGGAATGCTTGAAACTTAGCTAACTTATCAGAAGCGAAGTTCCCAAAAAATGTAAGTCCGATTGCTTTCTCTTAGAGAACTTATCAGAAGCATGAGTCACATAATGCCAGTCTGAAGTCAAACAAGATGGCCTGAACTACCAAATATGATAGTTGCTTAATCCTCCAGAACAAAGTAATCAGGAAATGACAGCAATGGAACAGGAAAAGCATCTAGTTTTTGGTGGAGAAGATTTTGGAAAATACGGAAATGATTGATGATGTTTACCTTAAACTCAGCTTCAGGCCAATCTTTATGAAGATCCCAAGCAGACATCATAGGACAGCACATATCATACCGCCCCTGCAACATAATCACTATGATTACAAAATGTACCTTGTCTGGAACCATCTTTTTTTGTTGTTCTATACGGAACCTTAAAAACAGTAGTAACATTATACTCATTTGAAGTGTAAACTATAGTTATGTTTAAATTGAATAATAGGAATAATTGCAGAGCGGTATAGAAGCGTCATTCTTAAACTATAGCAACATAATCATTTGAAGTGTAAACTTCACAATTGCAGAGCGGTATAGTAAAATAATAGGAAGCCAACTTACTACAGACCATACAAAAATAAAAAATACTCGTTAATGATTTGTGATGCATCAAATTTTCATTCATACAATTGGCGAACCATTGTTTAAGAATGACGCTTCTACAAATTGATTTCTACCGTGAAGATCATATCTCAGCTAAGAAAGGCAGGAAGGGTTGAAACATCACTTTGAAGTTTGAACACTTTAGCCGCTAACAGAGCATATGATGCTGGCACTGTGCCGCTACATGCGTATGTGAACTTGGTAACAACTGGGAAAGGTTAGCAGACTAGAGGAACTAGACACTATGTCTAGCTAAATGCATTAAAATTCAGTAAAGCACTAAGTCCAGAGACGGCATCCTCGTCGTCGTCCTCGGGTGCGGGGACAGGAACGGACGCGGCGCTGTCGTCTTCGAGGACTGGGAGGCGGGTGAGGAAGAAATCGGCGCCGCAGACGGCCGCCGTGATGTCCGGGTCGGAGCGGGTGCGGAGAGGCACGAAGGTGGGGATGGCGGTGTCTTGGGTGGTGAGGAAGTGGCCTAGGAGCGGGGGTGGGTGGTGCGCGCGGAACCGGTGGCGGAAAGCTGGCGACGAACGGACGGCGTCCAGGAAGGTGCGGCAGCTGAGGGCGGCGCGAACGAGGCTCGGGAGAGAGGGGAGGCGGAGGAAGGGGCTCTGGCCGTGGGAAGAGTAGGCCATGGCGCCACGGCCACCGCCCTGTCCGTGGGGAGGAAGGGGCTCTGGTCGATGGTGACCGCACCGGGGCGGGCCTCCCGGGACGACGAGGTGTTGTCTCGATCTGGATCTGGACGGGATGGGGCGGCCGGGTGCCTCGATCTGGATCTTGCCGGAGGGAAGAGAGGGAGGGAGGAGCAGAGCGTGGGGATCTTGTCGGAGGGGAGGGAGGGAGGAGTAGAGCACGGCGATCTTGTCGGAGGGGAGGGAGGGAGGAGGAGAGCGAGGGGAGTGGCGGCGAGGGCTCGAGAGGAGCTCGGCGGATCTGGAAGGGGAGAGGAGGAGAACAGAGCGAGGGAATGAAAGGAGGCGGGGGGTAGATGCAAAATGACCACATGGCAGAGCTAGGGTTTGCGGGATGGTGTGGAAGGGCTGAGGACTGCCGTTGGATCCACGATCATCCGACGGTGTTCGATGCATGATCCGCGTGAGACGTCCACGGACCAATCAGAATACAGTACGACGTTATGACCATCTAAATTGGTCAAAAAATCCATTTTCTATTTTTCGAGTGCCCAAATTGAGTTTTTTTTTGTAAATGACCTACCATATATTTGTTGCAAAATGGGACCAGATAATTTTTATAATATATTAGGCCATATGTAATGTACAATTGACAAAATGGTTGGTTGTCAAAAGTTTTTATACACCTCTAGTGAAAAAGGCAAAATTCCGCCGTTTCAGCAGGAAGCGGGTCAAATTTGAACTGTAGCTAACTCATAGTTTGCTCTTTATTTTTTGCAAAAAATATTTCTAGGTACATAAGTATCTATTTAATCATAGAAACACGAAAATAATTCCAAGATTCAACCACTATCTATGTACGGTCATGACCGCCGTTTTGACCGTATTTTGAAACGGGCATAAAAAATTCAAAAAAAAATCAAAAAATTAGAACACCTTTGCATTGTGTCATTATATATGACGAAGTTACCAGAAAAAATAATAAACTTGTAATACGGCAATTGTTTTAAAAAAGTGTTCTCACAAATGAGCTATCATGCCTGAAGATTCATGGCTTTCAAGCCAAATGATCAATCCTATGGCCACATTCATAGCATAGTTTGTTCAAATGATCTCATATTGTGCACAAGGGTGCATCTTGGAATGGCAAACAACATTGCTTAAGGAAGTTTTCACTTTCTTTGGACGAAAAATTCATTTTCCATTTTTCGAGTGGCCAAAAGGAGGTTTTTTTGTGAAGGACCTCCCAAATAATTGTTGCAAAATTGGACCAAATCATTTTTATAAAATACTAGGCCATATTTAATGCACAATTGACCAAATGGTTGGGTGTAAAAAGTTATGATCCACCTCTCGTGAAAAAGACAAATTTCCGCCGATTCAGTTGGAAGCGGGTCAAATTTGAACTGTAGCTACCTCGTAGTTTGCTTTTTATTTTTTCCAAAAATCATTTGTAGGTACATAATTATCTATTTAATCATAGAAACACCAAAAAAATTCCAAGATTCAACCACTAGCTTGGAACGGTCATTCCCGCCGTTTTGACCGCATTTTGAAACGGGCATAAAAAATTCAAAAAAAATCAAAAAATTGGAACACCTTCGCATTGTGTCATTATATATGACCAAGTTACCAGGAAAAATAATAAACTTGTAATACGGCAATTCTATTAAAAAAGTGTTCTCAGAAATGAGCTATCATGCGTGAAGATTCATGGCTTTCAAGCCAAATGATCAATCCTATGGCCACATTCATGGCATAGTTTGTTCAAATGATCTCATATTGTGCACAAGGGTGCATCTTGGAATGGCAAACAATGTTGCCTAAGGAAGTTTTCATTTTCTTTGGACGAAAAATTCATTTTCCATTTTTCGAGTGGCCAAAAGGAGGTTTTTTTGTGAAGGACCTCCCAAATAATTGTTGCAAAATTTGACCAAATCAATTTTCTAAAATACTAGGACATATTTAATGCACAATTGACAAAATGGTTGGGTGTAAAAAGTTTTGATCCACCTCTCGTGAAAAAGACAAATTTCCGCCGATTCAGCTGAAAGCGGGTCAAATTTGAACTGTAGCTACCTCGTAGTTTGCTTTTTATTTTTTCCAAAAATCATTTCTAGGTACATAAGTACCTATTTAATCATAGAAACACCAAAAAAATTCCAAGATTCAACCACTAGCTTGGAACAGTCATTCCCGCTGTTTTGACCGCATATTGAAACGGGCATAAAAAATTCAAAAACAAATCAAAAAATTGGAACACCTTCGCATTGTGTCATTATATATGACCAAGTTACCAGGAAAAATAATAAACTTGTAATACGGCAATTCTATTAAAAAAGTGTTCTCAGAAATGAGCTATCATGCGTGAAGATTCATGGCTTTCAAGCCAAATGATCAATCCTATGGCCACATTCATGGCATAGTTTGTTCAAATGATCTCATATTGTGCACAAGGGTGCATCTTGGAATGGCAAACAATGTTGCCTAAGGAAGTTTTCATTTTCTTTGGACGAAAAATTCATTTTCCATTTTTCGAGTGGCCAAAAGTAGGTTTTTTTGTGAAGGACCTCCCAAATAATTGTTGCAAAATTTGACCAAATCAATTTTCTAAAATACTAGGAAATATTTAATGCACAATTGACAAAATGGTTGGGTGTAAAAAGTTTTGATCCACCTCTCGTGAAAAAGACAAATTTCCGCCGATTCAGCTGAAAGCGGGTCAAATTTGAACTGTAGCTACCTCGTAGTTTGCTTTTTATTTTTTCCAAAAATCATTTCTAGGTACATAAGTACCTATTTAATCATAAATACATGGTTTGGTGGCGATACGTCGAGGTTTGGGAGGTGGTCGAGGGCCCCAACTCTAGAGCGCGTAAACTCGCATGCCCGCTGCGTGGTCACCGAGTGACTGTGGCGTTGCCATGTGTTCTGGGCGGCCTAGGCATGTCTAGTGGGTTGGCCACTCCCCAGGTAGGTGCTAGGAAGAAAATTACAACATAAGATTCTCACGAGGAGACCGATCGATGCTCAAACATGAATTAGCAGCCAAGTGTTTGATTAGCGGTATGGAAAATGCACATGGCTAATGGGCGTGAGTTTTGGTTGAGGTTGATCAGTTACTAAGAAGACCGTCTTCACAAATTTTCAGCTCAAAAGGAGGAGTCTAGGTGGTACTTGCTTTGCAAAGTACCACACTGGACATAAATACGAATGTTGAAGATGGGCTCAAAATAATGAATGGATTGAGCTGGCATTTGGTGGAGGATAGTTATTTGGGCATAGGAAAGCACTGTAGAAAATGGATACCATTTGGACATGCCAAAGTGGTACTTCCTTCACAAAGTGTTTTTTTGAACAGAATAGGAAAATGAATATTTTTGAATTATTTTTGAACTAGACAAGGAAGGTTTTTTACATATTTGACGAAGATATGACCCAAAGAATTTATGAGATTTTTTGGGGAATTTTGGGAATGACAGAAATATAGGTTGCTTCACAACCTAGGGCAAAAACTGCCACATGGACATGACACATAGGCAAAACTGATGAGGTGGCGCCTAGTCGTAGCAACCCACCACAATTTTCAAGGTTATGACCATCTATATTGGTCATGAATAGCTAGAAATAAGGCAGCGAACCAGTGCTATCTGCTTTGTGACCATTTCCTGTAAGGAAATTATGACCTTTCTGACCAAAATGGTCGTTATAGTTTAGGGTTTGGAGCCCCCCGAACAGCTTTTGACCAATTGGTCTGAAATGGTCATAGATCTGTGACCAATTCTTCCAGGGTCACTAACAAAAGGTCATAAGTTGACATATTTCTTGTAGTGACATGACAATCAACAAATGAGCGAAGGAGAAAGTCTGCACCATATATGAGAGAAGAAGAATCCCGACTGTTGTCGTGGGGGTCGTTCCTCCTCTTCTTTCTCGTGATAGACCTTTTGGTAATGCACGGGAAGGAACGGAGGAATGACCATCACCGATGGTCGCAAATGTCAGAGAGGAATTAGTGAGGGAGTGTGTCCACCATATATGAGAGGGCGAAGAAACCCGACTGTTGTCGTGGGGGTCACTTCTCCTTCGTTCCCGTGTGCTACACATTTTGGTGTAATGCACTCGGGGACGAAGGGAGGAGCGACCATCACCGACGGTCGAGTATATACACCACGTAAGCAGAGAGTTTTCAAGAAAAAGACTCGGCAGACCAATAGTTAACCCGTGATGAATAATAATGATCTAATTTAGTTTTTGTATTATATATATTTAATTGTACAAGTTTAATTTTTGAATTATGAACCTAGGAAATGTCGTCATCGGACGATGAAAGTATCCCGGGGGAGTGCGACTGGTGCAACGACGACCGGGGTCTGTGCGACATGCCTCACCTGGACGAAGGTCGGCGCTTCAGCATTAAGCTCCAGGATCACCATGGATCTTGGTGATCCTGACATCGAGCAAGACAATTTGGACATTTGGGTCCTTGTTGATACGCTTCCAATTCTACCGCTATATGAGTTTCTCAAACATAGTTATTAACTAATTTATATTGTTTATTTCAAAATAGTTGACAGCTTATTTTCATTCTTCAAATAATGTGCAAAAGATGGTAGACAGAACCTACTACACCGATGGTTCCGAATTAACTAATCAGGAGAAAAATCATCTGATCGCATTTTGTACTGATCTTGAGAATTACAATATCTATCATCAAACTCCTCCATATTATGGTCAACACGTGCCACTAGTGCACGTGTTGAACTACTGTAATATCCATGGAGATATCATGGTAAGATTTTTTACTATTACGACATCCGTGCATGTTTTGCATAAATTCTTCTAAAACTGAACTACATTCCTAACTACGAAGTCATTACTATGTTTTTCAACAGAAAATCCTGATGGATTGTGTGCCTCATCTGATGTTTCAGAATGATCGCCGTGATGTTCTCAACATACTGCCAGGTCATCCTACGAATCACACCTGTCCATATCGGATTTCTAAAACCGGTGAATACATGACAATCAAAGAATGGAGAAAATGTATGGCCAGTCGTAGGGAGGTACATGAAAGGACATGATAATCTCCATTCTCCATAATGAAGAGTCAGGACCTATCTTGTTTTATGCTATTTTACCTAAGAGAAGGTAGTAGGTCCTATGAGAGAGAAGTAGGTCCTAGGTACAATGTTTATTATGTAGTACAATGTGTTAGAGTTGATGATGAGGAGGAGTTGTGATTATGACTAGTGACCAACTTGCTATGTGATGTCTCATTGATGAAAACGATGATCATGAGGAGGTGTTATATGACAATGATGTATTATGATGATAAGTTGTTAATGATATGATGATGATGACAATTATTATATCATTGGGTGAAAGAACCATGGAATAGTTTCAAGTGGATGTCCATTAACTTGAAACTTGTCCACAGTTCTTTTGCCCAGTGATGTAATAACTCATTATGATGTAAAAACAATCTCTAAATTGTTGTTGCATGGAAACTTGTATAAATATGTGTGAATATAACATGAAATAAAAAAGAAATATGATACGGAATAATAGTAGTAGTGTATATGTGACGTAGGAACGAAACTACGATAATTTTGCAAAAAGATACCCTCACTCCTACCCACATTTGCAGATAAGGCATTCTCTCGTACATCCTTAACTTCCACAAAATAAACTAATCATATAAATGCATCTTGATGTTTCGTGCAACGCATCGGTATCTTGCTAGTTAAAAAACTGAAAATGAACCAGGCACCTCTTCCTCCATCGCTAGTCGCTAATCAGAGACTCTAAACATGTAGGCCCAGCATCTCGTTTCATTACTCGTGTGGCAAGGAAAGAGCAAAGCGCTCGATGCAACTCTTTGCCTCGATGTGGCGCCCGATACTAAGAATAGGTGACGTAACTGCCAATCTATCCGGAAATAATTCCTAGCGTCCATCACTAGCGCCTAGCATTGGAGATGCCTTCAAATGGTAGTTTTTGGGAAGCCTAACATGTAAAGTCGTAGTTTTATGTTATTTATTCCTTAATTTCTTAAAGTAAGAAGTTAAAATTTGCTGATAGACAGAAATATATGTCTCGGGGTCAAATTTAATTGATAGAAAGTTAGATATGCAAGTGTTACATTCTAATTCAATACTAGCATAGTATGCACGGGCATCACTCGGTTAACGAAGCTTAAACATACTTCCTATTTGCATGAGCCCCAGACTCCTTGCAATACACATCACTCTGTATATACAGACCTAATGTGGGCTCCGGTTGCGGGCCGCCTCCCTCCTGCCCACGGCGTCGGGTCTCGGCCGGCGCTTGCTCCAGCGCTCCGTCCCGCGTCCCCGTGGCCCTCCGGCGTCTCCTCCTCCCCTTCCCCCCTGCGGCTCGTGGAATCTGGTGGGCACGGTCGTGCCGGCAGAGGATCTGGGCATCCCGGCCCAGATCCGGTGGATGTGCGTGTCATCGATGGCGGGGGTGGCCGGCGACCTCGTGGAGGTGGTGGTGTGGCGGCCGGTGTCCGCGCTACTCCGGTGCTGGGGTGGAGGGGCTTCGGGTGGTGCTGACCAGGGCGTGGAGGCGCAGGTGATGTGGTGGTGGCAGGTTGATTGCGGCGGCGGCTAGATTGTTCTAGCGTCGGTTCGTTTGTAGGCTGCCTGTATCGGCTTCGACCCCTCTCCTCGGCGTCCGTTCGCTTCTCTCGCCGAATGGCTGGCCTTCTCTTGGTTGCGGTCCATCGCTCGTCTCGCACCGGGTGCCGTAGGACCGAGCTGGTCTCGCGCTCGGCTGTAGGACCGCCCTATCTCGCGCCCGGCAGCAGGACTGCGCTCGTCTCGCACCCGGCAGCAGGACCAGCCCGTCTCGCGCCCAACAGCAGGATTGCGCTCGTTTCGGGCTCGGTGTAGCAGGACGGCTCGATGGAGGCTTGTTGTGGCTGGCCTATTGCGTCTCGGCGCTGGGACCGGCCAGGGGTGCAAAAGGTGAATCCTTTCCGCCCGTCTCTGCGGTTGGGGTAGCGGTGGGGCTCGGGGGACTTGGTGTCAAGGTCTTGGATTCCGGGGCGGCGGCCCTGGTGGTGGTGGCGCGATGCTCATGGGCAGAGCTCGTGCCTCAGTGCTGCCCGGCTGCCACGGCCGTGCGGGCGGCGTGGTAGCCGGGGTGTGGCGTTCGGTGACGGTGAGTGTTTCGCCGGGGTGAAAACCTACTCTATCTTCGGACGGACTGACGACGGCGAAGATCGCTCCCTTCTTGAAGGCGTCGTCACGGCTATCATTGCCCGTCGTGTTGCTCCAGGGGAAACTCTGATCCTCGGATCGGGTGGTGGCGACGTTCCGGTGCCGTATCCTTTCTGAAGGCGACGCCTTGGAGCCCACGGTTCGTCATATGCGGTTCACTTCTTTGTGGTGTTCTCGGATGAAGCCCTGACGGCTCTTGTGGTGCTAGGGAGTGTGTTGCTGCGCTCAGCGTCTATGTATCATGTCTTGGGTGTGTGTGCGCGTTGGTGGTGGGTGTGTGCGGTTATACCAGGCACTGTTGGTCTATGCTTTATATATAAAGCGGGGCGAAATCCTTTTTTAGTAATGTAGGCAGGGGTAAACGTTCAATCTGTTAGAGACTACCACCACTCACCACCAAGGACGGCGGCACGGCTGGTCCTCAATGTCGACTGCCAAGCCATTTATACCGGAGACTGAGCCCACCAAGTGTGAAGCCAGATGCATTCAAGGTAGTATAGAAATAGTAATATTATTCGAACTGGTTTCCTTGAACTGAAAAATCAATCTATATTATAAATCAAAATAATTAAACAATTTCATATATATGTTACAAATATTCAAATATCAAATACTTGGAAAAATTCAACACAAATAACCCCAGCTATATTTTCATCAAGTCAATAAACAATTGAAATTTGTTTCCTATAAATTTATTGCTATAAACATATATATCAATAATGATCGGTGGAAAATAATACAGAATACACTTATTTTGAATATAAGTCATTTGCTTTTACATGTCCTCAGTTTTCACAAAAACATATCTTTACCTAGTAACCTATTATGATTATGAAGAAATAATTTGTGCAAAAGCACAAAATATGTTTCCTCAAGATGTACACTTCCATGGTGGATATTGGATGAACATGGATGACGGAACAAATAAAAAGTTGATAATACCAAGTATAGTATCCCTCTGTCTTAAAAGTGTAGTGCTTATTAGAATTTTAAAGTCAAACCTTGTAAAATTGACAAAATTAATATAAAAAGTTGTCGACATCTAGAGAACCAAATCCATCCTATTAGATTTTTTACGAAATATTTTTTCTTATGTTATATATTTGATATCATAGATATAGATCATTTTCTCTACAAACTTCATCGCAGCTACTGCAAATTGACTTTTACAGAAACCAAAGGGCGCTTTTTTATGGGATGGATGGAGTATTATTATTATATAATAAATTTAGTCGTGCGAACATGCAGGCCATCTGGCTAACTAGTTCAGTAAACAAATTGCTAACAGTCAAAACATTTTATCATGTTTTTGTAAAGGGGCGATGATAGGCGCCGGTGCGCCGGCCCAAATTTGGGCCGGTCGTACGCGGGCCGTACGATTTTGTCCCTGTGAGCCATCAGATCGCTCCATCTCTTCGTCCTCCTTCCGCACAGGAGAAATAGAAGGCTGCAACGAGCGACTCCGCAGTCAGCACCCCCGTCAAAACTCGCGTGAACAGCGTAGAGCTTGAAGCACTGCCGGGATTCGCTGCCGCCATCGCCGCTCGTCGTCGCCGCCGTCGCTCGCCGTCACCTCTGTCGCTCGCCGTCGCAGCTCATCGTTTTCGCTCGCCGTTGCTCGTCATTGCTGCCCGTCGCCACTCGCCGTCGCTGCTAGCCGGTTGCAACACCAGCGCCCACTGGTCCGCTCTTCCCTATGCAGCAATGGCGGGGCGCCGGCTCCAGCATCCGCCGCAGCACCATTGATGCATAGAAAATGTCGCGTGCATCAATGGCTCGCGGCTGCAACTTTTTCTCGCCAGTCTCTAGTTGAAGCTTTTCAAACATATGGTTGAAGCTTTTGTGTCAACGATTGCAGCTTTTTGCCTTTTGCAGTCGCCGGTTGAACCTTTTTTCTAGCCGGTTGAAGCTTTTTTCATCACCGATTGCAGCTTCCGCGGTTGCATGGTGGGCGGCCCTCGATTTCCTCCGTCTCCGGTTGAAGCTTTCAATAATGCCGGTTGTAGCATTATCCATCGTCGGTTGCAGCTTTTAATGTTGCGCAGCGATCGACCCACTTTCTCGTCGCCGGTCGTAGCTTTTCTCGTCGCCGGTTGCAACGGCGTCTTCTCTGGTGGTAGCTTTTCTCATTGCCGGTTGTAGCTTTTCTCATCAACGGTAGTAGCTTTTCTCGTTGCCAGTTGCAACATCACCATCCTTGGTCGTAGCTTTCGTCTCCAACACCGGTGGCATCAGATGCGGCAGAGCGGGGGATTTTTTGAGGAGGTGGCGTGGGAGGCGGCGACCTGCTCGCCGGAGGAGAAACAGGCGAGGAAACAGGAAAAGGGATCGCCCCCATGCTGACGGAAAGGGGAAGCCGGCGACTCCATGACAGCCGGCGGACGAGATCTGACAGGGGAGGCACGCCGGCTTGGAGGGACAGCACGGATCTGATTGGAGGCGCTCGGCGAGGGCGATGGGCGAAGACTGCAGTCGCCATGAATGAGCTGTGATGCTTTTTCTTTCTGATATAAAGAAGGAGAGAGATGAATGCCCGCGTGCGAGAAGACGACCGGCCCGAAGCGTTCGGCCGGCGCGCCGAACGCAAGCGTTTTCCTTTTGTAAAACAAGTGATTTTCTAGAATGACGATTACATAGTTTTTTGCCTTGAAAAAGTACTCCAGCTTTTTTCAGGGATAAAAGTACTCCAGTTTTTTTATATAGTACAAGAAGTACTCCAGTCGGAAACTTCATTTTGTAGGAAGCATGGCGACGTACTCCAGTTGGAAACATAGGATGTGGGAATTGAAAAACAGATTGCTTTGAGATTACGTGCCCCAGACGGAAAAAGGAAACCCGGATCGAATATGTACCGTGGTAATGCGACGCGTACCAGCAGCCAAACCTATACGACATGCACAGCAAGTAGAAACCCATCCCATCCGATCGAACAGCCACCTTCCGGTCGGCCGAATATCCAGAAATCAGGTGGCGCAGATGAGCTCGTCCGCCGCCGTAAACGATCTGTGGTCCACGCTCCCGGATGATCTCCTCGGGGCCATCTACAACAAGATCGCTTCTCCGCTCGACCGCGTGCGCTTCAAGGCCGTCTCCAGCTCATGGCGTGCCGCGGGGTCAGCACAACAGCCGGCGCCAACCTTTCCATGGCTGGTCCTCTCGCAATACGAAGACGGCACGGCGGAGCGCGTGTTCTGCCCCGTGGATAGGTCGCTCTTACGGGTTCCGCTTCCACACGCAGCGGCCGGCAAGCGGATGGTCGGCTTTCACAATGGCGGCTGGATCGCCGCCACATCCGATGTAGACGGTGATTGCAGCTCGTTGGTGATTGTGAATCTCTTCTCTGGCATCGAGGTGCCGCTATCTGCCAAGCAACGCACCACCGTAATGATCCGGAAGTTGGTCTTCTCAGAGGCCCCCACGTCGAAGAAGTGCATCCTTGCCGCCAACTTAAATGACAGGGTCGCCGTGTGTAGAGTTGGATGTCGAAAAGGTGGGTGGTGGACATCCAACTGGGGTGAATCGCTCAACGACATTGCCTTCTGTGATGGGAAGCTATATGGGCTAATCCGTTATGTCTGGAAGCTATCCGTGTTCGACATTCGAATGACTAAAAAGGGTTCGCCGATGCTAACTCTCACCCACCAGCTAAACCTGAATTTAGGCGAGAACACAAGCTGGGTGGGATCTATGTGCACCAACAGCACCTACCTTGTCAACCACAGAGACACGCTATTCATGGCCCTAAGGATTCACTGGTGTACCGAGCAGGAGACATTCTTCAAGGTGTATGAGCTCGTCGACACCGACGATATGTGTTCGAGCTGGCAAGAAGTGACGACGTTGGGCCATCATGCCTTGTTCTTGAGTGCAACGTGCTGTAGGGTGGTGCACGTGCCGACGGGTAGGTGTGGCGGGGCAGAGAAGAATCACATCTACTACAACCACAGATGCTCAACAACTCAACACGACCACGTACGTGATGACGTGCACTTGGGAAGATGTGACAACGGTGACCATTTGTATCATACGACGGCACGGAAAGTAAACATTGTAGATGCGATCAAGTCAGTGGGATACTATGTGACCGGTTGCAGTCATGCTCTTGGTTGGCTTCTCCCTCCTGATTTTTAGCTAGCCGCTCAATGGTGTGAAAATATATTTACTAATATTATTCAGCAATATTTTTTTATATGCACTTAGCTTTGAAATTAGGGATGCTACATCCTTTGCAGTTTTTCTTCTTCGCTAGATACTGCTTCGTTACATGTTTATTAGGCGTTTGTCTAGATTTCTTTTCCCCATGTGTTGCCGGTTACTCCCTCCATCCGGTGAAGAGTGAACATCTAGAGATTTTAGGACAAATTATGGAGTGAAGTAAAAAATACATTGGGAAGATGCAAGCCACCATCTTTCTCCTCTTTAATTACCCAACCCCCAATGAGCTAAGTGCATGTATAAATTAAGAAGACCATGCATAGATTGTTATTGGTCTTGATTACCGTGTGATGAGAGAGAAGTACATTAAAGTGCATTGAGAAGGTAGAAGTACACTCTTTTGTGGATAAATTTTGAAGCCAAACGTACACTCTTTACCGGACGGAGGGAGTATATAACAAAGTTGTTTATAACATTCTTTGTACATTTGTTAGGTAATCAATCTATCCTGAACCTAAGACTCCTTGCAATACATATCACATAGTATCGTATACAGACCTAATGTAGGCTCAGGTAAAAGTACATTCTGCGGGTCCTCAATTTCAAATGCAAAGTCATTTAAAACGGTTTCTAACCCACCACGTGTGAAGCCATGATGCATTCAAGGTACTAAGCAAATTTTAAATAACATTATTCCAATATATTTCCATGAAATTGAAAAATCAATCTCATGTTATAAATCAAAATAATTAAATAGTTTGAGAAAGATGTTGGAAATATTTAAATATTAAATACTTGAAAAATATTCACCACAAATAATTCCAGTCATATTTTCATCAAGTAAATAAACAATTGAAATAATTGGTATGATAATATTCAGAATTATATGGGGTAACTTTTAGAAACAATGAATTTTTTTAAACAATTAAGCTGATGTGAATTGTTTCAAAATTTATTTAAACATGATTGAATTTTTTTTCTTAAATTGATTTTGATATGACTGAAATAATTAAACTAGTTGTTTCTATGAAATTTGTTTCTTACCTTTTTTCGCTATAAACATATATAGCAATAATAATCAGTGGAAAATAATATAAATAAAAAAGGTTTGCATATAGGTCATCCGCTTTTATTAGTCTTACATTTTAATAAAAAAAAGTCTTTACCCAGTAATTTATTAAACTTATTATGAAATAATTTGTGCAAAAAATACAAAATATGTTTCCTGAACATGTACGCTTATATGGTGGTGAAATATATTGGATGAACAGGGATGACGGAGCAAATAACAAGTAAATAATACCAAGGATGGTACTCCCTCTGTCCTAAACATATGCAGTGCTTATTAGAATTACATTGATTCTTTTCCTGAAAAAGTACTCTAGTGTTTTGAACACGGTACAGACGCTAGCGCTCATATAAGAAACGGAGCCAACTCACCACGCGCGCGCTCGAGTCTGCCGCGCGCGGAAGTGGACGTCCCAAATCAACAGCGCGGGATGGGGCTTTCACCGGCGCGTCCAACTCGTTTTAGCGCGCGCGCGTTTTTTGCGCGCCCGCTGGAGCTGTGCGACGCGTTGCGAGCGTGCTAAAATAGCGTTTTTTGCGGCACGGCGCTAGTATAGCGCGGCTGTTGGAGATGCTCTTAGCACGACTTTTGTGGTACCGGCTGCTCCCGGCAACAATCAGGTCCATGTAACCAGCAGTCTTCTACTGGACGAATGGTGCTCCTAACTAACCAGTATCAGTAGCAGCAGCAGCAATTCATTATAGTAGATCAGGTCAAAAGGGTCGGCATGTGAAAACTCGGATGCTAGTCGCGTGTCATAAACCCGACCTCTACCTTCAGGGAGTGTGCTCTTGAAGACTTGAATTTGGCAGGCTCTGGTGGCCCATTTCGCACAAATCAGAGGCTTCAGCGTGGCTTTCACATCAACCCCTAAAGAGAGAAACGCACGGGACACCACAATCACCATCTCTTCCAGCGCCTGAGCTCTCTCAGCGATGAACTTGAGGAACACTATCTCATTTGCTGACCCCCGCAACTCATGAAAAATCACCTTCTTCATGTGTTGCCGGATGCATGCAACGGGACCAGCCTCTAGCCAGAACTTGAGACTGACTTTGCCAGTGGGCTGCTCGTCAACCTTTGCAGACTGAAAAAGAGAAAAACATATGAAATTGGGTCACTGAGTAGCTATACTAACTAATAAGCACACTACAAATGGGGACGACCGCAAAGGGCAGACTCGCAGCCTACGACGAGCTCGTAGAACCCAAGGAGCGGCGCCATGGTGATCTCGGTCCCCAGCCACCGGCGCACCATGCGCGACACAATGCTCGGCGGGGGCCGCCAGCTCCACAAGCCCCTTCTCTGCGCCTTCTACGCACAATGACAAGATATTGATGGCCCTAAGGGTCCTGTGGTCACCGAAGCACGAGTCTTTTTCGAGGTGTTTGAGCTCGTCAACACTAAGACTAGGGGTTTCAACTGTAGGTGGGAAGAGGTGACAACATTGGACGGTCATGACTTGTTCTTGAGCGCAATATGTTGTAGGGCGGTGCGCGTACCAACAGGTCAGCATTCCGGCTTTGAAAAAGATCACATCTACTACATTCAAATCATTTTTAGTCCCTAGTAGGCACATGCTGACGTGTTCATCATGGTTGTAGTAGATGTGATTGCCGAAACACAGATGTGCATGCTACTTTCGGCGATCAGTAGGCACATCTGTGTTTCGAACGCCAGACTGATCCGGTTCTGGCGCCACGGCTGGGCCAACTGCCCGGACAAGTAGGACATCCCACTAGCAGCAGCACAAAGAAGGATAGAGAAACACAACAGAAAATCATACCAACGAGGAAGAAGAATCTTCATCTCCACCCAACCATCGTCCATCTGAGAACCAAACCAGTCAGTGCCGGTTGACCTCCAGACACCATAGCCCGTGACCTCGACGATATCCGGGGACCCCCCCACTCCGTGGGCTCCTAGACGAAGGCTAGAGCCCTGTCCGACCAAGAACAAAGCCCATAGAAACTTATTCAGAAGGGCCGCCGCCGCAACCTCAACGATATCCGGGGATCCCCCAGCGTCTCCCTCAATCCTAACCCAACTGATAACACACCGGACGCACAGATCCTAGGTTCCCCCTCCCTCCCGCCACCGGAGCAGCTGGTGGAGGGAGAGGGAACCAGCGACGACATCTGCGGCGCACAAAGGGATCCACTGCTATTGAGATGGCCTCGCTAACCACCCCCGCTTGAAGCATTACGTGGGCGTACTCCTGTTAGGACGTGTTTGTGGGTGAAAAACCCAGCAGTTGGATGGTGCCAATGCGACCTGAACCTTAATGAAAGTCAGGCATGTGATGTAGGGTTATTGATTACACAGAGTCCCTTATTTATTGCGCATGCTGTGGATCGATGGGTATCTCACTACTTCATGTTTGTCTCATCTATGTCACTGCCATGCCATGCCTGCTACGCAGTGCTCACCGGATCCGGCGTGTGAATCAGCTTCCCCACGGTAAACCCGCCATCGACGACGAGGTTGTGCCCGTTGACATACTTGGCCTCGTCGGACGCCAGGTATACGGCCGCCCGCGCGATGTCCTCCACCTCCAGAACAGTCCCGCCATCCGCCTCAGCTCCTCCTCGCTCGTGTCCGGGAGCAGCTCTGCCAGCCCACGCAGCCCGAACGGCGTCGCGATGGCGTGCGGCGATATGGCGTTCACGCGCACGCCCTGCCTCCCCAGCTCCCCGGCCAACGCCCGAACGGCGCCGATCACGGCGGCCTTGGAGATGCAGTAGGCGGGGTTCACGCCGCTCCCAAGCACCCCCGCCGTGCCCGCCGTGCAGATGATGCACCCGCTCCGGCGTGGCACCATCACGCGCGCCGCGTGCTTGATCCCGGCGACGGCAGACCGGGTGTTGGCTGCCATGGTGCGGTCGAAGTCCGCAAGGTCGAGAGATGCGACGGACTCCAGAGTCATCCTCCCCGGTGACCCCGGCGTGGTTGTGCAGGACGTCGAGCCGGCCGTGGCGAGCCACTGCGAGGTCGACGGCGGCGGCGATCTGCGCCTCGTCGGTCACGTCGCAGCGGGCGTAGGAAGCGTCGGGGCCGAGCTCGGCGGCCACGGCGTGGCCGAGGTCGTCCTGGATGTCGGTGAGGATGACCTTGGCGCCGTTCCTGACGAACTCCGCGGCGGTCGCCTTGCCCATGCCGCTGGCAGCGCCGGTGATGACGGCCACTTTGCCGGCCAGCCTGCATCGTTCTCCCGCGGTAAGCCAAGGACCAGAACACACGCAACATAACCCAAACGAGAACCAACAAGAGAGAACAAAGATCCCATGGCACCTCATGGAGCTCGAGGCCGTGGAGAACCGAGCGAGGCCGACGCCGACGCCGGACGAGATCGCCACCGCGGCGGCGCTCATCTTGCTCCTGCACACGCAACCAAATTAATTTCGGAGGCACGACAGCGAAGCAAAAACCAACCACTACGTGGACTTCATTTGCAGATATGAGCCTATGATTTACTACTGTACCTGAGAAGAAGATGGTGCATTGCTCTGAACATCATGAGTGGATTATTCCAGGTGGAGAGAGAGAGCTAAGCTCTGCTGATTTGCTTATGATGGGCTAGATCGATAGCTAGCAGTGAGGCGCTCAGTTCAGTTTTGGTCCTTGAACTGAATTATGATGAGGAGGACGGAGGCGGTGGCAGTGGCAGACCACCAAACAGAGGACATTGATTGATCGGACGCCGAGGCGCGGTGGCACATCTTGTCTCAATCATCGGCCCTGGGCTTAAACTTTGCATGAATGAGACCAAATTATATCTCATCTAGATGTGTTCTAGCAAAACTGTTAAACTTTTCTAGATGATGTGAAAGCGAAGATGTCATCTCCGATGGGTAATGGAAACATAAGTCCAACCATCTATACCCAATCATCGGATCAAAATCGTGTGTGCTAACTGGAAAAGAAAAAAAACTGAATGAAGTACAATCATAGACATTCACATACACTCAATCATGTGAACGCACGCATGCACATCTCATTCCTATGTTCATCTTCAAGATATTGAGCCGTCACAATATCTTAAGATTTGGCGAAGTCGGTACAAGAAACATAACCACCTGAGCTAAGTTCAGTTCGCGTGCTAACAGAAAATTTGAGAAGAAAGAAAAACAAACCAAAATGAAAAGAAAAGATCGTTTGCCACGTAGTACAGATCAAAATCGTGTGTGCTAACAGCAAAAAAATAATACTGAACAAAGTACAGTCGTAGATGTTCACATACACTCAATCCTATGAACGCACACATGCATACTCGATTCCTATGTTAACCTTCAAATATTAAGCCGGCACAACATTTTAAGATTGACGAAATCGCTACAAGAAACATGAGCATCGGAGGTCTGAGCTAAGCTCGGTTCGTGTGCTAACAGAAAATTTTAGAAGAAAGAAAAACAAACCAAAATGAAAATAAAAGACCGTTTGCCACGTACAGGTCAGAAAAAGCGAGCTTTTTACCAGTGGTGTAGTCGATTTGACTGGTGAACTGTAGTAGCTGCGACATCCCAGCCTGATGAAGATGATCGTTTACTGCCTACACGGGCAGCACATACTCCTTGTCTGACTTCATGGGCCATGGCAGCTTGGAGTTATTCACGACATATCTATTCTTCAAACTTACGCGATTAACGCTTTGATCCATCCACTTAGAGCAACTCTAGCAGACCGCGGCGCGAATCCGCATCATTCCGGTGATTATACGGGTTCGGCCCGTTATTCTGGCCATACCAGAGCCTGCATCGGTGTTCGGTCCGTAACATTTTTGCCGCAGCCCGCAAATGCTACCCCCGAACCAGTATAACTGCGGGCTTGCGGGACAGATGCGTGGCGAAACCATATACCCCCGCAGCCGCGTTTACCCCCAATTCCCCACCGCGCCGCTTGATTTGTCGCCGCCGGCGAGCCTGCGAAAACCATGGACGACTCTGAGGATGAGGCGGACCGCCGCCGCCGCGCCATATCTGACGCCGAAAGATATGCTAATTAAGATCATATGGACACATACATTGCTATTGACAAATGCAATGCAATGCTGCACACCTTGATGACGGTGTTGCCAATCTCCAAGTCATGCTCTCCTGGCTGAAAGTATCCTAGAACGCGCAGCTTGGGTGCGTGGCCAATCTTGATCCTGGAACACTTGGTTGACTTACTGCTACCGCCCCCTGTTGTCCGCTGCAAGAGCCTCTCGAGGCGAGGGGCGTCCACCACCAAGACCTCCTCCAAGATGCAAAAGCACAGCTGAAGGCACCGCAAGCTGCGGCTGACGAGCCGGATGCGCATTCTGGTCTGTTGCCCAATGATGGTGAGGGTCTCCAGGGCGGGGCTTCTGTCGAGCGCGGGACAGTGGCCGAGTCCGGGAGCCTCCAGGTGCCAAGGAAGAGGCGGGTCAGGGTGGCGCAGCGGAAGAGCGTGGCATCCCCAAAGGGATGCACGGGGGCATCCCCAAGCTTAGACGCTTGAGTCTCCTTGAATATTTCTTGGGGGTGCATGGGGACATCCTCAAGCTTGAGCGTTTGACACTCCTAATCTTTTTATCATCTTCCCTCGCACACTTGAAAACTCCCTTCATACACAACTCATCATAATCTAATTAGCGAGGTTAGTACCCATAATAAAATAATTGTTCCTTGCTGGAAATAAAGATATTCTTGAAGTTCTACTGTTTCCCAAGATTGCCAAAAGGTTTTTGCAAAGAAAAAGCAAGCTCTAGGTTTGCAAAATGAAGGAAAGGCAAAACAGGGCAGAATCTGTGAAAAACAGAACAGCAGGTAGTAAATGATTTTTCCGGGGCACTTCCGCAACTCTAATCAAAAAACTCAAAACAGACGCACGAAAGACAATTATAAAAAGCACGCTGTCGAAAAAATTCAGACCAAAAAGATGATCTGGTGATTTTATACGAATTTTTCTATCCAAGGACAGAATCTGTTTCCTGGACAGCACGTCACAACTTTTGAACTTTATTGCAATCAGAGGTTATACTTGGCACAAAATTGAAAAGCAAAGATACAATGATGATGCTACAGTAGTAACAACATCAAGACACAACAAAAGCAAAATAAATTTATTCATGTGGGCTGCCTCCCAAAAGTGCTTTCTTTTATGCCTTTAAGCTAGGCATAATGCATAGAGATCAAGTTTTATCAAGAGTAAAAGAATAGCTAGCCCGTATAACGGACTCAAAAGGTAACTTAATCTTCTTTCGAGGGAAGTGTTCCATCCCTTTCTTGAGAGGAAACTGGAATTTTATATTCCCCTCTTTCATGTCAATGATAGCACCAACGGTGCGTAGAAAAGTACGTCCCAAAATAATTGGACAAGAAGGTTCACATTCAATATCCATAATAGTAAAATCAACGGGAACATAGTTGTCATTGACAATGATAAGAACATCGTCGATCCTCCCCAAAGGTTTCTTTATGGAAGAATCAACGAGACGAACACCAAAAGAACAAGAATCAAAAGGTTTCAATTTAAGCATATCATATATTCTTTTGGGCATAACAGAGGTACTAGCACCAACATCACATAAAGCATAGCAAGAGAAGTTATTCATCTTAATTTTTATCATAGGATCCCAACCATCTTCTAGCTTTCTAGGTATGGAGGCTTCTACTCTAAGTTTCTCCTCCCTAGCTTTGATAAGAGCATTAGTGATATGCTCTGTGAAGGCAAGGTTAATCGTGCTAGTGCGGGGATCTCTAGACATCTTGTGAAGGAAATCAGTAACTTCGGTAAGAGTGCAATTTTCAAAATCAAGGTCACTACCATCAAGTAAAGTGGTAGTGGTGTCCTTTAGGTTCACTTGTTTGGTAGTTTCTATAGTCATAGCATCACCATTAATAGGTCCATCGGGACCAGGAGTGCATTGGGTGCTAAGAGTTTGGATATCCTCAACAACTTGGATAGTAGCAACAGTGTGGTGGGTAGGAAGGCTCTTAATTCTATCTTCTTCCTCCCTTTCTCTAGCCCATCTCTCTTTAAGTTTAGCCATCATCCTAATGTTTTCATTAATTTGCACTTGAATAGCATTCATAGGAGTGACCTTCCTCTCCTCAAGAGGAGAAGTTCTAATTTTAAGCAATTCTACCTCATTGGCTAAATTGTCTACCTTTGAAGAGAGATCACCTAGTTTGTTTAGTTTTTCTTCTACACTATTATTAAAAGCTTTTTGGGTAGTGATGAAATCTTTAAGCATAATCTCTAGTTCAGTAGTGGAGTTCTTGGTGCTAGGATAAGCATTGTTGTTCCCATAAGAATTAGAGGGGAACGGTCTACGATTGCTACCAAAATTACTCCTATAAGCATTGTTATTAAAATTGTTTCTAGAGATAAAGTTCACATCTACTTGTTCTTGAGCAATCAAAGAATTTAAAGGAACATCACGAGGATTAATAGAAGATTGCTTCGAAAGTAGAGACATGATCAAGTCAACTTTTTCATTTAGGGAGGAAATCTCCTCGACAGAGTTTACCTTCCTACCTGTTGGAGCGCGTTCAGTGTGCCATTGGGAATAGTTGGTCATCATCTCATCGAGAAGCTTTGTGGCAGCACCAAGTGTAGTTGACATAAATGTTCCTACCGCGGCCGAATCTAACAAGTTCCGCGAGGTAAAGTTCAAGCCTGCATAAAAAGTTTGGATAACCATCCAAGTAGTCAAACCATGAGTAGGGCAGTTCTTGATAAGAGATTTCATACGTTCCCAAGCTTGGTCAACGTGTTCATTTTCCAATTGTTTGAAATTCATTATGTTACTTCTTAGTTGGATAATTTTAGCAGGTGGATAGTATTTTCCGATAAAATTGTTGGATCTGTCTTATAATTGTTTTACGTTCTTAATGCTTTGTTTACATATGTTCTTACAATACATGCTTCTTGAATACTTGGATCTGTCCTAGAATTGTTTTATTTTCTTAATGCTTTGTTCTAATTAGGTATATATGCATTTTACATATGTTCTTACAATACATGCTTCTTGAATACTTGGATCTGTCATAGAATTGTTTTATGTTCTTAAAATACTTGCTTTGTTCTAATTAGGTATATGCATCTTACATAATTTGCAGACTTTATCTATAGAGAGATTGAGAAGGTTGTAGAAGAGATAGGCCATGAACATATAGTTCAAATAGTAACCGATAATGGCTCCAATTATAAGAAAGCTTGCAAAACCCTTATAGAAGAACCAAAGTACTCTCATATTGTTTGGCAACCGTGTGCTGCTCACACCGTCAATCTTATGTTAAAAGATATAGCCAAATTTCCCGAGGTTGATGTGATAGTGAAGAGTGCCAAGACAATCTGTAGGTTCTTGCATAAGCACAATAATCTACATGATAACATGAAGAAGAACATAGGTGGTGAAATAATTAGACCAAATGCCACCCGTTTTGGGACTGTCTTCATGTTCCTTGAGAGTTACCATTTGAAGAAAGATAAGTTTAGGGAGTGGATGGTTTCTCAGGATTGGAAGGAGTGTCAGTGGAGGTATGAGCCTGGATACGTGTTTTCTGAAGAATGTTTGTCTAGTAATGTTTGGTGGAACGCACTAGAGTGGGTGTTGGGTTCGTTAAGGCCACTTTATAAGGCCATGAGGTATGCTGATACACAGAAACAATGCACTCTTTTTAGCTTCAAAAAAAGTATGATGCTCGCTATACAACGGATGGAAGCACATCTAGGCCCTATCAAGGTTGTACCTTAGTTTCATGCGCAGGGTGGGCAAGAGGATAGATGCAATGGAAGAAGATACATTTATGGTTGCAGCTGCCGTCCTTGATCCATATACACATTACAACCTCAACCTTTGCAACCATACAGATTATGCTACTGCACTAACAGATGCGATAGCGAAGATATTAGATCCAAAGAGTGCTCTTTCAGCCATTGATGAAGTTAGTAAGTTTAGGGAGTGCCAAGGAAGGTTTGGGACCAGATTAGCAGAAGAAGCTGCGGCGAGAATGGAGGCAAGTAAGTCATGGTCTTTTAGTTTTAGAATTTTCATTTCCATTTCCTTTTGTTATGTAATTCTGAAAATTTCATTGGTGATATCTTCCAGCGCAATGGTGGTTTCAATTTGGAGGGGATGTTCCTACATTGCAGAAGTGTGCAATGAGAATCTGCTCACAATGTGTCTCATCTAATGGGTGTGAGAGAAACTGGAGCGCCTTTGCTTTGGTGCACACAAAGCAAAGAAATCGCCTTTTATATGACAAGCTCCACAAGCTAGTTTCTGTCCGCTACAACCTAAAGGTATAAACCAACTTAAATTTACTTTGTACCTTGTATTGTCCTTGCATGTCATATAATTTACTTGACTTACTATTCAAACCATGCGTCAAACTCTCAAAGGGTTTTCATTGTTGAATTTCCCATGTCAATTTTTTTGAAACTAGATCTCATGGTAATAGATTTCAACGAACTTTTTTTTCATAGAAAAACAGATGTAAATTTTTTGAAATAAAAAACTAATTTACAAAAACCACAAAACCCGACAAACCAAAAAAAATAAAAGAAAAATCGGAAGAAAAAACCGGAAACGCGAAAGCACAGTTGTGTTTTCCAAAATTTTGGGGAAGCACCGACGGTCATTTTCCACTCTCAGGAAGCACGGTTGTGCCTTTTTCCTTTCTCGTGGAAGCATATGATGTGTTTATTCCTGGAAGAAAGGTTGTACTTCTCGCAAAAACACATGCTATACTTTTCCCTTTCTCAGGGAAGCACAAATATATTGTGCTTCTTGCGAAAAAATGTTGCTTCCCAAAAAAAAACCGACAAAAATCCCACCAAAATCTAGGGAAAACGTAGCAAATACCAAAGAGCCGAAAGAAATCGAAAACCCCAGATAGAATCCAAAATGCATGCAAAAAAAAAACTCTCATGGGGAGCGCCCAGGGTGCGACACATGGCGCGCTGGGGGCGCTCCGGCGCCAGTTAACCGTTTGCTAGCCGCTCCCCTAGATACCTATCAAATAGAGTTTAGGCATGCGCTCTCGGCGACACACGTGCTCCAGGCCAGGTAAACGTTGTGCACGAGGCAATCTAAACACACTACATTTCTAAAGAAAGATCATGAGGTAAACAAGCTAGTGTGATTTCCCATCGCGTCCGGACGCTTTTTCGGCTTCCGGAGACGAGGAAAACTATGGATCAATGCTCGGAATCTAGTTTTTTCGCTTATTTTTTCTTTTGTGTTTTTGGCGGCAAAGTTATGACGGTGGAGGTGATGTTGTATGGAATAGAAGTCACATGGTTTTATGGTTGGAGAGATTTGTAGCCGTCCAATTTTGCATTGAAGTTTGTGCGTAAAAGTAATCACCTTTTTGTTTCTCGACCCCAAACAATAAAAGATTTAGACTTGAAGCTTTGCAGGACAACATCACACAAGTACTACTATGTTGAGAAACTGTTTTGATTTTTTTGGGTGCGGCAGGAATATCTGTAATAGTGATGTTTATTGTAAATTATATCATTTCAGAAAATTTATGTTGCACCAAAAAATCTGAAATATTTTCTGCACAGAGAACCTCTTGTATGATGTTGACCTGTAATGCATACCACTGAAGCTGTAACTCGGTTTCTCTAAGCAGGCAGAGGTGTTTTGCTGTACTAGTAATTTAGTACATCAAACATACTTTGGCATGCTTTGCAAACTTTTCAAAAAATAGATTTCAGACATGCAGTTACCATTTACATTTGGAGTGCTCAACATAGTGACCTATTTCAGATGCGCCTTCATCAATATAACATTGGTACTTTGTAAAACAAGATGATTGTGATAGATTTCACAAGAATGATGTGAAGAGGGTGTTGCTGTTTTTATAAAAGGGCTTGATTTTGAGAGGATATATCAATTGTGGCTATGAGGCCCGTCCAAATTAGTAACTAGTATTTGCATTTGCGAGATGGAGTATACGGTCAAAAGGTTTATATAGTGTAGCCATACATGGATTGGGAGAGATGAGATATTAGATGAATACTGAATAGATGAGTTTTGAGGTACCATGGTACTGTATGGGAAGAATGGGTGCACCAGTCAAATTCTAACTGAAGTTTTGGTCCCTTTGGAGTTTTGGTAAGAATGAGTTTGCATCTTCTACATGGTACTTTGGAGTTTTGGTCCCTTGCAATCTCTCTGAACTGAAGCGCGCAACCGACTCTTTCGATGACTGAGCAGGGACTTCCTACATCGTGCGGGGTTCGAGCGGCTCCCACCCCTCTGGTGATGTATTTAGAGGGAAAGACCTGTTGTACGCAAGAGTGCTGCTCTATGAAATTGTAACAAAGAGCATGAAGTATTGCTTTCCAGTGAAATCCGACCATGTTTTTTTTGCAAATTATCGTCATCTCGTTTTCATGCCAAGGAATTGATTTCGCTCTTTAGTCTGTTCTTTTTTATGCGAGCCTTCGATTTTGTTAGTTGTCCTGGGCCGCATGCAACTGAGTTCAGAGCATCTCCAACAGCCGCGCAAAAAGGCGCGCGCGCTAAACTTGCGATTTCGCGCGCGGGGGACAGAATGGCGCGCTCCAGCGGTGGCGTGAAAACCGCGCGCGCGGGAACCGCTTGCGCGCGCGCGAAATGGCGGCCTCTCGCGCGTCATTTTTGCGGCGCCTCCTCCTGCGCGCCTATAAAACGCAGTGCGCGCGCGCTCCCCTCGCTCTCCACCGCGCTCTCTCTCCCTCTCTCCCTGCCTCTCGCGCCACCGCTTGCGCCCGCCGCCCCCGAGCGCCGCCGCCGCCCCCGACGCGCCACCATGCCGCCGCGCCGCCGCTCTTCGTCGGGCTACCGCCGCGTCCGCGAGAGCCCGAACGGCGCCGGCTTCTACGCCGAGATACGCTCCTGCGATCTTCAGCTTCCCCTCGGCACGTACGAGACGGCGCACGAGGCCGCCCGCGCGTTCGACGCGGCGGCGTGGCGCCTAGGCAGGCCGCGCCGTCAGATGAATTTTGACGACGTCCGCACGCTCGAGCAGGCGTTGGAGCTCGCCCCGCCGCCTCGTCTACACTCCGCACGAGACCGTGCGGAGCACACTGCGATGCAGAACCGCCTCCTCGTCGCCCAGGAGGACGAGCGGCGCATGGCGGAGTGGCGCCGGCTCCACCCGAAGGACGTCGCCTACGAGCAGCAGTATTGGGCACGTCGCCGCGAGGAGGACACGCGCCGCCGCCGCGAGGAGCGGTTGGACAGGCGTCGTCGGAGGGAATTGGCGTGTCAGCAGTGCGTCGTCCGCGATGCAGGTGGGAGAACGATCTTCACTGAAAACGATGACAGTTGGATCGACGTCTGGCTGTCAACCTACTCCGACACCAACGACGAAGCCGGTGATGGTGGAGATGACTGGAGCGACTGGGATTAGTTTTTTTTTATGTTTTCGAACTATCTATCTATCTATCTATCTATCTATGTTTTCCAACTATCTATCTATGTTTTCGAACTACCTATCTAGTTGCAATATGTAAAATAACTTGGGAACGTATCAAGTGAAAACGCTTGTTCAGTGAAAATCTGGAAACTTTCCCTCCCATCCATCAGATCTAAAATGAACGGATTATATGAGAGGTGAGATTCCCCTACGCCACTTAAACGTGTTTGACAGAAAACCCCCTGTGATGTGTCAATCTAGTTGTACAACTTCATCTCCTACCTCCCATCCGATCTAATGCCCGTCAAAACAAATCATCGCAGGAACACCCGGGAAACCCGGCGTTCGCGACACTGGGCAATGTGCTCGAGCCTGCAACTTCCACGTCCTGCATTTGGGGCTCCGACTCGATGCCGGCCAACTTGTAGAATGGCAATTCCTGAAAACGGCGGTGGCCGGCGAGCAAGTGCTACATGGCAGGCTGTTCTAAACGGCGAGTGAGACATGCCCTCGCTGCTTCCGAGGAACACCACAGCAGGCCCCTGGCTCACATGACGCAGGGCATGAGAGGTCTCAGGAACCCCTCTACAGAAAATTAGCTTAGTAGATTTCTTTAGTTAGTTGAGATCTGCACCTAGAGTTCATATCTCTGCTCAATTTCTCGCTTGTTTACTACTTACTACTGTATTTATTTGGTCTGTAGTCCGTTCGGCAAGTGTGAGCAAATTGTATCGTGAATCTGAATTTTGTTACAACTGACCTAAAAGTTCCTTTACTCAGGAATTCAGGATCTCGCAGCCCCTAATTCCATTGAATCTGAAATTGATTACAAGAAGTTCTTCGAGGATTCAGATTGATTGGAAGAAGTTGATTGTGTGACAAAGTATCATATGCAACTCTAAGAGGCATTAGTAATCCAATCCCACTTCCAACTGACCATTGTTGCAAATTCCAAATCAGCTTAGCGCCTCGGCTGAGTCTCACGCCGGAGCATTTGTGCGCCACCAGAGGTCATGCATAGCTTCTCCAGTATGTACAGAAAATCACAGGGATCTCCAGCGTCCAGCCCGATGGTCGTCGATGCCCATGAGCGCCGGGTCTCCGGCGAGCTTCGGCGGTGCTTTTTTTATGGAACTCCGGCGGTGATTTTTGTTGACAGTGATTAGATCGGATCGGAGGTAGGAGATGAAGTTGTACAACGAGATTAAGACTTGGCAGGGGGTTATCTGTCAAACACGTTTAAGTGGCTAAGGGAATCCCATCTCCCATATAATCCGTTCATTTTAGATCTGATGGATAGGAGGAAAAGTTTTCAGATTTTCATTGAACAAGTGTTTTCACCCGATACGTTTGTATCCTTTTTATTTTAATGCAATTTTACGTATTAAAAAAAAGTATGCGCGCGCTGCATTTTTGGGCACTGCTGGAGCGGCGCGCGCGCGCTGCATTATAGCGCGGCTGTTGGAGCCATCGCCTATCCCCGCGCTATATCTGCCGAAGCGCGCGCGGCATATGCTTTTTTTGGACGCGGCGCTTAGCGCGGCTGTTGGAGATGCTCTCAGGAACCTTCTAAAAAAAGGTTCCCAAAACCGGTAAAAGCTGGGGCGAACGTTCACTAGCAGGAATGGCAAGCGTGAATGCCCCACACAGTTATGTGGCTGGGGGTGGCATTTTTACAAAACTTGCCGTGCTGGTCTGTTTAATGCACGGGGAGTTGCTCTGGGGCATTTACTGAGATCACACCCAGCAACCGTTCGCCAGATAACATATCTGAACATAAAACGAAAATACTAACGTCCACACGTGTGAGCGTTTATATCTCGTCCACACACATGGATCAACGTCGGTTTGAGTTTGTACGAATCTTGGCATGTTTTGCCAGATTTTTCATGTCACGTAGGAATGGGCTGGTGTGTAGGTCTTCATCCAGTCGCCCACACGTTCGTTTCCACACGCGGAGGTGCTGGTGTGTGGGCGTTTAGCAGTTCGCTCACACGCCAGTTTTCAACGCACGCAGAGGGCCGGCGTGTGGGTGTTTATCAGTTGGCCCACCCGCCCGTCTCCTCTCCCACACCCAAAGCTGTCAGTTGCCATGTGTTTTTGCAGGGTACATAGCAACTGCCCTGGTATGCTTGTAAGCAGATGGCTACTCTCTATTTACCCGAACATATTATTTTGCCATGTCTTTTTTAGTGCTACATGGTAACTGTCTAGTGTTTAATAGATGGCAACTCCTAAAGATACCACCGCGCCCACACGTCCGTCTCCTCTCCCACACCCAAAGCTGTCAGTTCCATGTGTTTTGCAGGATACATGGCAACTCTCTCTTTACCCCGAACATGTTATTTTGCCATGTATTTTTGTAGTGCTACATGGCAACTGCCTAACGTTAGTAGGTGGCAACTCCTAAAGTTTTCAAATCATGGCAATTGTAGTAGACCATACCACACAAGGCAACAACTGCAGTTGTCAAAAAATGGCATCTGACACTTGACCTGAGATGACAACTGCAGTTGAGCAACCATGGCAACTATAGTTGTCTGACATGGCAACTGTAGTTCACCAACATAACAACTATAGTTAAATGAACATGAAAGAGGGTCCGGACCATGGCAACTGCGGGGACGCCTGGTGACTGTCACACGGAGCATGCGAGACCATGAGGTAGGAAGCCTGACATATGAGCATGTGGGCATTATCTATTTTGCCCACAAGTAGACATGTAGAAGGGACCGCGAGGTAAAAAGAAAAAGACGTGTGGGCATTACTTGTTTTGCCCACACGTAGGCGTGTAGACTGGTTCTCTTAAACACCACGCAAAACGTGTGGCCAGCCCCCTTAACGCCCACACGTGTGGGCGTTATCGGTGTTCAAATAAAAATAAAGAGTTGTATTGGAAATAGCTAGTTGCTTCTTCTTTTCTAAGTCTGGACTCTGGACATAGATATTGGGCGATGCTACGCGTCCGCCGGCAAGACTTGAAAAAGATCCGCCGCCTCATAGACACATAATGACCGTCTGATCTACCAATGTAAGCGACCATCTTTTGCAACAGTCTACTTGTTGCGATAACCCGAGCGTGTTTTTTTTTTTTGCAACAAAGATCTTGTTTTGCAGAAATTTAAAAGATCAACCGTGCCTATATTTTTTTAAGTTTCTGCAATAAAGATCTTGCTTAAGTTTTCTTTTCACAACAAAGGTCTTATTGCAGAATTTTAAAGATCACACGACATGAGCATGTAAATTTTTTATTTCTTGCAAGAGTGGTCTTGTTGGATTATTTTTGTAACAAACGTCTTGTTGCCAAAAAAATAATGATCGATTGGCGTGCTACGCGTCGGTCGACGGATCTTTTTAAAAGATCCGCTCGAGCCGTCAAATCTGGTGTAATCCTGAGTCAAGGGTCGTTCTTCACTTTTCTCACTTTTGCAACATACGTTTTGTTGTGGAACTTTTTGCAACAGGCTTCATGCTGCAGAAAACATTTGTAACAAAGGTTATATTGTAGATTTTTTTTGCAACAAGGATAATGTTGTAGAGTCTTTTTTTGCAACAAAGATTATGTTGCGAAAATTTTTGGTCCGCATTGTAGTTGGCTCTCGAGGCTATGTTAGCACTGCAACATTCCCCATGTTTCAGAAACATGAAGGTTGTTGCAGAATCCTAATACATATGGTGGGTGGGACAAATCCACGTGTAGTTGGCTTCCGAGGGCGGCGGACGCGAGGCGTGGAATCTGTTAGTGCATGTCGTCTGTCGGATCAAAAGTGATCCAACGGCTCCACGCACGGCGGACGCGAGAGCGCGATCCGTCGGCAGAAAGGTAACGTTTCCCTAGATATTTGCTAGATCGAGCCAAATTTCAGTTGCAAAATCCTCTAGCCTAGCCCCAAAACGAGCGACATATAGACCGGAACACTTGATCGTCGATCGTGAAGGCGAAGCCCATTTTCACCCGCCACCTCCCTCCTCTCTTCCCGCCGCCTCTCGATCGCCGCTGGCGATCTCTTCCACCGTCTCCTTCTCCGAGCAATAAGCCCCGACAACCTCCCCTAGATCTCGATCTGGATCCAAAACCACGGCCAATGCCAATGCCGACGCCGAGGCCGACGCCTCGCATCGGCGCAGCGTCCCGACCTCCTCTCCCGGCTAGGCTCGCGCCCTCACCCAACTAGTCGAGCCTCGATCTGAAATCGGTCCCAAGGCGATGGGGAGCAGGGGAGCCCCACGGGGCGCCGCCGCGGACGGCGACGAGGAGGAGGAGGGCCCGGTGCCGCAGGCGTCGCAGCAGATGTACCGCCCCGTGGAGCCGCACGACAGCGCCGTCGTCCAGATGGCGCCCCTCGACCCCGGCGCCTCCGCCGACCCCTCCCCGGCGCCCAGGTGATTGGGATTTGATGACCCGCATTTCACGTCTCTTCTGTTCTGTTCTGTACCGCCTTTTGGATGCGGCGCGGATCAGCAGCATTGCTGATAGTATCTTCGTTGCAGTAGTAGTCAGGATCGAAATCTTTGTGGGCTCCTTCCGTTGGAAGATGGTGGTTAAAATTTGGACAAAGTTACTACTTGTCATTTGGAATTATTATTACTGTAGTGTGTTTATATTTGGTTCGTGTACCTACCCACGTATTAGTATATGACTTGAAGATTTTATATGAATCTTCATATAATTGATGTGTTGTTTAGTTCGAATTTAAACACATCTTAGTTAGTTTCCACTAGATTTACTTCGAAACCGGTGGATTGCTATTGTCACTTTTATTTAAGTAGTGCCACTTCCCCAGCTACTGGTTCCCTGCTACCTGAAGAATCATCTGCTTCTGAATTTTGAAAGGAATTTTTTGGTTTCCCGATCGGAAACGGTAGCACTGACACATTTAATTATTCATATTATAGGCCCATTAATCCGGGTAGGAACAGAAGTATGGATCCAAGAATGCGAGTGGCTTCTTCCAATGTGCACCGTACATCCAGTGCACGTCAAAGTGATTCAAAGCTTGAGCTCTTCGGTTTCGACTCGTTGGTCAATATTTTGGGACTTAAGAGGTATCATCAGCTCATCACTAATTGCACGGATTCGCTAGAAGCGTATATATATGTTTAATTGCGTGAACATAGCTGGAGCCATGCCATACGTCTGACTGATTCTGAACAGTATGGCAGAAGAACCAGCTCAGACACCTGCTAGTCCTACGGATAGTGAGGATATGAGTATTACCATCGGACGCCCTAAGGTTTGTTCCCCATCCAATTAACTAATGCCATTTCCAAGCTTGCTAGGTCAAGGCCAATTTCCAAATTTAATTGTAATTGTTTTTCTTTTCTTTTTTGTTTGCAAACCAACTTATTCTATTTTTTTCATTTCGCTTGGTCCCTTTGCTTCATTTTACTTTAGTTTATTTTTGTAAAGCATCAATGTTGGTTTCACTCATTTTATTTGCTATGCAGGAAACAGATCCTAAACTCGGTACCATGATGGGTGTCTTTGTGCCGTGCTTGCAGAATATCTTGGGAATAATCTATTATATTCGTTTCACATGGTAAACTTTTGCAAATGTTCTTTATCAGTGCGTTATGCCGTTATCCACTACCTTCTAGTTAGTTTCTGCAGCATAAAGATTTATATCTTTCCCTTGTATACTTTATTGGCATTGTGGCAAACAACCTTCATGTAACTTTATCATATACTCCCTGTTTCCATGGTTTAACCAAGTTTAGAAACATTACTCTAAAATTGCAAAACATCGATCACCACTTTAGGAACCGTTGGCTCACAAAATTGCCCCATGTGAGGACCTTGATATACTTCACATTCATCCATATTGATGTACTGAAGAATTTCGCATTTTGAAGTTTGTTAATGCCACTCCTTGTACTCCTGCAACTAAACAAGAATTGAACATGTGGATTTCTGCGGATTGATATTTACTATTGTGTGTATGTGTAGGGGGGCTTTAAATTTCACTCAAGAATGATTACTTCTTTAAAATAACCTGTCCAGTTTGAGGGACATCCTTGTTCATTGGGTTCTCATCTAACAGTAGGTGATAAATGTGATGACGTGACACTCTACCTCTGATTGTGTTTCTTACTTAGCTTTAGAAAAGATGTAGGATTAACCATATATTCGAATATTAAACACAACAACCTTTCATATCTTGTAGGATTGTCGGTATGGGAGGCATATGGCAGTCCCTTGTTTTAGTTGCCTTATGTGGCGCATGCACATTTTTAACTGCGATATCATTAAGCGCAATTGCAACAAATGGGGCAATGAAGGTATGTCGAATATCTGTTGTAGGTGATAGATTCTTGAGTAAGGCTCTATATGTCTCTTCTGCAAATAACTGCTTTGTTTATTTCTGGTTGTTTGTCGAACACGATAGAGAGGCAAACACATCACCATCCAGTAGACAGTAAAATATATTTTCAGCAATTTTAAAATTGAGGAAAACAAATTCGTATTTTGATATCCTTCGAGGCCCATCTACTACTTGAATATCAAACTTAGAATTTCTGTATTTCTCAGTCAATTATGTTTAGGTCAGCAAGTTAGACTTCTCACGCCATCATCGCAAAAGAGTTTGTTATTTGCGTCTCATTTTTCTGCGCTACATGCTAGATCGTCGATGTATTCAGGTAAGTTTCTTTTTGTTTCAGGGTGGTGGACCATACTATCTAATTGGCCGTGCACTAGGCCCCGAAGTTGGAGTTAGTATTGGATTATGTTTCTTCCTTGGAAATGCAGTTGCTGGAGCTATGTAAGTCTGCGTTAGACTCAGAGCATGCCGATAACTTGACAGTGTCCTTCACAAAATTTTTTTTTTTTGAAAATTCTTTTGGCCAAATTGTTTTGTCTATCATATTCCAGACTTGCTACTATATCTACGTGGGCACGAAGCTATATACATTCGTATAGCACAATGAGTCGAATATTCATAGAATAGCCAGTAAAATCTAAAATGTCAGTATTATACTACTCCCTCAGTCCCAAAATAAGTGTCTTGACCTTAGTACAACTTTGTACTAGAGTTAGTAGAAAGTTGAGACACTTATTTTGGGACGGAGGGAGTATTATATTTGGATCTTACGAAGTGTTGCAGTGTGGGATTGGTTGGAACCTTTATGCTAGGAGCCTAGGACAGCTCATAGTTCTATCTAGGACCAAAAGAGGAAATGACAGAATTGCCATTTGTTGCTTGTGCAGTTCTGCTTATTGAGATCGCAAGTGTTACCATTGCAGCTTTCAATGCTTTTTTTTTTTCGAAATGGGGAAAACCCCGGCCTCTGCATCAGAAAGATGCATACGGTTTATGAGCTGTTGTGTTAACACACGATTGCTAGTTGCAGGTATGTGCTGGGAGCTGTAGAAACCTTTTTGGATGCTGTTCCTTCTGCTGGATTTTTTCAAGGTATTGTGTTACTATTATCTCAAAACAGTGCAGTTGATTTGGTTTGTTTTTACAGGTCCTATATGCAGAACAAAACTTGTAAAAGTAGTTTATACCAAATGCTAACAAAATTTACCAAAATGCTTATTTAATCAGGAAAACCCTCACCTCTTTTTTGAAATGATAGTTTTGCTTTTGCAAATGCTTTCTTCTGTAGCATGCAATATTTATTCTAAATTTTGATCTTTCATCATTTCTTGTTTAAATTAAACTCTTAGCAATTTTCAAATGCAGAGAAGGTTACAATGGTCGATAATACAGCAAATGGAGGCAGTGCAATAACTATATCAACACCCAGCTTGCATGACCTCCAGATCTATGGTGTCATTGTGACCATACTGTTGTGTTTTATTGTGTTTGGTGGTGTCAAAATCATCAACAAGGTCGCTCCTGCTTTCTTAATGCCAGTCCTCTTCTCAATACTCTGCATTTACATTGGTGTCTTGAGTGCTCCAGGGCCCAACTCTCCAAGTAAGTAGCTTCGCTTATGATTATGTTTATTTCTTTATTTTGTTCTAAACCATTGTTGGGGTTTTTCCTACGTAGAGGGAATCACTGGATTAAGTACGACTACACTACATGACAACTGGAGTGCAGATTACCAACGTACAAACGATGCTGGAGTTCCGGATCCAAATGGGCCTATATATTGGGATTTTAAGTGCGTCTTTTTTACTGCTAATTCTCATACTTAAGTCTCTTCGACTTTGTGATGTATAAATAATCCCAAATTCATATTGTTTGTCTTCCAGCGCTCTTTTAGGTCTCTTTTTCCCAGCTGTTACAGGAATCATGGCTGGTTCGAACCGCTCTGCTTCACTTAAAGACACACAAAGTTCAATACCGATTGGAACATTAAGTGCCACCCTTTTAACTACAATGATGTATCTACTGTCTGTGCTTCTATTCGGAGCCTTGGCTACAAGACAAGAGCTTCTAACTGACAGGTCTGAGCTTTCTTGGCATCATATCATCAACCTTCTGAATTCTGATGTCTGGATGTTGATAATATATTAGCTATGCTGTGAAATCATCGGTACTTTATCAGAGCATCGCTGATGTGAGATTTAAGATACAGGTTGATAGTTCCACACGCTTAAGATGCATCTAATCGTTGCTAAATTAAAAGCAAGTGCATTAACGCTGAAAAATGGCATGAACTACTACACAAGCACTACTGCATATACTGAAAGACATTCAGGACTTGTGTCCCAGCGAGTGTGGCTAAAGGTGTGGAATGGTGACACTTCCCATACTCTTAATGATGCTCAAGGAGAGAACGACGCTATCTATCACTATTGCTTATGCACGCCTCTGACAATACCTGCAAATGTACTCAACAAATGCCCTGGCGGAAGCATTGATTCAAAACCAATGTATTTGCCAAACATCGAAGCCGAAGATAACTGACTACTTGAAATCATACGAAAAATACGATGTCCTACACAACATAGTGAGCAAGTACATAGATTTATTTTTGTCTTAGTGTGATACTGTTAAGCTGCTATTCATCATTTCTTAATATTTGACATCTTGGATTGCTGTAAGTTAGAACTACTACTTTTTTCTCGTGTGGTCAGCTCACTGTATTTCTTAATGCAGGCTCCTAACAGCTACAGTCGCTTGGCCTGCCCCAGCAGTAATTTACATTGGCATTATCTTGTCTACTTTAGGTGCAGCGCTGCAGAGTCTAACAGGGGCTCCAAGGTTACTTGTGGCAATAGCGAATGATGACATTCTTCCTGTTCTAAATTGTTTTAAAGCTTACGAAGGATCTGAGCCACACGTGGCAACTCTGTTTACAAGCTTCATCTGTATTAGTTGTGTTGTGATTGGGAACTTGGATCTAATTACACCAACTATCACTATGTTTTTCCTTCTGTGCTATGCCGGTGTGAACCTTTCCTGCTTTCTGCTTGACCTCCTCGATGCGCCAAGTTGGCGTCCTCGATGGAAGTTTCACCATTGGAGCCTTTCTCTCATCGGTGCATTGCTTTGCATTGGTATGCTTCCCCATTTTTATATTTCTATTTAACATCGCGTGTTATAACATGTATACAGAAATTTACATCATAATTTTCTCACATTGGGTGGATGGAAAATGTTTTCTAAGCACTTGTATGTAATTTTGTCCAAGATTTCTTGTTGTGGTCAAGGGAGTCAGCTATGTTTTCAAATTAGATGCATTACTGCTCTTGTCTACTTTGTTCTTTTTCTGTAACTGAAAAAATTGCACCCTTAGATCAATATTGAATACATTACAAAGGTGCAGACGATTAACAGATGATTTCTCCCTCTTAATTTCCAGTTATCATGTTTATGATCTCTTGGACTTTTACTGTGGTCTCTCTTGCCCTTGCAAGCCTTATCTACTACTATGTCAGCTTAAAAGGAAAGGCTGGAGACTGGGGAGATGGATTTAAGAGTGCCTACTTTCAATTGGCTCTGCGAAGTCTTCGATCACTGGGAGGTACTGTTATTATCATTCATCGGAATTAAACGTACCTGATAACACAGTAAGCAACATTCTTTTATAATTCTGACCATTTCTGATGCAGCAAATCAAGTTCACCCAAAAAATTGGTACCCTATTCCTCTCATATTCTGCCGCCCTTGGGGTAGACTTCCAGAAGATGTCCCATGCCATCCAAAGCTCGCAGATTTCGCTAATTTCATGAAGAAAAAAGGACGTGGTATGTCGATATTCGTCTCTATAATTGATGGTGACTACCATGAATCTGCTGAGGATGCGAAGGCAGTCTGCAGGCAACTAAGCGCTTATATTGACTACAAACGCTGCGAGGGTGTTGCTGAGATCATCGTGGCACCCTCCATGTCCGATGGTTTTCGCAGCATTGTTCAGACAATGGGCCTGGGAAACTTGAAGCCAAACATCGTCGTTATGCGCTACCCTGAAATCTGGCGCCGGGAGAACCTGACACAAATACCATCGACATTTGTCAGCATTATAAACGATTGCATTACTGCTAACAAGGCTGTTGTCACAGTGAAGGGGCTTGATGAGTGGCCCAACGAGTACCAAAGACAGTACGGGACCATCGACCTATACTGGATCGTGCGAGATGGAGGGCTGATGCTTCTGCTGTCCCAGCTCCTACTAACCAAGGACAGCTTTGAGGGCTGTAAGATCCAGGTCTACTGCATAGCCGAAGAGGACACCGAGGCCGAGGAGCTAAAGGCCGACGTCAAGAAATTCCTGTATGATCTCAGGATGCGAGCAGAGGTTATCGTCGTCACCATGAAATCCTTCGAAGCGCATGCGGACGGCAGTTCCAGGATTGATGACACTCAAGAAGCTTACACAAGCGCACAGAACAGAATCGGAGTGTACCTTTCGGAGATGAAGGAGACCGCCGAGAGAGAAGGGCGACCCTTGATGGAGGGCGGGAAGCAGGTCGTGGTTAACGAGCAGAAGGTGGACAAGTTCCTCAACACGATGCTGAAGCTGAACGCTACCATCCTCAAGTACTCCAGGATGGCCGTCGTGGTGCTGGTGAGCCTCCCGGCACCGCCGCTGAACCAGCCCGCCTACTGCTACATGGAATACATGGATCTGCTCGTCGAGAACGTGCCGCGGATGTTGATGGTTAGGGGGTACAGAAGAGATGTCGTCACGCTTTTCACGTGATCATTCGCCCCCATCTGGATGCTGGTTACCTGGATTGTAGCATGATTGTTGAGCATGGACTCCACAGATGACGTCCTAAGCCATCGACTTGAAATCTACTCAGAGGTGTGGTGATGTCTTCACATAACAATGCGTGCATAATAGTTGCTTCATTCTTTTATTGAATTGAAGGCATTCACATGGATAGAAAAAAAATTATATCATGTATAAAATTTGTAGAGAATCTACTCTCCTTAGATTAAATCTCCAATAATAATGATTGTTCTTCCTTCCCATTTCAGATCATACCTAACAACACCCATTTCTGTTGTTTTCTAACCCTCATTTCCGTCTTCTGTAGAATACAAGCATTTTCTTTTCTCTTTTTACTTTCTTGAGAAGACGACTATGATTATATGTTCATAGATATCCTAGCTCTGATCCCCCTGCCCTCTTGTATTCTGTTGTCATACATATTTTGTTCCCAACATGTATGATCGTGTAATTAAAAGGTAGAAATGGATGACGGATCTCTAGAGAGAATTGATCCGTAAAACAGGGAAGACTAATCATTCTTGCATGCTTGAGCTGGAGCCTATTGGTCATTGCTTTGCAAAAGCCAGTAGGACACCTAGGGTTGAATCCTAGACTCTACATTGTTCTGCAATTCTCTAGTATGAGGTCCAAGCATTAGAAAAACTCCCAAAACACTAGTGTGGTAAAAATGAAGAAATTGGCACCAGCATATGTACGAATTGGAGTATTTAGCCAAAAACTACCACATTTCACGGAACCGTGACGAAAAACTACCACTCTACGATTTTGTGCGGAAAACTACCACTTTTTTACTAAACCGTGGCAAAAAACTACCAAGTCGCATAAGCGCTCGGTTCGGCCGCGCTAAACCCGTTTCTGACCTGTTGGGCCCACGAATCAGTTGCCACGCGGGCAAACTGACCTCGCCGCGCGCTAACGGCCGTTAACGCGCCCGTCCGCTGTCGGAACGGCGGCTGTCGGTCGTCCAATAAGTGAATCAACCTCAGCCACTCGCTCATCCTCTTCCTCCTCGCTCGCTCACTCACTCCTCCTCATCCTCTCCCTCTTCTGGTGCTCTGAGCATATCGCCGTCGCCGCCGCCGCCATTGTTGCTGGTCGAAGCTGAGGATGCCTTCCTGGAATGACGAGGATAGCTCGAACGAGGACATCTGCATGGTTTCAATGGATCCTCAGCTCTTTGTAAGTTATAATGGTGGAATAGAGTTAGGGTTAGTTCATCCAAATTGGAGATTTGAAGTTGCTTTTGGATTGATTCGAACTTTCTTTTGCAGGAAACCCCTGACAGTGTGGTGGAACCATCTTTCTGTGGTTCTTACACTGAATCTGAGCCGACGTGCATGATGCATCATCAGAGGCCAAAGAAGATGGTAGCTTTTGAAGGTGCTTTGACAGGGAGGCGATTCCTGGGTTGTCCTGTCAGCCAGGTATTTGAACCCTAATTTACTTTGCTGGTGTGGATGTGTGTTGTGTTTAGAACTTAAACTGAAAAGTGCAGCATATAACTGAATATATCTGTTAACTAAAAAGAACAGAGTTAACTGAATATAAATGAGTGAACCTGAGAACACATGTTAACTGAAATTCTGATAGCTGTTAACTGAATATATCTGTTAACTGAAAATAACAGAGGTAACTGAATATAAATGACTGATGGTAAACTAGGTGATGTGTGCTTAATTTGAAAGAATAATGTTAGGTTAATTGAGAGAGCATTTAAGTAAGCATAGGATTCACTTAAATGAATTGAGTTATATGTACTAAGTTTGTTAGCAAGGTTCTTTGTGCCTAATTTTAAATAATTCCTTCTGTAGGATGAAGGTGTCAACTGTGGGGTGGTGGAGTGGGTAGATGGTCCTTGGCCAGAAATTCTACAAAGGTGCCTAGGAAGGATTTGGGAGATGTACCATGAGCAGAACTTGGGTAGGGTGAAGGACAAACAAGCTCATGAGAAAGAGGTGGGCAAGTTAAAGAAGGAAATTGATTTCCTGTCAAACAACTACAGTCAGTTGGTGGAAGATGTGTCCAAGCTTTTTGACTATCAAGATGGCAAGATGTCTCATGACATGGACTATACCAGTCAGGCAATCAATGATTTAAATGAGAAGAAGAAGCAACTTGAGGATCATGCAAAGATTGAGTTAAGTATGGAAAAGCTGAAGCTTGCCAAGGAGCAAAGGTGCATTCTTCAAAGCCAAGCAGATATCATTCAGAACATGAGGAAGGCCATGAAGGAAGTTGAGGGGGACAGGGACCTACTGAAGCAAGAGAAGAAGAAACTGGAGTATCTTATTGCTGATCTGCTCAATGCTGGGCAAGCCAGCAAAGATAAGTTGGAGAGGATCAAGGCAATAATGAATGAGTGAAGTGGTTGCTGTGTTGGTTAAGTAATTAGTAGGCCTATATATGTAGCTGGCCTTGGAATGTGATGCATTTTAGGTGTATATTTTGGGTAAGTTTCAAGTGCTTTCAGAAGTGTCATGCTTTAAGAAGCAGGTGGTTTATCTATGATGTAACTACTTTTATGTTAAGACCTACTATCCTAAGAGAGTAATCATGCTAAGTTTAGTAAGACCTACTATCCTACTATGATGGGTTTGTTTTTCTAGCTGACTGACAGTAGTGACATACTGCACAAATGAATACACTAACAGTAGTAGATAGCAAGCACAACTGAACATAGATAGCAAGTGCAAGTGCATAGATAGAACTGACATAGATAGTACCTGCATAGATAGTCTGACATTGATAAAACTGACATTGATAAAACTAACATACTGACGAAACTGAACTTTTTCTGCTACTGACGAAACTGAAGACAACATGTCACTCCTCCTTCTTCAGCATCTTCAGGCGTTGGGAGCGCCGAACGTCCTTGTTGTTCACCGCCGCCCTCTTCTTCTTGGCCGGCGTTGGCTCCACCACATCTTCACCGCCACCCTCTTCTTCTTGCTTCACGACGACGAGCTGCGGTTTGTCGACGACCTCCGGCAGCTTATCGACATCAATCGGACAGTTCTTCTGCCCCTCCACGGCGTCGACGACGGGCGCCAGGAGCTGTAGATCAGGCTCGTTGTCGGAGGAGTCGGAGGTGAGCATGACGACCTCGTCCACATCGTCTTCAGATGAGGAGTCTTCAGAATCGTCAGAGGACTAGGAATCTTCAGAATCGTCGTCAGATGAGGAGTCTTCAGAATCGGCGTTAGAGGAGTCGGAGGAGTCGTCGTCTGGACCGATGACCCATGGATTCCGCCTCTCCCAGTAGGTGTTGTTTATGGGGGCTGGGAGAGCAAGGACGGCGTCGGTGATGTCATCCGCGGCGGCCGGCGGCGTGGTGGATGAGCGGTACATCCACCAACGGGCGCGCTGCCTGGGGTCGGGGGACCGCTGCACCTCGCGCATCGCCCACAGGAGAATGGTCGCCGGCGGGACGGTGCGGCCGGCAGGGAAGGCACGCTGCCTTTCAGCAGCTGTCATCACCTTCACCAGGCCGCGCGCATGGTTCCTCAGCATCGCCAGACTGGGGAACCAGTGCGCGATCTCCCTGTACTGAGCGCGCAGCTCCTTGTTGTTGCCGCCGAGCTCTTCGATGGCCAGCTGCCAGTCCATGGCGACGGCGGTGGGGGTGGCTCTCAGCGGCGGTTTCGACAAGGGAGAGTGGGAAGTGGAGTGGACGGTGCGGGCGGCGAGTGGGCGAGTGAGCCGGTGGGTGGACACGTAGTTTAGGACACGTAGTTAAGACTGAGAAACCGAAACGACGAGCTGAACTGAACGCACGTCCACCACGGTAGCGGCCGCAACGCACGGTCAACACAGTGCATGCTTAAATAAATATAAGTTGATTGTGGATGCTACTCAAACAAGATCACTAGCACTATCACATTGGCATGAGACGCTTGGTTACAACCACTGGTCCTGGGTTCGAGCCCCAGGCCAAACTATTTTTGTGCAAAAAAATTTTGTTTAGTAAAAATAATATGTCAATAACTTCTTCTTCATATTAACATTTCTGAATTGTACAAATGGCAAATTAAAACAAACAAAACAAATAGAAGCTTTTCTGAATTGTACAAATGGCATAGTAGCATAACATTCAGGTTGGTGCACAACACAGACATAGTAGCATACATTCAACATTCAGGTAGCACAACACAGACATAGTAGCATTCAAGCTGTAAACCACAAACTTAGTAGCATACAATCCAACTAAAGTTGTAGGTGCACACAAACTTCAAGAGTTTCAATAGTTTCCACTAGCATTGAAATATGCTGCAAATTTCCCAGGAGGTTTCCTCTTCCTCTTGCCTGTTATTATCCCAGTTTCTCCAGTGGATGTTCTTGGTGCATTGAATGGTCTTTGAGCTCTTGTTGATGCTGATCCTCTTGGAGTTGCTGGTGAAGACCTGGCTGCTCCTGCTGTCAGTGTTGATGATGAACCTCTCTTAGTTGGTGCTGTTTTTCTGTTCCTCACTGCTTTAGGAGGTGGAGCAGATGAGGCAGGCATCTGTGAAGTTTGCTGTTGATGTGCTGGTTGTGGAGCACTAGAGGAACCCATGAATATTTCTCTATTCTCCTGCATGAAAGAATTAAGTTTTAAGAGGATCCAGTTAGTAAATGTACCACCTAAAATAATTAAAAAAAATTGGTTTGTATATCTCAAGACCTGGTGTAAGTTCTTTCTCATCTGAAGAGTAGGTTTTAGAGCTTTCCCACAGTTTGTATATCTGTGACCTTGTAGACCACAATTGCTGCATGTAATTGTTCCCATCCTGCTTGTGTCCTTTGGTGCAGGCACCTCAAACTGGCCCTTTCTCCTTGCTGTCTGTTTCTTGCCTGGTTTTTCTTTAAACACTGGGGGCTCAATATCCTGAGTATGGGTGTCAGGCCAGAATTCAGGACCAGGGACAGGGTACACTATGTCTTTGTATGCTTCAATATATAGTGGTTTTTTAAAAAATGCATGCACATAGTCCTCTGGGTGCATGTGAATCTTGCTCATTGCTGCAATTGCATGACTGCATGTCACACCTGTCATGTCCCACCTCCTGCAGTCACATGATTTAGCAGCTAGGTTCACACAGTACTGATTTTCTTTACTAGACACTTGCCAAATGTCAGGACCAGCCTTATGTGCCTCACAAAATTTGGCATACTTCTTATTCTCCTCTAGTTTCTCAGAATAGTTGGGTGTGATCATCCACCTGCTGTTCTCTGTTTTTTCCCTAGTCTTCTGCCTTTTGATCATCTGCTTAGTCCTAATTCCTTCAAACATAGTCCTAATTGGTTTGGCCCTAACATCAAGGATCATCTTGTTGAAAACCTCACTAAGGTTGTTCACAACAAGATCAGTTTTGCAACTGTAATCCATTGCAGACCTACACCAAGTCTCCTTTGGAATTTTTGCAAGCCACTTCCAGGCATCCTCACACTCTGCTTTAAGCTCTGCCATTGCTAATTCATGGCCATGTTTGGTGAATGAGTAGCTAGCCTTATCTACTAGCTTCTTTAGTTCTACTCCTCTGAAACCAGCTGTCTGAAAATTTGCATAAATGTGCCTGAGGCAGTATCTCTGAGGGGAATCAGGGAACACCTCATTTATAGCCTTAAGAAGACCCTGATTGTAAATTGATAACCATGGTGATGAACAAAAAGTATTAACAATATATATCTTAACTACTAGCTAAGATAGGGTGCATACCTTTTGCCTGTCAGATATAATGGTGTAGGTTCCAAATTTGCTTCCACTTCCAATGCAACATCTTAGCTGGGTTAGGAACCATGTCCAACTCTCTGAATCTTCCTTATCAACCACACCAAAGGCTATGGGGTAGATGTTGTTGTTGCCATCTCTTCCTGTGGCTGCAAGAATTTGTTGTCCACTGGTAAGCTTGATGAAGCAACCATCAAGCCCTGCATCCATACACAAATTAGCTACAAGAAATTAACAACAAGAAATTTTGAACACAATGCAGTTATAGATTTACCTATAAAGGGCCTGCAACCATTAAGAAATCCTTGCTTTGATGCATGCAAGCAGTAGAACATGTACTTAAATCTAGGAGTTGGCGCTGGGTTTTCTGGGTCCTCAAATGTTGTAACTATACACCTGCTACCAGGGTTTGTGTCAAGAACTGCTTGTAGGTAGTCCCTCAGTCTGTAGTACTGCTCCTTCTGGTCACCTTGTACAACCTTAATAGCCTTCCTCCTTGCCCTATAGGCCACACTCTTTGATACATCAACTGAAAACTTAACTTTGCTATTTTTGATAAGTGAATCCACAGGTGCTCTAGGATCTGCTCTAAGAGCTGGCTCAACTTCTTTGGAAAGCCACTTAGTAGTAACCTTTGTGTTCTCTGCTGATGCTGGACAAGTGTGCTCAATGTTACATTTCTTAATGCAAAATGTTCTTTCATGAGCTATCCTGGAGGCACACATGTAAAATTCACATCCATGCTCTCTCTGTGAACACCAAACAATAATTCTTGTTGGAGTGTTCCTGTGGTAGTGAAAAGACCTCAAAGTCCTTATATGAAAATCTCTTAATGCTTCTCTGAACTGGTAAACACTATCAAAACACAAGCTCTTGCACAAGAGTAAATGTGAATTGGGAATTGAGGGGTCAAAATATACCCTTTCCTTCATCTTTTTCTTATTACTCTTTGTCTTTGGCTTATTCATGAGGTATGGTAGTTCAACTTCATCTTCTTCTTCCTCATCACTTATGCCTGCATCACCAGCAAAACAAAACTCATCTTCTTCAGGAAACCAATCTTCAAAACTTTTTTTCTCTAACTCATTGTGACATCTGCTAGTTGGACCAGGATTCTTCACATGTTTCACAATAGCAGTGGTTTGCAATGATGTATCCTCTTCATAGGCACACTCTATTTCCATTTGTTGAACAACTTCAGCACTCCCATTTGAATGAACAGCTTCAGCACTCCCATCTGAATGAACTGAATCATCAGAGCAAAATTCAGACACTTCAGTGTCTCCTTCAAAGTGGTTCAAATCTGCCTCTCTTTCAATCCTGCTCCTCTCAAGCTGAGCCTTTCTATCATCCATCTGATTCTGAAGCTCAGATAGCTCCAAAACCTTTTTCACACAGCAGCTCTCTTGAGTGTTAATGTAATTCTCATTAGCCTGTGTACTAATTCCAGGTTCAACATTTCTCACAACCTTTATGTTCACTAGCTTGACATGATGAAAAAACTCCAACATTTCATGAACACTAGCTTCATTACCTAAATACTTTACTCTTTCAGATCCAATTTCCTCCTCCTTCACATAGTACATGTAATCACTGTCCCCATACCCTTCACTAGCTATGAGTGATTGTAGAGTAAGAAAAGAAATATCTGACTCATATATACCCCTTTTCACAGGGTTTCTTCCTTCTAAATGAAACCATATATCCCACTTCTGGTCAGCCAAACTGCACAAATAAGTGCTCATGAAATTGACTGAGCTAAAAGTGCAATACAATTTACTACACATGTCCAACTAACAGAAGCAAACACCTCATTTGAAGCGGCTACCAAAGGACCAGCAGATGATATTTCCATACCTGCAACCCTTTGGCGATGACTGGGCGACCGGTGCCTCCCGCTGCTGCGAGCCGGCCTGCGTCGAGAAACTGGTGCTTCCCAACCAATTATCGACTGAGCCAACTGCTTCCAAACTTCTGGCACCGCCGCCAGCGTCGTCGGCGTCGGCGCCGCCACCCTCCGAAATCAACGACGACATGGCGGCCGCCGCCTAGTTCAGAGAGATCGAGAGGAGGGAGAGAGTGAAGCGAGAGGGGAATGGATCAGATCTTGACGACCGCACGACCGACAGCCGTCGTTCCGACAGCGGACGGGCGCGTTAACGGCCGATAGCGCGCGGCGGGGTCAGTTTGCCCGCGTGGCAACTGATTCGTGGGCCCAACAGGTCAGAAACGGGTTTAGCGCGGCGGAACCGAGCGCTTATGCGACTTGGTAGTTTTTTGCCACGGTTTAGTAAAAAAGTGGTAGTTTTCCGCACAAAATCGTAGAGTGGTAGTTTTTCGTCACGGTTCCGTGAAATGTGGTAGTTTTTGGCTAAATACTCGTACGAATTGCCTCATCAAAATCACGTGTCGATAAACTCCAATAAATCTCTAAAGCAAACCCATGAGAAAAAGGGTTCGGCAAAGTTATTTTTTAGCCTCAAGAGGTTCGACAAAGTTGACATGTATCGGGTCAGAACTACTTCTCCCGTTCCATAATTCAAAAGCTCTATGAGTGCATGCTCCCATTCAAATTGGCATATAAGCATAATCAGCATTCAAATTAATGCACGAGTAACATAGCTAGACCTAAACTCGAACTAACATAAATCGGTTAAACCAATCTGTTACAAAATTATCACATGCATGACCACATTATTTAAATTAGCATATAAGCATGTCTATAGTCAAATTTAACATTACATAGGACCCTGATCGTTCTCATCGTAAACCTAATAATTAACCTAGACCCAAAACAGATCCATTACATTTTTTATAGCATAGGCATGACTACATTTGTATATATAACATGCACTCTATTGATGACTGGCTAGCGCCTATGTTGGTGGTTAGAGCATGGTTAAGGCCGTGTACAATGGCCGATGCTTATACGTAGGTCCTTAAAGTGAGAGAGTAGCGTTGCGTCTCAGAATTTTTATTGTCTTACAATGCTGGGTGCTTGGAGCAGGTGCTACATTAGTTTAGTTAAGATAGAGAAAAGCCTGACAACAGTTTCACGTATGGTCAAGCACCGGCTAGCACCGGAAGCCTGACTTTGCTCCTGTCTCTCTTTCTAAGCACTGGTGCTCACTTATCTCACAAAGAAAACTGTTTTTTTTAGGCACCTGCTGAAGCACCTACGTTGTACAGGGCCTAATAATGTATCCGGTTGCAGACTAAAGAGAGATGTCATGCCATCTATATCCTTTAGATAAGTCCACTCTGTTGGAAATATGCCCAAGATGCAATAATATTTGTATTATTATATTTTTCATATTCATAATTACAGAGTTTATATTCTATGCTATAACTGTTATGATCATGGAATATGTGATTCAGTGGAAAACTCACATGCACGTGTGAAAAATGATAAACTGTTAAATAAAAGGTTCCTAGTCTTGCCTCTGGGACTAGCTCAAGTGTTGTTGGTAATCTCGTTTTTCAGATCTTAGGGTATCGTTAAGTGTAACGATGATCGTAAAACAACATTGAGATTATGATGTTAGGAGAACGATCATATTGAATCGACCCAAACTTGTTTGTTATGAATTGAGTTAGTAGCGTATGTAATCAATTGTAATAACACGAAGTGCTAACGTGTGATTTTGCTCCTTAGACCATGAGAGTATCGTAGTCACTTTCTTACGGTACAATGGGCTTTGGGGTTGCTCAAACGTCATCTTTAACAGGGTGATCATAATGACAACTTACATGTTCATAGGAAAGTTTGACAAGGGACTAGATAGCTTGAGAGTGAGATTTACTCCTCCGACGATGGAGAGATATTCTTAGGGACCTCTCGGTGTGACAACATCAATCATCATTTGGACAGGCACAGGTGACTACGTCACGGGGATGCAGGAACACAATAATGAGAAAGAAGAACAAAACCAGTATCGAGGATAACGATATAGTGAGCATGGTGATGACCCAGGAGGATATCGACACATCCCGGGTTTTGTGAAATATCGTGAAGCAAAGGGAACATCACATGATAACTAAAGGTTCACTCGAATAACATTCGTGTGCTCATAGGGATCGATATGGACGTCCACGGTCCCTCTATCAGTCATTGAACAAAGGGGTTTCGTTCATGTCTATGAGTTACCGAACCTACGGGGTCACAAGCTTAAGGCAATCATGATTTGATGAGTGTTAGTAAGACAAGAGTGATGGGAATATATTTGTGGAATTGTTACATTAATATCTGGAATAGTTCCGAGGGGATTCAGAAGCGTTTCGGGGTCACCTGAAGGGTTTCGGTGAGTATCGGGTAATACCAAGTATTACCGATAAATATATTGCTAGAAAATGTTTCATGTATGTTAAATTAAAATTCAAAATGGTTCAAAATTATTTAATGTTTAATCATATCAACGGGTCTAAAAGAACAAGAAGTGGAAGACAACTTGGGCCACAAAGGCCCCAGTGGAGGAGCCCCCGCCCCCCTTATGGAAGGGAGAAGAACTAGGGGAGGAGGAGTAATCCTCAACTCCCCTTGGCCAGCGCCTAAGGATGGACTTTTCCTCCTTGGTGACTGCCCTCTCCCTCCTCTTTAGCCTATATATACTAGGTTTTTTTTTACTCTTTTGAATACACAAGTTTTGGAGCCTCATCGTTCTTCTAGTTCTAGTTCTAGTTGGTCAAAGTTGACTAATTAGAGCTAGTCCTTTTATGCTCATAATTAGAAGCTTCGTGTGGTTGTAATCTCCTCACACTAATTCTCCCACAACGATTAGCTCTGGACGGTGAAACACTGTCGGAGTGTGAAGGTTGCACGCTTGCAACCAAGTAGAGAGGCCGTGCTTTCGATCTTCGGTTCGATGTACTGTTCGTGGGTGGTTCGCGGAATTGTTCATTGACGGTTTGAGGGAATCCAAGTACGATCTACACCAACACGTTCTTCTTCCGCTGCAACTTGGCGACGATAACGATCGCGATTCCAACCTGTTATGCATCTTCATATATATCTTGGGTGTGCGTAGACGTAAATTTTTATTCTTGAGAATGAATCTTGGATTGGATTGTTAGGAAGATAAGTGTACCTTTAACAATCTTGGATTGGATTGTTAGGAAGATGAGTGTACCTTTAACATGATAGTGTCAAACCTCGGTGTGTTTTATTAAGGCATAATTGTTTCTAGTAGGAGATGATGTTGATAGCAAGGTACAAGTGGTAGCTCTGCTAATCTCTGGCCATGTTTGTTTCAACCTTAACCTCTGTTGAATCAGCTGTGTATCCGCTTCACCGGGAAAGCATCATGAAATTAGAAAACTTTGCAAATACGAAAAAATGTTCATGGATTAGGAAAAAAATGTTTGTGAAACAAAAAATTGATTGCGATTTTCAGAAACTGTTCGCCAATACAAAAAATGTTCATGATTTCAAAAGATTAACATGAATTTGAATAAATTTTCTCGAAATTAAATAATGTGCGTGATTTAAAAATTACTCACGAAGGCAAAAAATGTTCACGAATTCATAAAATATCCGCCAACTTAAGAAAAATATTAGCGAACTTGAAGTAATGTCCGCGAAGTCAAAAAATCTTCACAATTTCAGAATTTTTTTCGTAAATTTGAAAAAGATATTGCATAATTTCATTTTTCTAAAATAAAAAAACTAAAATGAAAAATGGAAATAAAAAACTGAAATGAAAAACGTTGGAATAACCTGAAAGAAAGCACTAAAAAAAACCCATCCCTCCATAAACCTGAAAGTGGTTCTTCTTACTTGGCCGGCCCAATAGTGCCGCCTCCTCCCACTTTCCCCCAAATCCCCGATGATGCCGAGCCGAAACCCTCGCCGTCGCTCGCCACCGGCGGCGGCGGCGGCCCCGGGACCGGTCATCGGCGTCACCATGGAGCAGGCGGAGGCCGCCTATCAGAGCGACGGACTGGAACCCGGGATGCTCGGGCTCAGCATGGACATGATGACGGGGTTCGTCTACGACTCCCTCCCCGAACCGCCCGTCTCCACCGCCGCCCCTCTCTCGCTCGCCGGCGCGGCCTGGGTCCCCGGAGGCGCCGACCGCATCAGCCTCCTCCCCGACCAGCTCCTCCGCGACATCATCTCCCGCCCGCCTCCCCGCCGCCGACGCCGCGCGCACCGCGGCGCTCGCCTCGCGCTGGCGCCCCCTCTGGCGCTCCGTGCCCCTCGTCCTCGACGACGCCCAGTTCCTCCCGGACGGCGGCGCGGGAGGGCGGCCCGCCTTCGGCGAGGACTCGCCCGGCGTCGCCGACGTGGTCACCCGCGTGCTCGCGGCGCACCCGGGGCCCTTCCGCTGCGTCCACCTCACCTGCAGCACCATGGACGCGCACCGGGGCGAGATCTCGCGCTGGCTCGACGTCCTCGCCGCCAAGGGCGTCCAGGAGCTCGCCTTCATCAACCGCCCGTGGCCGCTCGACCTCCGCCTCCCCGCCACGCTCTTCCGCTGCGCCACCCTGACCCGCCTCTTCCTTGGCTTCTGGAGGTTCCCGGAAACGGCCGCCGTCCCGCGCTCCGCCGCCTTCCCCATTCCCCAACCTCCGGGATCTCGGCCTCTGCATCGTCGTCATGAAGGACCGCGACCTCGCCTTCCTGCTCGACAGAAGCCCCGCCCTGGAGATCCTCACCATCCTTGGGTCACAGAGCAGAGTGCGCCTCCGCCTTGTCAGCCAGAGCGTGCGGTGCCTTCAGCTGTGCTTTTCCATCTTGGAGGAGATCTTGGTGGTGGACGCCCCTCGCCTGGAGAAGCTTTTGCTTTGGACAACATGGGGCTACGGCGATGAGTCAACCAAGTGTTCCAGGATCAAGATTGGCCATGCACCCAAGCTGCGTGTTCTTGGATACTTTCAGCCAGGAGAGCATGACTTGGAGATTGGCAACACCGTCATCAAGGTGTGCAGCACATAAGATCGTACTATAGTTTGCATGTGTATGCATTTGTCAATAATAATAGATGCCAACATGATTTTAATTAGCGGCATTGCATTTGCACATTTGTATTGCAGGCTGGGACTAAGGTGAGCACCAGCACCACTGTCTCGAATGTCCAGATTTTGGGCTTAGAACTAAAATTCGAAGTCCGCAATGAGCTCAAGAAGGTGCCTAATTTCCTCAGATGTTTTCCGAAGGTTGAGACACTCTATATCCAGGTAAAATAGTTAATCCTTGGTTTGCTTCAAAGAGCATTTATCATTGCAACTATCTGTGTAGCATGTTTAGATTGACTGCTAGCTGAACTATGCATGTGTTTTTGTTGTTTCAGTCTGCAAAGGTTTATGAGGAGCCCACTGGTAAGGTGAGTCTCAAGTTCTGGCTAGAGGGTGGCCCCATCACATGTATCCGGCAGCATATGAAGAAGGTGGTTTTGTATGAGTTGCAAGGGTCAAGAAATGAAGTTGTGTTCCTCAAATTCCTCGCTGAGAGAGCTGAAAGGCTAGAGAAGATGGTGGTTGTGGTGTCTTGTGAGTTTATGTCTTCGGGGGTTGATGTGAATGCCACACTGAAGCCTCTGGCTTGTGCAAAATGGGCCAACAGAGCCTGTAAACTTCAAGTCTTCAAGAGCACACTCACCGAAGGTGGAGGTCCAGTTTATGACATCCGACTAGCATCTGAGCCTACGCGTGCCGACCCTTTGGACCAGATCTACTAGGATGAATCGCTGTAAGGTTAATTAGTAGCGCTGTTCCTCTTGTAGAGGTACCTTGAACTTACCAGATTGAGTCGGCAGCAGCTGGTATCTGCAGTCCATGTCATTTCTCTGGCAAGTCGATTCTGAGATGTTACATCACAAAACTTGTGCTAAAATGTGTCTGGTTGTTGTTGGTGGGAGAGATGGAGAATTCGTAGCTTTATAGCTAAGACAAGGCTGTGTTCACAAACCTTGTGGTAAATATGATTTGTACTGTTGCGCCCACGATTGGAGGTGGTCTGTACAAAGGTTTTAGGTGTTTGGTACCAGGATGCATGCTTGGGCGAAAGGGGTGACACCTTGATTTAGTACACATATATTTGTGATCTGAACATATTAGATAGTGCATCTGCTGAATTACTCGAGACGAAAGCATATATCAGAGTGTTGTCAGCGGTCACGTCCATGTTTGGATTGGCCAAAGGCCTACTTGCCTACTTTTAAATTCTGTTGCCTACTTTGAACCTGGGAATCTGTTCAATTCTATGCTACAGAATCAGTTCAGTTTATGCTTGTGTGATCTTAATATTTTTGCCTTGTGCAATCAGTTCAATTATTCCTTGTGTAATCAGTTCAAAGCAATTGCAGTTTTATGCCACACTATTTTAAATGCTTGCAGTGTTATGCCACATTGTTGCTCACAGCTTCATTGTCTATCTGATTCAACTTTTGCATTTTATAATCTGTTCGGTCTGTGGTTTTATGCTAGAGAATTTCAATTGCTTGCAGTTTGCTGCTTTTACTGTCGCAAGAATGCTGAAAGAGACCAAGTCCTGAAGAGTTTTGCCTTTCTGCTCTGTTGAACTTGGCCGGCAGTCCATGTTACGAACAGCGCCGCCGATGAACTGTTGCGTCTGAGCCGCATCGGGAACCTGTTGCTGACCGTCTACCCCTTCTCCAGCCCATGGCGTCCGCAGCTCCAGTTGAGGGACCTGCGGCGGTGATCTCGACATGAAGCTGTTGCCGAGCCGTGCCCCCTTCCTCCAGCACCACCTCAGGAGCCTTACCGCGTACCAGCCTATCCTGCCTTTCCAAGGTATCCCCCCTATCCATCAAGCCATTGACTCCCTTGTACTGCAGGGTATGAAAAATGATCCACTTTTCGCTGCGCTCATGAGGTGCTTGTGAAACTGTACTTGTGATTCAGGAACGAAATGCATGCAAACGAGCTTCTGTATCATTGTCTCAGCTTGCTGGATTTAGTTTGACACTTGTAATTTTGTAATTCCTCGATGCTGTTTGACCACATTCGAAATGGAACTGTTGCTAGGTGCTGTCTGCTCAGTTTGGGCGTAAACCAAAGGATATAATCAAGCTGGACGCCAATGTAATCCACACGGTTCACTACCGGAGGTGAGTATCTAATAATGAGTCATGACCTCCATCTTGCATTACTTAGTCATTCACGAGGACATGCAACCACAGCAGTAACATTGCTACTTTGGTTACAGGGAGTCGTAAGATTCAGTTAAAAAACAGTAGCATACTGGTATCAAATTATCCTTTTTAGCTTCTAACAGAAAATAGCGTGGCATATCTATATATGAGCAACAAAAGGCACAGAGACAATCCACGCCTCCCCTTTTTTCCGTATCTAATGGATACCTATATCTGTACAGGTAGCTACAGCAGTAGGAAATTTGAGATTCCCATATGTCACTACCAGAAAAACAGGGTTTGCCGACGGCCAAATATATGCCGACGGCTACCGTCGGCATCTAGAGACCTATGCCGACGGCTAAAGGAAGGCCGTAGGCGTACAAAAGCCGTCGGCATACATCCATCTATGCCGACGGCCCCGTCGGCATAGAGGAGGCCGTCGGGATCGCAAGAGCTACGCCTACGGGTGCCGTCGGCATAGGAAAGGCCGTCGGCATAGACCAGGCCCACCTGTCCGGTCAGCGCAGACCACGTGACGGCGTTGACCCTACGCCGACGGGCCGTAACGGCGCCCGTCGGCATATCTGTGGCAGAGGTATGCCGACGGTGTGGCCGTCGGCATAGGCCCCTCTGCCACGTCCACGATCCGTGCGCCAAGCCACGTCATCGATCCATGAGACGAAGGCTGATATGCCGACGGCCTGGCCGTCGGCATACATTTATTTTAATTATTTTTTCATCTCCATTTCTGTTATTTGTGGCAGAGGTATGCCGACGGCGCGGCCGTCGGCATAGGCCCACTCGCCACGTCATCGATCCCTGCGCCACGCCACGGCATCGATCCGCGGCACAACCTGCGTGGGGTGTAATGGTATGCCGACGGCCTAGCCGTCGGCATAGGTGTACTTTACTTTATTTTTATTTTTAGTTTGCTTTGTTGTTTTTACTTTGCTTTGTTGTTTTTACTTTATTTTAATTTTTGTTTTGCATAAGATAATTATGCCTTATCTAAAAAAATTCCCGATGTATATCGATTGCCGCCCCCCCCCCCCCTCCGGTAACGAACGTCCGGTGTGTGCCCCCCCTCACGGACGGCGCCGCCGCCGGCACCTGGAGGGGGGAAACGGACGCGTGGGGTCTACACGGAGGGGATCTTGCTGTGGATCTGTCCCGGATGTTTCTCCAGGCTGTTCCTATGGGCTGACCTAACACAACCGGGCGGGGAGGTCCACTGGCCAAAGCCCGTCCGCGCAAAGTCAAAGGGCTAGATCCCGTGGTCCAACGCTACAGGGTTAGGCGGGACGGGGGCACTGGGGGGGTAGCAATGCCACCGGAGCGTCGCACCGGGCCCTCATACATGTGTGGTGGTGTGGTGGCATGTCCGAAGAGGCGGGACGCGTGTCCGGTGGTCTTACTTATGGAGAGGAGAGAGCGTCTGGGGGACTGAAAGGGCACACACAGGCGAAAAGTTATGAAGGGAGCTGGCATTTAAGCCTGCGTTGCATTTATATATAGACTTATCGTATTCCAAACACACTAGTTTGATCATCTGAGCACCTATTCTCTTCATATTTCTGGATTGAAACTTGTTTGAAGACACCCAGTAATATCCTTTCAATCTAGAGTAGTATATTACATACTGTTGATTATTTTCTCGAAAAGATGCACATTATCGGAAACGGTCGACACAGTCGAAATGGTCCTGATGCATATGTGAAAGTGTTCACGCATGCGTAGAGGCCCGTCTTGGGGCTCCGGTGTGTGCCCCCCCTCACGGACGGCGCCGCCGCCGGCACCTGGAGGGGGGAAACGGACGCGTGGGGTCTACACGGAGGGGATCTTGCTGTGGATCTGTCCCGGATGTTTCTCCAGGCTGTTCCTATGGGCTGACCTAACACAACCGGGCGGGGAGGTCCACTGGCCAAAGCCCGTCCGCGCAAAGTCAAAGGGCTAGATCCCGTGGTCCAACGCTACAGGGTTAGGCGGGACGGGGGCACTGGGGGGGTAGCAATGCCACCGGAGCGTCGCACCGGGACCTCATACATGCGTGGTGGTGTGGTGGCATGTCCGAAGAGGCGGGACGCGTGTCCGGTGTGTGCCCCCCCTCACGGACGGCGCCGCCGCCGGCACCTGGAGGGGGGGAACGGACGCGTGGGGTCTACACGGAGGGGATCTTGAAGTGGCACAAGGAAGGTATAAGGTACAATCCAAATAAAATCGTACATCCATCGGGAGGGGAAGCATGGAAGTCATTCGATGAAGAATACCCCGAGGAAGCAGCCGAGGCTGGGAATGTCAGAATAGCCATATCAGGTGATGGGTTGAATCCATATGGTATGTCGTCCAATCCATACAGCTGCTGGCCTGTGTTTGTAATTCCGCTCAATCTTCCTCCCGGTGCCCTAATGCAACGGAAGACCATGTTCTTGTCGCTCATCATTCCGGGGCCTGACTACCCGGGGAAGCAATTGGGTGTGTTTATGCAGCCGCTTGTGGATGCTTTGCACCATTCTTGGTACTTTCCGAGGTTGACATACGACCGAGATCTGCAGAGAAATTTCTTGATGAAAGTTTGGTTGCACTATTGCATGCATGACTTTCCCGGCTATGCTCTATTCTGCGGATGGTGTACAAGTGGTAAGATGCCATGCCCAGTGTGCATGCAGGCTCTGCGAATGATTTGGCTGAGTAAGGGTGGCAAGTATGTAGCCTTTGACCTGCATCGACAGTTCCTCCCTCCAGACCATCCAGACAGGGAAGACAAGAAGAACTTCACGAAAGGCCGGGTTGTTCATGAAGTAACCGAGATTCCAACATTTTCGGGGACAGATGTTCTTGCTCAGCTAAAAGCTGTCAAGCCTAAAGGCAAAGGCAAAGGCAAAGGCAAAGGCAAAGGGTTCGAGGGATATGGTGAGACGCACAACTGGACTCACATTACCCCGTTCTCGCAGCTTCCCTATTTCAAGGACCTCAAACTTCCTTACAATATTGATGTGATGCACACCGAAAAGAATGTGGCAGAGTCCCTTTTCACAACGATCCTCAACATTACTGATAAGACGAAGGATAACGTTAAAGCTAGAGCCGATCAACAGAGAATTTGTGATAGACCACGGCTTAACATGAAATCTCCCACAGGCGGTCGAAAAAACTGGTTCAAGCCAGATGCTGACTTTGTCCTTAAACCGCCGGGAAAAAAAGAAGTACTTATCTGGCTGAAACAAATTTTGAAGTTCCCCGATGGTTATGCATCGAATATAAGTAAGGGAGTCAATCTTTCAACGGGCAAAGTGACCGGCCTGAAGAGTCATGACTACCATGTATGGATTGAGCGCATAATGCCGGTGATGGTTCGAGGCTATGTCCCCGAGCATGTCTGGCGAGTGCTTGCCGAGCTTAGCCATTTCTTCCGCACACTCTGTGCTAAAGAAGTAAGTAAAGAGGTGATTGAAAAATTGCATAAGAAGGCACCGGAGTTGATAGTCAAGCTAGAGAAAATCTTTCCGCCAGGCTTCTTTACTCCGATGACACATCTCATTCTGCACCTCGCGAACGAGGTATTGTTGGGGGGGCCTGTGCAGAATCGCTGGCAGTACGGCCCTGAGAGGCAGAACAAGCATATCCGACGGAAATGTGGAAACAAAGCTAAGATTGAAGCTTCCATAGCTGAGGCGGTTATCCTAGAGGAGGTGTCAGACCTCAGGACATCATACTATCCAGACCATGTTCCCCATCTGCATAACAAGGTGCCTCGATACAATATAGAAGAGCCCAAGTATCAACCCAGGCTCGATCTATTCAACACGCAAGGTGGGAGGGCTGGGGCCTCGAAATCTTATAACATGCCACGACAAGAGTGGGAGGACCTCATGTTCTATATCTTGCACAACATCAAGGAAGTTGAGGAAGTGTGGATGAGGTAATACCACTACACCATTCTTTATGTCTTCCACATCATCATGTTCCATGTTCACTTAGTCCCGGTCTAACACCGCTTTTCTTATTTTTAGTGATTTCGTTCAAGTGGAATGGACGGGAGTGAATCCTCCTACTGAGGCAGAGGCACTTACTCTTCTCCGTCATGGAAACCCTGGACGTAAAAATTTTGTTGCTTGGTTCATGGAGAAAGTAATTTTCCACACTCCCCTATTAAATACCTACTTCAACATTTATTAGTTAACCAAACTAATGCACGCAACAATTTCCATTATACTTGTAGGGAAAAGATCCGAACATATCTATGGATGATGAATTGAGATGGGTTTCCATGGGTTTTGACCCTGCCGTCATGACATGTAAAAAGTATGATGTGAATGGGTATCGCTTCCATACAGAGGAGCACCAAAACAGCCGCCCCGATCCCAAAACTATAAATACCGGAGTGTACACCCCCGGTCAAAATTCAGTAGACTACTACGGAAGGGTACAAAATATATACGAGGTTAAATTCCGCCAGGGTCGTGAGACCCTAAGTCTTCCTGTGTTCAAATGTCGATGGTTCGATCCGCGGGAGGGGGTAAAACATACGCCTTCCATTGGTTTGGTAGAAGTTAAACCATCAACCGTCTATGCCGGAGCCGATCTCTTCATTGCGGCTACCCAAGCTACACAAGTATATTATCTGCCTTACCCATGCCAGAAAGCGTATCTAAAGGGTTGGGAAGTTGTGTTCAAGGTTTCGCCACATGGTAAGCTGCCAGACCCGAATGAAGACGATTACTACAACATTAACCCCATGACATACGAGGGAGTGTTCTATCAAGAGCAACCTGATGATGATGATGATGATGATGGTGTGGTTAGAAACGATGACGCTAGACCATTGGGTGATGATGATGTGGACCCAAACGTCGACGATACACGGAATGATGGTGAGACCATTGTCAATGAAAATGACATACTTATGCTTATTCCGGTTGTTATATATTTTGCTTGTCACATGCTAATAATTCATTCTTTTGCAGCAACTGGATATATTCTAAAGGGGTCCGTATTCCCAACGGCCTCATCACTGTCTTGCTGAAGTTACACTGGCCGGGGTTGTACTGTCCGGATCCAGTCAGGCAGCCGGATCGTCGGGTTTTGGCCACGAGCTGGGACCACTGGGAAGCGGCCCCCCACGCGGACCATGACACCCATGCCAAGGCCGTGATCACTACTTTTTGGGTGAGTTCTCTTCAGAAGTCCATTCTACTTTCATGAATGATTTAACTCAGGGCTTTTTCCATTCTTGTTTCATGCATGTTTGTAGAAATTCTATCGAGTTCTTCCGGAGCATAGGGCCAGAGCGGACCAGATTGTGCTGCGCCAATGCAAGAAGAAGGCCCGCCAGTTGCAGTACGAGGTGCGCTATGTGGCCATCTCCACATACTACCACGACGTTCTTGGTGTGAAGATGACCAAGGAAGATGCGCGGAGGATGGGCATTACCTTGGAGAAGCCCGAGTTCTTGGCGGTAAGTATAATTTTTTTTCCATTATGCCATTATGCTTCCATTATGCTTTATGCTTTATGCTTTATGCCATTATGCTTTATGCTTTATGCTTCCATTATGCTTTATGCTTTATGCTTCCATTATGCTTCCATTATGCTTTATGCTTCCATTATGCTTCATGCTTCCATTATGCTTCCATTATGCTTTATGCTTTATGCTTTATGCCATTATGCTTCCATTATGCCATTATGCTTTTCATTATGCCATTATGCTTTTATTATGCTTTTATTATGCTTCCATAACACCAATTTGGACACACCTATATGTCATTATGCTTTTATTATGTAGGTGTGTCCAAATTGGTGTTATGGAAAAGACGAGTCCTGGGCGGCATTGGTTGATCTTTGGTGTGATGAGGCTGGAGCCTGGGCGGCTATGAGAACCAAAAATAAGGCTAACCGAGGGACGGAGGGAGTACATGCTCAGGGAAACCGAAACCACTATCTCCACAAGGCAGTTAATGTATGACTAACCCCATTAAACATTCTTCTTCTATTTACCATCAGTTTCTTATGTATGACTAACCTCTGTTTGGTGGTGCAGGAGGAGAAACTGAAGCGGCCGCTGTCAGACATGCAGGCGTGGGAGATCGCCCATACGCGGAAGGACCCCAAGCCTGGCGATAACAAGTACTACGGCAAGAAGACCGCGGGGAACATCCAAGCCTACTCTGAAGCCTATTTAAAGTTGCATCCTGACACACCTGACCCCATTGCGGCGCCTCTGGACGAAAGGGCGGTGGTGAGCATGGGGCCCAAGGAGCACGGTCGGGAGGCGGTTCTCGATGCTGTGATCACTCCTAGTATCTCCTACACACAGCTTCGTCGGATCGACCCGAGCCTGAGCCAGCGCACGAGCCAGCCAGTGACCAGTGCACAGTCCCTCTTCCAGGAGCAACAATCTGTAAGTATTTTCCCTCTTATCTTCATTGCTCATTTTATTTTCCGCATTTATTATTTATATGAGTTCTATCATGGCATACCGTAGGCCTACCTGGAGTACACACGCCAGGAGACCATGGCGTGGCATAAGAGGCTTTATGAACACCAAGTGCAGAGGGATCTCCAGATGCAGCAGGCTTTTCAGGAAATGGCGGCCGGCAGGTGTCCTCAGTTGCAGCCAGCACAATGCCCTCCAGCGCAACCAGTGCTGCTGACCTTTGAGGAGTTTGTGGCACAGACCGCTGGCCCCTCGCCGGTTAGTTCATCCCCAATCTATTCATCCAAAGCATGTCATGCCTTTCAACATAGTCATATATCCCGTTAATATGTCTTTTCAACATCCAGGGAACAGGTGGATCTACCGTTGGCGGTGGTCTTCGCAGCACTCCGGAGACACGGAGCCCGACCACTCCGATCCACGGAGGCGGAGGCGGAGGTGGAGGTGGAGGCTTCGGCGGTCTTGGTGGTGGCTCTGCCGCTAGCAGTGACGACCTGGGCTTCGGCGGTCTTGGCGGTGACGACCTCCGTAGTGCTCGATGATCCTTGTGTGTGGTGATGATACTTGATAGGACTTGTGTGTGGTGATGATCATTTAGATGACTTGTGTGCTTCTCTATATGCTTATGTTTATGTTGGTTGTGATGATGATCTTTTAGAGATTTGTGTGTGATGGATGATGCTTAATTATGCTGTTGTTTATATCTTTATTCTGTTATATATGTCTATTCTATCATATATATGTGCTGTGTATTGAATTGAATTCATTTGAAACAAAACAGAAAAAAAAGCAGAAGAAAGCTATGCCGACGGCAAGGCCGTCGGCATAGGGATACTATGAGCTCCCAGTAGCTGACACGTGGCAGCTATGCCGACGGCCTGACCGTCGGCACACAATTTGTACTAAGCCGACGGCCGGGCCGTCGGCATACCTGCCACGCGTCAGACACTGGGAGCTGCGTATGAATGAGTAAGCCGACGAAGTGGCCGTCGGCTTATAATTCAATATATGCCGACGGCCGGGCCGTCGGCATAGGCCTGGTCCACGACCAACGACAGGCAGCCACGTGGCATGCCTATGCCGACGACGACCGTCGGCATAGCCATTGTCCGCGAGCAACGCCAGGCAGCCACGTGGCAGCCCTATGCCGACGGTCGCCGTCGGCATAGCCCTGGTCCACGAGCAACGCCAGGGAGCCACGTGGCAGCCCTTTGCCGACGGCTTGCCGTCGGCATAGCCCTGGTCCACGAGCAACGCCAGGCAGCCACGTGGCAGCCCTATGCCGACGGCAAGCCGTCGGCATAGCCGTATGCCACGTGGCGGCCCGTCGCTGGGCGAACTTAACGGCTGTGGGCGCCGTTAGGCACGGGCTTTGCCGACGGCCGTTGCCGTCGGCATTGATGTACGGACGCCGTCGGCATAGCATATATGCCGACGGCTTTTCTATGCCGACGGCCATCCGGGCTATGCCGACGTATATGTTGCCGACGGCCCTATGCCGACGAGGGCCGTCGGCATACGTCTGTCCCGACGGGACTCAGGGCTATGCCGACGGCCCTGGCCGTCGGCATAGGGGGCGATTCTGGTAGTGTGTGCACCCTGATCCTGAAGGCCGCCACTTGTGTGCTCCTCTCCTGAAGATTCTGGGCTTGAAAGTAAAACTGAGCACATGTTTGTTGGATGCGGTGCTGATGAGCTGATTGACCTAATTATGAGCTTAGTTTGTACCTCATCTTTCACCTATTTCTTTGTTGAGATCTTCATCTCAAAGTTGAGTAATTATCAATGCTGCAATTGCAGATATTTCTTTAACCAGGTGACAAAATTGTAGATTGCCCTCCAACTTTTACCATGTATGAGTTTGATTCTTCCGTCAATGGTACACTTGTCATCAAGGGTGACTAAATGCTCTCTTGTTTATTTATTTATTAAACTTTCCATGTTTTCGTGTACCTGAACCTGAACCTGATTTGATATGCCATTCACCATTCCTTGTTGTAGTTCGATGCTAATAAGCCCCACCTATTGCACACCCTAGCCTCAAAATTATGTCCGTTTCCTTGCACACATTTCTTCTCAAATAAGCATGTGCAATGAACTAAACTGTCACACACGTTTTGGTGTAACGAACCGTGTGTTCTGCATAGCACACGAATGTGCTGAAAAACTTGTCAGTGATTTACAACAGGCGGTTTGTTTTGATGAATCGTGTGAGCTATATTGCCATCGCAGACAGTTACTCTATGTGATAATGTTTACATGATTTCAATAATCGAAAGTTTTCCTAGCTGCACATTGACCTCGTGTAACCGTCACACTAAATATTTAAAACATGCATATTTCAAAACAGTAAATGATAAAGTAATAGAGGTTCATAGGTTCTTAATTACATGAAATATTTACAAGATAATATAGACTGGTTAGACATGAAAATGATGATCATCTATCACCTTTTGACGCGCTTACCATCGCTGCGGCGTGACCGTCAAGGGGAAGGAGACACGTCCGTATGTCAATGATCTGCCTGTACATGTCATAGCTTTTGTAGTCGGCCTTAGCCGCGTACATTAGATGTGTACTCATACTTTTCTCCCAGATCGAGTATCAGTGACACTTGTTGGTGCCATCCTTTATGTTGTCATAGGAGGGGTCGATGATGACCATGACGAGGTCAATCGGGGAGTTCTACTGCTTCCCATTGCCGATGATCTTGCATTGCTTTTGGATGTTGATGAGATTGAGGCATGAGATGGCTGAATTATGAAGAACCCTTCATCAATCAGGACTCTGTTACTCCTATTAGAAGATTATACACAGGGCCGGGCAGGCAAAATTCGGGGCCATGTATGAAACTCTAAAATGGGCCCTATGTCACACGAAAATTGAACTAATAAACAATTCTAATGTATATGACATAGATGATGATTCAAATATGTATGCTTGAAACACAGGAAACACAGATGGATACAATAAAAGTGAAGTATTGAAGACTAACTAAATTGCTACTCCTAACTCATCTGGTCTCTATACGGCGGTCGTCAATAGAGAAGTCGAGAGCCGATCGCTAGGCCCTAGGGATTCCTGCCGCCGGTAGTCAGAATTAATCAGAAATTTAGTCAGGATTTAATCAGAAATTTAGTCTAAATACATCCATTTTTGTTCATTTTGATGACAAGTATTTCGGACGGAGGGAGTACTTAGTAGTCAAAAGAGAAACGAATCAGCAGAACTGGATTGGAGATCAACAATTGAACCATCGCGTCGCACGTGTAGTCACTCGCAGAATAGTTGTCGCCGGAAGGCAGACGATTGTTCTGGAATCGGGATGCCCATCGCTGCTGACCGGGTTCGTCACGCCCTGGTTTGTATGGAATCGGATCGCCGATTCCCTTCCGATTACTAGTAGGCTTATATATAAATTTTGGGCCCTGTGCGGGCCGCACAATTGGCACACCTATGGGCCCGGACCTGACATTACATATCAAGAATTTTCTTTATCCCATGGTTGCCCTTCCTCCTTTTGGCAGAACGCAGCTTGATCCAAAAATATGAATCCAAATATCTAATCTAATAATCTAAGAGGCTGGACAAAGTTACAGCAATCCATTATATAATACCAAACGGAATTTAGCTCACTCTGTTTTTTCTCTGTAAAACATGTGTTCTTGTTTGTCCTTCAATGTATTTAAAATAGTTTATGCTTTATTGAATCATCAAAGTTAAGGAAAACTCGTGCCTTCAACCAATACAACCATTTGGCCCACCATAGTAAAATACGTAGCCCCTATTGATGTTGACAGTGAAGTCGGTTTCATTGTAGCAATCCGGCCTGTCGACTAACTTGATCATGTGAGTTGTAATTGGGTCCCAAGCATGGCCTTTGTCATCATAGATCTTAATATGCTTGAAGTACGCACATCTCTTATCGTCTTCGTCATCCGGGAAGTGGCCACTTCCCATTGGAGGGCCACGTGTATTATTTAGGTAATTCACAAATCCTGTCAGGGCTTGCATTCGTGATTCTCCAGGGCAAAGTTGTCCTGGAAAATGCCCCAAGAATGATGGACGGTCTAAATCGTGTCGATACACCACCCAATCCCCAGAGTTCGGATCCTGCAGTATACAATAAACAAGGGATGATGGTCATACATGATATTTTTCATGCTACAGAAGTGTAACGAAACTAGATAGCTTGCAAGGAATCTCTTGTGAACACGTGCCAATGCAATCTTATAGGGATATCTACTAGGGCAACAGGGGGGG
>LR738710.1:18068115-18086246 GCA_902687465.1 Secale cereale | reverse complement strand
ATGAGATTTAGTGTTGCCTTTTCCATCAGTTTTCATCCTCCCTTTGAGCTGAAAAGGATTGGATCTTGAAAGAGTACCATCCTAGAAAAAAGTTTTATCAGGAAAGTTAGGACGATTGCTGTACCAAGTCCATAAAACATAGTTATTTTGCACATATGGTGTTCGAATATCTAGTGGGCCACATAACTGACAATGAAAAGTTACAACAGAATACAAATATTGGTACTTTTCATGATCAAGTGGTCACGTAGGTACAAGAACGTGGTGGATACATAAGAAATATTAGAAAGGGTTATATGTTGACAAGCTAAATATATACCTTCTCATTTGTTTGTAGAGTGCCACCCAGATCTATCGATTCGGCCAAAGCGATGTAGTAAGGTGCAAATGAAAAGAAGAGAAATATTGGTATGATAACATGACTCATACCACGACCCATTGGTACAAGCAACTGTCTTCCTTCAACAAAACTTAAAATTGTGTGGTTCCTTACACTTGTCTCTGATATGGGCAGTGCTATATATATACATATAGAGTAGATGTAAGTTCTTATATGTAAAGCTTTAGAACGTTTCTTGCAGATGTTTGCTCAACATTTATTGAATGATCTTATCTTTCTTTGGATACGGATATACATCAATTATTCCATCAATGTTCTTTAATAGTTACTCGATTTACAATCATTCCTGGTTTTTTAGATAAGGAGATACTGAAATTTCATTAATAATGGACTAGATTATATCCAATGAATGGTTGTCTGATGATCTGCCTGTTTTTATATGGATATGTATAAGTTGCTCCATCAATATTCACTAATAATAGACTTGGTTTAAATTCCAACCATTTCGTTTCATAGATTTTTTTTCAAACTAGTTGTCAGTTTACTTCGACCTATTTGTTAGGACGAGTGTTACCTAGTTAAACAGAGAAACCTCCAAAGCTAGGGATCCACCAACTGACCTATGTACCAACATACACTCTCTCACACACTACAAAGAAGTGGTGGGGAAATGGAGGGTGTGCACACTCCAATAGTAATCTACCTAACCCAAGTGTACAATATTTAACAAAAGCACATAAATATCCCAATCACGTTGCACAACATTTTAGTTCATGAAATATATTCCAAATTTGTAATTAGAAATACAAATAGTCTTACATGCAAGTTGCACATAAGTAGAAAACTATGACATTAGGTTAAGTATGCTTTTCCATGAAAGCTTTGACTATGTCATCTTGACTTACTTTCAAGAATACATATCACTCAATAATTGTAACTGAGCATTGGTTCATCAGATCGTCACCCAACTTATTTATCACTGGACTTATCGCTAAAACTACCTGTTGCCAGCGGTAACATTGGTACCAATTGGTAAGAAAGTAGACCAAATGATGAAGACCATGCCTTTTTGGCAACACTGGTACCAAGTTGGTAAGAAAGTAGACCAAATGATGAAGACCATGCCTTTTCATGAACATAACAGACAACCCACTCATATACGTAGACATCAAAATGTCTAATCTTTTCTCATATCATCAACAAAAGTTGCATGTTCGAATTCAACCCTTACCAAATATGTGAGTTCCTTCTGAGTTCTACATGGCAATCTACATGGACCAATGGTTAACAAAATTCAAAGGCAGTCAACACAAGTAAAGGAGGTCAACAAAAGTCCAATCAAGCTACCATGGGTCCAAGCAAGTTACCCTGGTCAACAAACTTCCAAAAGTCTTCAAGGCCAACAAGTCAAAGAACGAAGAGCAAATTAAACATTAAGGCAAAGACGGGGGCAAAACAACAAAGAAACTCAAGCCAAGAAGAAAAACTTTCATATGATGGAGGGAATCCCCCTTTATGGGCCACTACTCTAGTCCTAGCCCAACTAGTTGCCCATGGACAAAAGATTACCTAGTTTGAATGATAAGTGAACATAATTTCAGTCTAGAGAATTTCAATGCTATGCTACATAATCGGTTCAATTTATGCTTGCGTCATCTTAGGTTTTTGCCTTGGGATATGGATCATTTGACGTAGCTGAGGGAGTCCTGGATTAAGGGGTCCTCAGGTGGCCGGATCGTTATTGTGGGCCGGACTGGTGGGCCATGAAGATTATCAATGAAGACTATCTCCCGTATCCGGATAGGACTCCCCGTGTGTAAAATGGCAAGTTTAGAGTCCGGGTGTAATACTTTCCTTCCTCTGCAAGATGATCATGTACAACCCTAGGTTCCTCCGGTGCATATATAAATCGGAGGGTTTAGTCCGTAGAGACAAGATATAGCAATATCATAGGCTAGACTTCTAGGGCTTAGCCATTACGATCTCGAGGTAGATCAACTCTTGTAATCATATTCATCAAGATCAATCAAGCATGAAGTAGGGTTTTACCTCGATCGAGAGGGCCTGAACCTGGGTAAACACCGTGTCCCCTGTCTCCTATTACCATCGATCCTCAGACGCATAGTTCGGGACCCCCTACCCGAGATCTGCCGGTTTTGACACCGACATTGGTGCTTTCATTAAGAGTCCCATTATGTCGTCGACGAAAGGATCAATGGCTTACTTTGTCACCAACAATGCCACAACCGAGGGAGTTTTTCTCCCCGGCCAGCCCTTCGTGTTCGGCGGCTTCGTACTTCGCGCCAACACCGAAGAGCACCTCGAGCAGGTTGACAGCTATGCCCCTGGTCATCAGATCGGGTTTGGAATCCTAAACTACGTTGCTGATGTCCGTGGAGATTTGAGCTTCGACGGATTCGCACCCATGGCAGCTGCTCTCTGCAATCATGATGAACATGACCTAGATCTGTCATCAGACCCCGTACAGGGGGTAACACCCGCAACAGCTCCGGCCTTAGATCCAGAGCCGGTCAAGATTAACCCCGCCACGGAGATCTCAAGCTCAGCGACACTTGAGCCTAGGGCTCAAAAAAAGATCGAAGCTCGTGAGCTAAATGACTAGCTCGTGACTCGGCTTGAATCAACTCGAACTCGGAGAATAACGTGTCGAGTCGAGCTTTAGTTTAAGATCGTTTATAGACCAAGTTAAACGAGCCGATCTCACGAGTACTCGTGTAACTCATTAGGCTCGGTACAAAAGATCAACAAAGCACCATGCGTCCCTGGCACACAACACAAGGTCCAACCGCTCAGGAGACTCACACGTCGCACGGGATGATTTCTCTCCTTCCATTCCTATCCCTAGCAAAGTTACAGACGGTCGATTCCCCTCCTGCCTTTCCAGTTTCTTTCTCCCGTGAATCGTGACGGCAACTCTCGAACATGCTTATAATTGTCTGTGTACATTTTACATACCCAAGCAGTCATTATTATCATATTCAAAACGTTTTATGTCCATATCCTTCACGAGCTTTATGGCCGCATGCATCGTTCTGATGATACAGAGGCCGGGGGTAATCCTACTTTCTTTAAAAAAATATTCTTAACGAGCTTAACAAACTAAACGAGTCAGCTCGCAAGTTATACGAGTCGAGCCAATCTTGGATTTGAGCTCGTTATATTAACGAGTCGAGTCGAGCTAGCTCGTTAGCCAAACGAGCTTTAGCGAGTCGAGCCAAGCTGGCTCGACTCGGCTCGAATTCCAGTCCTACTTGAGCCGCACACAGGTCTGGCCTTGAGCAGGACTTCCCTCATCGGATCTCCGGAATCGTTTTCATCTACAAGTTCCGAACTCTTAGGATCTGCATCTTTTGGGCCCGATCAAGCGGCTGCTGCCGAAGTCAGCCCTGCAGACATCCTAACACATGCCATGCGCACGCCTTTAGAGGAAGCACTGGACTTGCTGAAATTTCTCTCTCTAACGGAAGATTCTCAGCCGAATTATGCCTAGTTCGACCTGGGGGCTGAGGACAAGGGATTTCGTTCCCCACCCACCACCCACTTGGTAGCCACGGTCGAGGACTTAACCGACCTATTAGATTACGCTTCCGAAGACATCGACGGGATGGACCATGATGCCGAAGCCGATCTAAGTACATACCTGCCCGCAACCGGGCGGTGGACGACTACTTCTACATATGACGTATATATGGTGGACACACCTCATGAAAAGGAGGGCGACGGCGACACCAATCCATAGGAGGACAAGCTCGTCAATGAACCTCCCAAACTCCGGTGTCAGAAGCAAAGATCTCAATCCCGTAAAGGAAAAAAGAGCAGCACTGTCACTGCTGACAATGACGATCCGGAACAAGCCGATGACACCGTGGAGCTAGCGATAGAGCAGGACGAACGGGAGGATGGCAAACATAATCCAAATGAACCGCTGACCGGTCACAGCGACGCGGATGACATCAGTTATCGACCTGTCTCTGAAGAGGGCATCAGTCTGGGAGACGAAGAATATATCGTCCCAGAAGAACCGCTCGAACAGAAGCATTTTCAACAACAGCTCATTTCCACCGCAAGGAGCCTGAAAAAGCAACAGCAACGGCTTTGAGCCTAACAGGATATGCTCAACAACATATGGAACGACGTGCTAGACGCCGATGAACTATACAACTCTAAAGGACAAGCAAAGAGCTACCATCAGCGCAAATTGCTGCCTCAATTCGACGACGAGGCCGCAGCGCCAGTTCCGTCGAAGTATGATCAGACCGATCAACCAGACCGACCACCCCATGGACGGGACAAAGCGGCCAGTAACGCCTTACACAAGCCCGCACCTCCTCACCGTAAAGGCAAGGATATAGAGGCTTAGGCCCATAAGTACGACCTACGCTAGGACCTGAATAAAAAGGCTGGCCAGACTAGATCAATCTATAGACCAAGGGAACATACACACACGGGGCGGTGGCTAGCAAGCCAGACAGACCGTTCGCATCCCAGTTCAGAGTCAACACCGAGCAACAATATTATCCGAACTGTGCCACGAAATCGCAAAATACAGGGGTGCCTCACACCCTCTGTGCTTCACCGATGAGGTGATGGATCATGAATTTCCGGAAGGGTTTAAACCCGTAAACATCGAGGCGTATGACGGAACAACAGATCAAGTTGTATGGATAGTAGACTTTATTCTTCACATACACATGGCTCGGGGTGATGATCTCCACGCCATTAAATACTTACCCCTCAAGCTGAAAGGGCCAGCTCGACACTGGCTAAATAGCCTCCCGGAGAACTCTATCGAAAGCTGGGAAGAACTTGATGATGCTTTTCGGGCCAACTTTCATGGGACTTATGTCCGGCCGCTGGATGCTGATGATTTAAGTCATATAATCCAACAACCCGGGGAGTCATCCCACAAGCTTTGGAATCAGTTCTTAACTAAAAAGAACCAGATTGTAGACTGTCTGGATGCCGAAGCCTTAGCGGCATTCAAACACAGTGTCCGGGATGAAAGGTTGGCTAGACACCTCGGCCAGGAGAAGCCAAGAACAATGGTAGCCTTGACCACACTCATGACCCGCTTTCGCGTGGGCGAGGATAGCTGGCTGGCTCGTAGCAGCAACAGTACCAGCGACCCTGGTACATCTAGAGCTAGGGATGGCAATGGTAAGCCACGGCGCAATAAGAATAAGCGCTGGAACAATTATGGAAACACAAAGGATACGACGGTAAACGCCGGATTCAGTGGCTCCAGGCCCGGTCAACGGAAGAAGCCATTTAAAGGCAATGGGGATAGTCCATCCAGCTTGGATAAGATACTAGACAGGTCCTGCCAAATCCATGGCACCCCGAACAAACCTGCAAATCACGCCAACCGCAGTTGTTGGGTCTTAAAGCAGGCCGGTGCTACCTCTTGAGCTTGCGTTGTTTTTCCCTTGAAGAGGAAAGTGTGATGCAGCACAGTAGCGTAAGTATTTCCCTCAGTTTTTGAGAACCAAGGTATCAATCCAGTAGGAGACTACACGCGAGTCCCTCGTACCTACACAAACAAATAAGAGCCTTGCAACCAACGCGATAAAGGGGTTGTCAATCCCTTCTTGGCCACTTGCAAAAGTGAGATCTGATAGAGATAATAAGATAAATATTTTTGGTATTTTTGTTATATAGATTGAAAGTAAAGATTGCAAAATAACAGTAAACTAAAGATAAATAGTTGATGGAAGATTTATATGATGGAAGATAGACCCGGGGGCCATAGGTTTCACTAGTGGCTTCTCTCATGATAGCAGATTTCTATGGTGGGTGAACAAATTACTGTCGAGCAATTGATAGAAAAGCGCATAGTTATGAGAATATCTAGGCACGATCATTGTATATAGGCATCACGTCCATGACAAGTAGACCGAAACGATTCTGCATCTACTACTATTACTCCACACATCGACCGCTATCTAAGATGCATGTAGAGTATTAAGTTCATAAGAGCAACTCTAGCAGACCTCGCATCCGCCGCCGACTCGCAAAATAACCGCCAAAATGTAGGTACGGGCCGGAAAGCCAGCCCGACCAGACCCCGCATCCCACCCTGCCCGCAAATTTTTTTGGGGGGCGCATCCCGACCCCAACCCAGGAAAAGCGGGTTTTCCCCTCGCGGTTGCGGTGCCCTACATCACAGAGAAGTAGTTGGCGGGAGGGAAATTTCAGCCCCGTGCTCTTTTCCCCTCATTCCGCCGCCGCCTGCCCTTGCTTCCGGCCGCCCGTCGCCGGCGATTCAGGCCATATCTGCGTGCGGAATTGCGCTGCGGGGCCGCACCACACCCTCCCCGTGCCGAGTCGCTGCACCGCCCCTTCGGATCCGGCGAGAAGAGCCGCCCCCCCGTCGTCGCCGCCGCTGTCGGGAATCGACCACCGTCGCCGCCCCGGGATCACCCCGCCGTCAGTTAGTCCCCTTTTAGTGGTTTTTGCGAGCTGTGTAGTGGATTGACGCGCTGGTGTGCGTGTAGATGGAGTTGACCCCGTGTGAGTAGTTCTTGCTATCCGATTCATCCGATTCGGACGACTCCGATGTTGAGACCATGCTTGCGACCTTTCGGCAGCAAACATTAGTCATGGCGCTTGCCGTGAAGGAGGATGAAGACGAGCACCGGAAGAGGAGGCGAGGATCTACTGTCGGGCGTCTGTGCATTCCTCGGAGTCGCCATCTTGGGAATGAGATGTTGATGCAAGACTATTTCGTGGAGAATCCTACATATCCTCCGCACCTCTTCCGGAGAAGGTACCGAATGCGCCGATCCCTCTTTGTGAAACTTGTTCAAGCTTGCGAGGCAAATTGCTGGTATTTTACTCAAAGAAGGAATGCCGCGGGCTTAAAAGGATTTAGTGCATATCAAAAAATCTCGGCGGCTATGCGGGTGATTGCATATGGTGTTCCGGCTGACTATGACGATGAGCACCTTTGCATTGGTGAAGATACTACAATTGAGTCAGTGCGTAGATTTGCAAAAGTGATCATTCGTGTCTTTGGTCCTGAGTATCTCCGGGCACCCAACGAGGATGACACAAAGAAATTGATGGCATCTAATGAGAGGAGAGGTTGGCCGGGCATGCTAGGTAGCATCAATTGTATGCATTGGACGTGGAAAAATTGCCCAAAGGCATGGCAAGGAGTGTATTGTGGCAAGTCTCGTGATGCAACAATTGTGGTAGAGGCCTAGTATCCGAGGATTTATGGATTTGGCATTGCTTCTTTGGTATGCCGGGCACTCTCAATGATATCAATGTGTTGCAACGGTCTCATTTGTTTGCTAGGCTTGTTAGTGGTGATGCTCCTGCTTGCAACTACACTATCAATGGGCATGAATACACAAAGGGGTACTATCTTGCAGATGGTATATACCCTCCTTGGTGCACATTTGTCAAAAGCATCAAAGAACTCACAACGAAAAAAGAATGTGAATTTGCAAGGGTGCAAGAGGCAGCCGGAAAAGACATTGAAAGAGCATTCGGTGTTTTGCAATCTTCAGACATACAAGGAGATTGAAAATGCAGACACACACTTTCAACTTCAGGAAGATCTCATTGAGCACCATTGGCAAAGGGCTGGACAGTGACTAATTTTGTATTCATTTGTATTTGTATTCATGACAAGTTTTGTATTGCATTATTTAAGTTTGCTACAGTGATTTGAATAATTATTTGTAATGCGGATGATAATTGTATTATGTTTGATTCGAATAATTCAGTTTGTTTTTGATTGTTGAATTATATTGGATTTGATATTTGCGGGCTGATGATATGCAGGATGCAGCGGCGCAAAGAGCAGAACCCGCATAGCCGACCCGTAAAAAAGCATATTCAGCGAATATAATTTTTTACGGATCCGTTTGGGGGGTCTGCATCTGTGCCAGCCTGAGCCAGCCCGCAAAAGCTGTTTTGCACGAACTGCAAACACGTTTTGCGGGCCGGCGGGATGCGGGGTCTGCTAGAGTTGCTCTAAGAACAGAGTAACGCTTTTAAGCAAGATGACATGATGTAGAGGGATAAACTCATGCAATATAATGTAAACCCCATCTTTTTATCCTCGATGGCAACAATACAATCCGTGCCTTGCTGCCCCTGCTATCACTGGGAAAGGACACCGCAAGACTGAACCCAAAGCTAAGCACTTCTCCCATTGCAAGAAAGATCAATCTAGTGGGTCAAACCAAACTGATAATTCGAGGAGACTTGCAAAGATATTTAAATCATGCATAAAAGATTTCAGATAAGAATCAAATATTGTTCATAGATAATCTTGATCATAAACCCACAATTCAATGGATCTCGACAAACACATCGCAAAAAGAATTACATCGAATATCTCCAAGAAGATCGAGGAGAACATTGTATTGAGATCCAAAGAGAGAGAAGAAGCCATCTAGCTAATAACTATGGACCCGAAGGTCTGTGGTAAACTACTCACAACTCATCGGATAGGCTATGGTGTTGCTGTAGAAGCCCTCCGTGATCGATTCCCCCTCCGGTGGAGCTCCAGAACAGGCCCCAAGATGGGATGTCACGGGTATGGAGGGTTGTGGCGGTGGAATTAGGGTTTCGTGGTGCTCTCGGATGTTTTTAGGGTATATGGGTATATATAGGAGGACGAGGTACATCGGTGGAGCAACAGGAGGCCCACGAGGGTGGGGGCATGCCTACCCCCCTGGGCGCACCCCTACCTCGTGCCACCCCGTGGCTTCCCTGGCGTGTACTCCATGTATTCGGTGTTGTATTTGTTCCAAAAACGATCCTCCCGAAGGTTTCATTCCATTTGGACTCCGTTTGATATTCCTTTTCCGCGAAACACTGAAATAGGTAAGAACAACAATTTGCACTGGGCCTTGGGTTAGTAGGTTAGTCCCAAAAATAATATAAAAGTGTATAATAAAGCTCATTAAACATCCAAAATAGATAATATAATAGCATGGAACAATCAAATTATAGATATGTTGGAGACGTATCAAGCATCCCCAAGCTTAATTCCTGCTCGTCCTCGAGTAGGTAAATGATAAAAACAGAATTTTTGATGTGGAATGCTACCCAACAGAATTCTCAATGTAATTTTCTTTACTGTGGCATGAATGTTCAGATCCGAAAGATTCAAGAAAAAAAGTTTATATTGACATAAGAATAATAATACTTCAAGCATACTAACAAAGAAATTATGTCTTCTCAAAATAACATGGCCAAAGAAAATTCATCCCTACAAAATCATATAGTTTGGCTATGCTCCATCTTCATCACACAAAATACTCAAATTAGGCACAACCCCGGTTTCATCCAAGCAATTGTTTCATACTTCAATTTTTTCAAACTTTTTCAACTTTCACGCAATACATGAGCGTGAGCCATGGATATAGCACTATAGGTGGAATAGAGTGGTGGTTGTGGAGAAGACAAAAGAGGAAGATGGTCTCACATCAACTAGGCGTATCAATGGGCTATGGAGATGCCCATCAATAGATATCAATGTGAGTGAGTAGGGATTGCCATGCAACAGATGCACTAGAGCTATAAATGTATGAAAGCTCAACAAAAGAAACTAAGTGGGTGTGCATCCAACTTGCTTGCTCACGAAGACCTATGGCATTTGAGGAAGCCCATCGTTGGAATATACAAGCCAAGTTCTATAATGAAAATTCCCACTAGTTTATGAAAGTGACAAAACAAGAGACTCTCTATCATGAAGATCATGGTGCTACTTTGAAGCACAAGTGAGGAAGAAGATAGTAGCATTGTCCCCTTTTATCTTTTTTTGGGCCTTTATTTTTTGCTTTGGCCTTTCCTTCTTTTTTTTTATTTTTTTTCTTGGGACAATGCTCTAATAACGATGATCATCACACTTCTATATATTTACAACTCATAGATTACAACTCGATACTAGAACAAAATATGACTCTATATGAATGCCTCCGGCGGTGTACCGAGATGCGGAATGAATACAAGAGTGACATGTATGAAAAATTATGCATGGTGGCCTTCCCACAAATACGATGTCAACTACATGATCATGCCTGGCAATATGACAATGATGAAGTGTGTCATAGTAAACGGAATGGTGGAAAGTTGCATGTCAATATATCTCGGAATGGATATGGAAATGCCATAATAGGTAGGTATGGTGGCTGTTTTGAGGAATGTATATGGTGGGTGTATGGTACCGGCGAAAGTTGCGCGGTACAAGAGAGGCTAGCAATGGTGGAAGGGTGAGAGTACGTATAATCCATGGATTCAACATTAGTCATAAAGAACTCACATACTTATTGCAAAAATCTACAAGTCATCAAAACAAAGTACTACATGCATGCTCCTAGGGGATGGGTTGGTAGGAGTTAACCATCGCGCGATCCCGACCTCCACACAACAATCAATGAAATACCTCATGCTTCAAATTTGTCACACAACGGTTAGCATACGTGCATGCTACGAGACTTGCAAACCTCAACACAAGTATTTATCAAATTCACAACTACTCTACTAGCATGACTATAATATACCATCCTCATATCTCAAAACACTCATCTAGTATCAAACTTCTCATAATAGTCAGTGCACTTTTTATGCAAGTTTTTATTATACCCATCTTGGATGCCTATCATATTAGGACTAATTTTATAACCAAATCAAATTACCATGCTGCTCTAAAAATCTCTCACAATAATATAAGTGAAGCATGAGATATCAATAATTTCAATAAAATAAAACCACCGCCATGCTCTAAAAAGATATAAGTGAAGGCCTAGAGCAAATCTATCTAGCTCAAAAGATATAAGTGAACCACATAGAGTATTCTAATAAATTCCGATTCATGTGTATCTCTCTCAAAAGGTGTGTACAGAAAGGATGATTGTGGCAAACTAAAAAGAAAATACTCAAATCATACATGATGCTCCAAGGAAAACACATATCATGTGGTGAATAAAAATATAGTCTCAAGTAAAGTTACCGATAGACGAAGACGAAAGAGGGGATGCCTTCCCGGGGCATCCCCAAGCTTAGGCTTTTGGTTGTACTTGAATTTTACCTCGGGGTGCCTTGGGCATCCCCAAGCTTAGGCTCTTGCAACTTTTTGTTCCGTAGTCCATCAAATCCTTAACCAAAAACTTGAAAACTTCACAACACAAAACTTAACAGAAAATCTCGTGAGCTCCGTTAGTATAAGAAAACAAACCACCACTTTAAGGTACCATAATGAACTCATTATTTATTTATATTGGTGTTAAAACTACTGTATTCCAACATCTCTATGATTCATACCCCTCGATACTACTCATAGATTCATCAAAATAAGTAAACAACACACGAAAAATAGAATCTGTCAAAAACAGAACAGTCTGTAGCAATCTGTAACTTTCGAATACTTATGTAACTCTAATTTTTTTGAAATAAATTGTTGGACGTGAGGAATTTGTCTATTAATCATCTGCAAAAAGAATCAACTTAAAAGCACTCTCCCGTAAAATATGTCAGAAAATTTCGTGAGCGCAAAAGTTTCTGTTTTTTACAGCAAGATCGCAAAGACTTCACCCAAGTCTTCCCAAAGGTTCTACTTGGCACAAACACTAATTAAAATACAAAACCACATCTAACCAGAAGCTAGATGAATTATTTATTACTAAACAGGAACAAAAATCAAGGAACGAAAATAAAATTGGGTTGCCTCCCAACAAGCTCTTTCTTTATAGCCATTAAGATAGGTTTGAGAATTTTATGATGCTCACTTGAAAGACAAGACTTGAAACACAAAAAGAGCATCATATAGCATGTGAAAATCACATCTAAGTCCAACATACTTCCTATGCATAGGCATTCTATAGGAGAACAAATTAGCAAGACAAGCAAGATCTAACATATGCAAGGAAGAAGAAAGAAACAAGATCAATCTCAACATAACGAGAGGTAATTTAGTAACATGAAAATTTCTACAACCATATTTTCCTCTTTCTTAATAATTGCATGTTGGATCATAAGAAAATTCAATAATATAGCTATCACAAAACATATTCTCAACATGATCCACATGCATACGAAGTTTACACGCTTCCGAAATAGTGGGATCAACATTAACTAAAGTCATGACCTCTCCAAACCCCCTTTTAAAAAATTCATAAGATTGAACATTCTCCAAATATGTGGGATCTAAAGTTTACACTCTTCCAAACCCACTTTCAATATTATTGCAAACATTATTATCAATCTCATATTCATCATGGGGCTTAAATAAATTTTCAAGATCATAAGAAGAATCACCCCAATCATGATCATTGCAACAAATAGTAGTCATAGAAAAACTAGCATCCCCAAGCTTGTGGTTTTGCATATCATTAACACAATTGACATTAAGAGAATTTATAATAACATCATTGCAATCATGCTTTTCATCGAAGGATCTAACAAGTATGGGTGCAATAGCAACGATCTCATGTTTAACATAAGGAACTATAGCAAATCCATCTTCATAAATATTGGCATCATGGCCACAAGAATAGCAAGGGTCAAGTTCATCAAGGGATAATTCAATCAAATCATCGGAATCATAATTATCTATAGATTCATGCATATCATTATTTTCTTTCAAAGCGGCGGTCATTCTTTCAATAAATTCTTTGACATAGACATCATGAACATAGTTTTCAAAGCAATATTTAAGTATGTCAAAATTTTCAGATTCATAGAGAGTAATATCATACTTTTCAATCAAAGAAGCAACTTCATAAGCACCCTTAAAAGCAAAAATTCTTCAATTTGTTCGATATTGTAGTAACTATAAACACCCTTTGCATGAGAGGATAAGATTTCATTATCATTAAACTCACATAGGTAGGGGAGGTGTTTTTAGGGTTCTTAGAGCAACAACTAAAATCATAAATTTCATAGAGATTCCAAGCATAACACAACAATCTGTTTATTGGATCCTATAAGAGTCTCCCTTTTTTAGAAAAACGGTGACACACAAAATGAGCATGCTCATCTAAAGATTTCCCATCAACTAGGCTAGTTGGGGTTTCAACACAAGCACATAAGGATCAAAGATGATCCAAGTAGAACACTTTAATTGGATCCATATCAATAGATCTTTAGCAAGCAAATATGCAAGCAAATAGAAGGCACATGGCAACACAAGCAAAAAAAAGGCGAACAGAAAAAGGGCGGATAAAACGGCAAAGGTGAAGTGGGGGAGAGGAAAACGAGAGGTAAATGGCAAATAATGTAATGCGAGGGATAAGAGTTTGTGATGGGTACTTGGTATATGACTTTTGCGTAGATCTCCCCGGCAATGGCGCCAGATATTCTTCTTGCTACCTCTTGAGCTTGCGTTGTTTTTCCCTTGCAGAGGAAAGGGTGATGCAGCACCGTAGCGTAAGTATTTCCCTCAGTTTTTGAGAACCAAGGTATCAATCCAGTAGGAGACTACACGCGAGTCCCTCGTACCTACACAAACAAATAAGAACCTTGCAACCAACGCCATAAAGGGGTTGTCAATCCCTTCTCGGCCACTTGCAAAAGTGAGATCTGATAGAGATAATAAGATAAATATTTTTGCTATTTTTGTTATATAGATTGAAAGTAAAGATTGCAAAATGAAAGTAAAGTAAAGATAAATTATTGATGGAAGATTTATATGATGGAAGATAGACCCGGGAGCCATAGGTTTCACTAGTGGCTTCTCTCATGATAACATATTTCTACGGTGGGTGAACAAATTACTATCGAGCAATTGATAGAAAATCGCAAAGTTATGAGAATATCTAGGCATGATCATTGTATATAGGCATCACGTCCATGACAAGTAGACTGAAATTATTCTGCATCTACTACTATTACTCCACACATCGACCGCTATCCAACATGCATCTAGAGTATTAAGTTCATAAGAACAGAGTAACGCTTTAAGCAAGATGGCATGATGTAGATGGATAAAATCATGCAATATGATGTAAACCTCATCTTTTTATCCTCGATGGCAACAATACAATACGCGCCTTGCTGCCCCTGTTGTCACTGAGAAAGGACACCGCAAGATTGAACCCAAAGCTAAGCACTTCTCCCATTGCAAGAAAGATCAATCTAGTAGGCCAAACCAAACTGATAATTCGAAGAGACTTGCAAAGATATAAAAGATTTCAGAGAAGAATCAAATATTGTTCATAGATAATCTTGATCATCAACCCACAATTCATCGGATCTCGACAAACACACCGCAAAGAGAATTACATCGAATAGATCTCCAAGAAGATCGAGGAGAACTTTGTATTAAGATCAAAAGAGAAAGAAGAAGCCATCTAGCTAATAACTATGGACCCGAAGGTCTGTGGTAAACTACTCACAACTCATCGGAGAGGCTATGGTGTTGATGTAGAAGCCCTTTGTGATCGATTCCCCCTCCGGTGGAGCTCCGGAACAGGCCCCAAGATGGGATCTCATGGGTACAGAAGGTTGCGGCCGTGGAATTAGGGTTTCGTGGTGCTCTCAGATGTTTTCAGGGTATATGGGTATATATAGGAGGAAGAGGTACGTCGGTGGAGCAACGGGGGGCCCACGAGGGTGGGGGGCGCGCCTACCCCCTTGGGCGCGCCCCCTAACTTGTGGCAACCCCGTGGCATACCTGGCGTGTACTCCAAGTCTTCTGTGTTGTATTTGCTCCAAAAACGATCCTCCCGAAGGTTTCATCCCACTTGGACTTTTCAGCGAAACGCTGAAATAGGCAAAATACAGCAATTTGCACCGGGCCTTTGGTTAGTAGGTTAGTCCAAAAAATAATATAAAAATGTATAATAAAACCCATTAAACATCCAAAACAGATAATATAATAGCATGGAACAATAAAAAATTATAGATACGTTGGAGACGTATCAACCGGCAAGCCAAACACCGAACACAAGGGAGAAGGACCCCAAAGTGAAGACAAGGACAAACCTCGCCAGCCGAACACAGGGGGGCAGAAATTTTTTCCCCCGAAGGTAAAAACAGTGAACATGATCTATGTTACCCACATCCCCAAGAGGGAACGCAAGCGCACACTCCGGGATGTGTACGCCGTCGAGCCCGTCGCACCTAAGTTCAACTCATGGTCGGCTTGCACTACAGGAATCAGGCACTTTAGGCATAGCTGGCGGATGGGAAAGGCCTTTGTCATCCGTCAGCAGACGGCAAAAGGTCCGGCCGAATAGGCTACGACGAAGGCTTCTTTACCGTCCGCTGGCGGACGACAAAGACGAAATGGTCTTTGCCGTCAGCCGGCCGATGGCAAAGGTCCTGGACGGCACACATGGTAGCTTATCACTGTTAGGGGGCTAACGGCGCGCTTTGTCGTCCGCTGGCAGACGACAAAGACCATTGCACCTTTGCTGCCAGCCAGCAGATGGCAAAGTAACCAAATAGGCCAGCCCCCAAGTTGTACAGGTAGCTGCCATGTGGCATCTTTGCCGTCTGCTGGCTTATGGCAAACCTCTTTGCCGTCTGCTGATGTCTACTACGCAACCTTCTTCTTGTAGATGTTGTTGGGCCTCCAAGTGCAGAGGTTTATAGGACAGTAGCTAATTTCCCTCAAGTGGATGACCTAAGGTTTATCAATCCGTGGGAGGCGTAGGATGAAGATGGTCTCTCTCAAACAACCCTGCAACCAAATAACAAAGAGTCTCTTGTGTCCCCAACACACCCAATACAATTGTAAATTTTATAGGTGCACTAGTTCGGTGAAGAGATGGTGATACAAGTGCAATATGGATAGTAGATATAGGTTTTTGTAATATGAAAATATAAAAACAGCAAGGTAACTAATGATAAAAGTGAGCGTAAACGGTATTGCAATGCTAGGAAACAAGTCCTAGGGTTCATACTTTCACTAGTGGAAGTTCTCTCAACAATAATAACATAACTAGATCATATAACTATCCCTCAACAGGCAACAAAGAGTCACTCCAAAGTCACTAATAGCGGAGAACAAATGAAGAGATTATGGTAGGGTACGAAACCACCTCGAAGTTATTCTTTCTGATAGATCTATTCAAGAGTCCGTAGTAAAATAACACGAAGCTAGTCTGTCCGTTCGATCTATCCTAGAATTCGTACTAGAATAAAACCTGAAGACACAAATCAACCAAAACCCTAATGTCACCTAGATACTCCATTGTGACCTCAAGTATCCGTGGGCATGATTATACGATATGCATCACACAATATCAGATTCATCTATTCAAACCAACACAAAGTACTTCAAAGAGTGCCCCAAATTTCTACCGGAGAATTAAGACAAAAACGTGTGCCAACCCCTATGCATAAGTTCACAAGGTCACTGTCGGGGATATACCCCGCAGTATGACCCGGCCGGACTTGGCGGTTTACACTTGGCGATTCACTGGCGATCCGCCCTGGCCAGACGGTTTACAAGCAACCTGCCCGAATACTATCACTCACTGGTAACCCGGCTGGCGGTGGACGAATGACGAGGCCCAAGGCTCAGAAGGCCGGTTCATGTTATGGTGGGCCGGTTTATGAATAAAGCACAAAGAATATTCTCCTACAAGGGAAGCAAGACTAGGACCCCACTTGTAATCCTAATCCTACTAGGACTAGTCATGTAACCCGCCCCTTCAACATATATAAGGAGGGGCAGGGCTCCCCAAAGGGGGACAAGTTCTCACAAGTTAAAAGAAACAACAAACAATTTCTAGGGCTAGACACAAAGAGCCGGTTTACCTGCAACTCTCTCGTGATCATAATGAGACCTAGCCTCAAACAACATGTAGGGCTATTAGCGGATGATGTTTCCCGGGGCCCTAAGCTGTCTAAATCCTTGTCTTGCGTTGCGTCTCTCGATTCCGCTCAACCCCTCTCAAGCTACCACATAGATGCGTTGGCCTCACAACTAAGTCCTCACACAAGGACATCTGCCGTGACAATTCCACGACAGTCACTGAACCCGCAAGTTGATCACCAAAACATACATCAAGTGGATCACATGATATCCCATTGTCACCATATATGAGCACATGCAAGACATACGTCAAGTGTTCTCAAATCCTTAAAGACTCAATCCGATAAGATAACTTCAAAGGGAAAACTCAATCCATCAGAAGAAAGTAGAGGGGGAGAAACATCATAAGATCCAACTATAGTAGCAAAGCTCGTGAAACATCAAGATCGTGTCATCTCCAGAACACGAGAGAGAGAGAGAGAGAGAGAGAGAGAGAGAGAGAGAGAGAGAGAGAGAGAGAGAGAGAGAGAGATCAAACACATAGCTACTAGTACATACCCTCAGCCCTGAGGGTGAACTACTCCCTGTTGGGAATCGTTGCAGAAAATAAAATATTTTCCTACGCATCACCAAGATCTATCTATGGAGTCTACTAGCAACGAGAGGGGAGTGCATATTCATACCTTTGAAGATCGCGATGTGGAAGCGGTTACAAGAACGCGGTTGGTGGAGTCATACACGAAGCGATTCAGATCATGGGCGAATCTGATCTAAGCACCGAACAACGGTGCCTCCTCGTTCAACACACGTGCAGCCCGGTGACGTCTCCCGTGCCTTGATCCAGCAAGGGGTGAGGGAGAGGTTGGGGAAGACTCTGTCCAGCAGTAGCACGACGGCGTGGTGGTGGTGGAGGAGCGTGGCACTCCAACAGGGCTTCGCCAAGCACCGCAAGAGACGAGGAGGGAGAGGGGTAGGGCTGCGCCAAGAGGGAGAGGTTCTCATGCATCTGGCAGCCCCGAAACCCCACATATATATATATATATATAT
>LR738710.1:18038851-18067802 GCA_902687465.1 Secale cereale | reverse complement strand
AGGGGGAGGGGAGGGGCTGCACCCCCATCTAGGGTTCCCTCCCTAGGGGTGGCGGCAGCCCCGAGATCCCATCTAGGGGGCGGCCAGGAGGGGGAGAGAGGGGGGCGCCCTAGGGTGGGCCTTAAGGCCCATCTGGACCTAGGGTTTGCCCCCTCCCTCTCTCCATGCGCCTTGGGCCTTGGTGGGGGGGCGGGGGAGGGGGGCGCACCAGCCCACCTGTGGCTGGTCCCTTCCCACACTTGGCCCACGCAACCCTCTGGGGCTGGTGGCCCCTCCCGGTGGACCCTCGGAACCCTTCCGGTGGTCTCGGTACGTTACCGATAACGCCCGGAACATCTCTGGTGACCAAAACGGGACTTCCCATATATAAATCTTTACCTCCGGACCATTCTGGAACTCCTCGTGATGTCCGGGATCTCATCCGGGACTCCGAACAACATTCGGTAACCATGTACTACATTCCCTATAACCCTAGCGTCATCGAGCCTTAAGTGTGTAGACCCTACGGGTTCGGGAACCATGCAGTCATGACCGAGACATATCTCCGACCAATAACCAACAGCGGGATCTGGATACCCATGTTGGCTCCCACAAGTTCCACGATGATCTCATCGGATGAACCACGATGTCAAGGATTCAATCAATCCCGTATACGATTCCCTTTGTCTATAGGTATAGCACATGCCCGAGATTCGATCGTCGGTATACCGATACCTTGTTCAATCTCGTTACGGCAAGTCTCTTTACTCGTTCCATAACACATCATCCCGTGACCAACTCCTTAGTCACATTGAGCTCATTATGATGATGTCTTACCGAGTGGGCCCAGAGATACCTCTCTGTCATACGGAGTGACAAATCCCAGTCTCGATTCGTGCCAACCCAACAGATACTTTCGGAGATACCCGTAGTGTACCTTTATAGCCACCCAGTTACGTTGTGATGTTTGGCACACTCAAAGCACTCCTACGGTATCCGTGAGTTGCACAATCTCATGGTCTAAGGAAAGGATACTTGACATTGGAAAAGCTTTAGCATCAAACTACACGATCTTGTGCTAGGCTTAGGATTGGGTCTTGTACATCACATCATTCTCCTAATGATGTGATCCCGTTATCAATGACATCCAATGTCCATGGTCAGGAAACCGTAACAATCTACTAATCAACGAGCTAGCCGACTAGAGGCTCACTAGGGCCATGTTGTGGTCTATATATTCACACATGTATTACTATTTCCGGATAATACAATTAAAGCATGAACAATAGACAATTATCATAAACAAGGAAATATAATAATAACCATTTTATTATTGCCTCTAGGGCATATTTCCAACAGTCTCCCACTTGCACTAGAGTCAAGAATCTAGTTACATTGTGATGAATCGAACAACCATAGAGTTCTAGTGTTGATCATGTTTTGCTCGTGGAAGAGGTTTAGTCAACGGATCTGCGACATTCAGATCCGTATGCACTTTACAAATATCTATGTCCCCATCTTGAATATAATTCTGGATGGAGTTGAAATGGTGCTTGATGTGCTTGGTCTTCTTGTGAAACCTGGGCACCTTGGCAATGGCAATAGCTCCAGTGTTGTCACAGAAGAGAGTCATCGGGCCCGACGCGCTTGGAATAACTCCTAGGTCGGTGATGAACTCCTTCATCCAGACTCCTTCCTGTGTAGCTTCGGAAGCAGCTATGTACTCCACTTCACATGTAGATGCCGCCACGATGCTTTGCTTGCAACTGCACCAGCTGACTGCCCCTCCATTCAAAATATACACGTATCCGGTTTGTGACTTGGAGTCATCCAGAGCTGTGTCGAAGCTAGCATCGACGTAACCCTTTACGACGAGCTCCTCGTCACCTCCATAAACGAGAACATATCCTTAGTCCTTTTCAGGTACTTTAGGATGTTCTTGAACGCTGTCCAGTGTTCCATACCGGGATCACTTTGGTACCTCCCCACCAAACATATGGCAAGGTTCACATCAGGTCTGGTACACAACATGGCATACATAATAGAACATATGGCCGAGGCATAGGGGATGACACTCATCTTTTCCCTATCTTCTGCCGAGGTCGGGCATTGAGCTGTGCTCTATCTCATACCTTGCAATACAGGCAAGAACCCTTTCTTGGACTGATCCATATTGAACTTCTTCAATATCTTGTCAAGGTATGTGCTTTGTGAAAGACCAATGAGGCGTCTCGACCTATCTCTATAGATCTTGATGCCTAATATGTAAGAAGCTTCTCCAAGGTCCTTCATTGAAAAACATTTATTCAAGTAGGCCTTTATGCTTTCCAAGAGTTCTACATCATTTCCCATCAGCAATATGTCATCCACATATAATATGAGAAATGCCACAGAGCTCCCACTCACTTTCTTGTAAATACAGGCTTCTCCCCAAGTCTGTATAAACCCAAACGCTTTGATCACCTCATCAAAGCGAATGTTCCAACTCCGAGATGCTTGCACCAGCCCATAGATGGAGCGCTGGAGCTTGCATACCTTGTTAGCATTCTCAGGATTGACAAAACCTCCCGGCTGCATCTTATACAGTTCTTCCTTAAGGAAGCCATTAAGGAATGCTGTTTTGATGTCCATTTGCCATATCTCATAATCATAGAACGCGGCAATTGCTAACATGATTCAGATGGACTTCAGCATCGCTAGGAGAGAAAAAGTCTCATCGTAGTCAATCCCTTGAACTTGTCGATAACCTTTAGCGACAAGCCGAGCCTTATAGATGGTCACATTACCATCCACGTCAGTCTTCTTCTTAAAGATCCATTTATTTTCTATGGCTCGCCGATCATCGGGCAAGTCAACCAAAATCCATACTTTGTTATCATACATGGATCCTATCTCGGATTTCATGGCTTCAAGCCATTTGCTGGAATCCGGGCCCGCCATCGCTTCTTCATAGTTCGAAGGTTCACCGTTGTTTAACAACATGATTTCCATAGAAAAGGGTTGCCGTACCACTCTGGTGCGGAACGTGTCCTTGTGGACCTACGAAGTTCAGCAGTAACTTGATCTGAAGATTCATGATCATTATCATTAACTTCCTCTCTAGTCGGTGCAGGCACTACAGAAACATCTTCCTGCGCTGCGCTACTTTCCGGTTCGGAAGGGGTGACTATCACCTCATCAAGTTCCACTTTCCTCCCACTCACTTCCTTCGAGAGAAACTCTTTCTCCAGAAAGGATCCATTCTTGGCAACAAATAACTTGCCTTCGGATCTAAGGTAGAAGGTATACCCAATAGTTTCCTTAGGGTATCCTATACACATTTTTCCGATTTGGGTTTGAGCTTTTCAGGTTGAAGTTTCTTGACATGAGCATCGCATCCCCAAACTTTTAGAAACGACAACTTAGGTTTCTTCCCAAACCATAGTTCATACGGTGTCATCTCAACGGACTTAGACGGTGCCCTATTTAAAGTGAATGCGGCAGTCTCTAAAGCATAACCCCAGAATGATAGCAGTAAGTCGGTAAGAGACATCATAGATCGTACCATGTCCAACAGAGTACGATTACGACATTCAGACACACCATTACGCTGAGGTGTTCCAGGCGGTGTCAATTGTGAAACAATTCCACAGTTCCTTAGGTGCGTGCCAAATTCGTGACTTAAATATTATCCTCCACGATCTGATCGTAAGAACTTTATTTTTCTTTCACGTTGAATCTCAACCTCATTCTGAAATTCCTTGAACTTTTCAAAGGTCTCAGACTTGTGTTTCATCAAGTAGACATACCCATATCTACTTAAGTCATCTGTGAGGGTGAGAACATAACGATAGCCACCGCGAGCTTCAACACTCATTGGACCGCACACATCGGTATGAATGATTTCCAACAAGTTGGTTGCTCGCTCCATTGTTCTAGAGAACGGAGTCTTGGTCATCTTGCCCAAGAGGCATGGTTCACACGTGTCAAATGATTCATAATCAAGAGACTCCAAAAGTCCATCTGCATGGAGCTTCTTCATACGTTTGACACCAATATGGCCAAGGCGGCAGTGCCACAAGTATGTGGGACTATCATTATCAACCTTACATCTTTTGGCATCCATGATACATCCATTTTCCATCATGCTTTTAAGTTGATATTTATTGCATTATGGGCTGTTTATACATGTTTTATCACAATACTTATGCCTTTTCTCTGTTATTTTGCAAGGTTTACATGAAGAGGGAGAATGCCGGCAGCTGGAATTCTGGGCTGGAAAAGGAGCAAACCCTGGAAACCTATTCCGCACAACTCCAAAGGCCCTGAAACTCCACAGAACATCGTTACGTAAAATATAAAAAATATATGGCGAAAGAAACCCACGAGGGGGGACACCGGCTGGCCTCGAGGGTGGGGGGCACGCCCCCCTTCCCAGGGCGCGCCCCCTGCCTCGAGGGCCAGCCGACAGGCCCACGGTGCCCATCTTCTCCTATATGAAGTGTTTTGACCTGGAAAAAATCACAAGGAGGCTTTCGGGACCAGACGCCGCCGTCAAGAGGCAGAACCGAGGCGGAAACCAATCTAGGGCTCCGGTAGAGCTGTTCTGCCCGGGACACTTCCCTTCGGGAGGGGGAAATCGTCACCGCCGTCATCACCAACAACTCTCCTATCTTGGGGAGGGCTATCTTCATCAACATCTTCACCAGCACCATCTCCTCTCAAACCCTAGTTCATCTCTTGTATCCAATCTTTGTACCCAAACCTCAGATTGGTACCTGTGGGTTGCTAGTAGTGTTGATTACTCCTTGTAGTTGATGCTAGTTGGTTTACTTGGTGGAAGATCATATGTTCAGAACTATTATGCATATTAATACCTCTCTGATCATGAACAATATTATGTCTTGTGAGTAGTTACTTTTGTTCCTGAGGACATGGGAAAAGTCTTGCTATTAGTAGTCATGTGAGTTTGGTCTTCGTTCAATATTTTGATGAGATGTATGTTGTCTCTCCTCTAGTGGTGTCATGTGAACGTCGACTACATGACACTTCACCATTATTTGGGCCTAGAGGAAGGCATTGGGAAGTAATAAGTAGATGATGGGTTGCTAGAGTGACATAAGCTTAAACCCTAGTTTATGCGTTGCTTCGTAAGGGGCTGATTTGGATCCATATGTTTTAGGCCATGGTTAGGTTTACCTTAATACTTCTTTTGTAGTTGTGGATGCTTGCATTAGAGGTTAATCATAAGTGGGAGGCTTGTCCAAGTAAGGGCAGCACCCAAGCACCGGTCCACCCACATACCAAATTATCAAAGTATCGAACGCGAATCAGACGATCGTGATGAAAACGAGCTTGACGATAATTCCCATGTGTCCTCGGGAGCGCTTTCCTTTATATAAGAGTTGGTCTAGGCTTGTCCTTTGCTACAAAAAGGATTGGGCCACCTTTCTGCACCTTATTTACTTTTACCTTTTGTCACTTGCTACCAATTATCTTATCACAAAACTATCTGTTACCTATAATTTCAGTGCTTGCACAAAATACCTTAGTGAAAACTTCCTATCATTTCATTCTGCTCCTTGTTGGATTCGACGCTCTTACTTATTAAAAGGACTACGATAGATCCCCTACACTTATGGGTCATCAAGACTCTTTTCTGGCGCCGTTGCCGGGGAGTGAAGCGCCTTTGGTAAGGAAAATTTAATATAGTGTGCTGAAATTTATTGTCACTTGTGACTATGGCTCAAAATCCTTTGAGGGGCTTGTTCGGGGTATCTTCACCCCGAGCAGAAGAGCAAAGAGTTACTCCTCAACCTACTGCACCTATTTAAAATGTTTGCTTTGAGATTCCTTCGGGTATGATAGAGAATTTGCTTGAGAATTCCTATACAGGAGACGGAACACTTCACCCCGATTTACATCTAATCTATGTGGATGAAGTTTGTGGATTGTTTAAGCTTGCAGGTATGCCCGAGGATGTTATCAAGAAGAAGGTCTTCCCTTTATCTTTGAAGGTAGATGCATTGACATGGTTTAGTCTATGTGATAATATGGGATCATGGAATTATAATCGTCTGAAGTTGGAATTTCATCAGAAGTTCTACCCTATGCACCAGGTTCATCGTGATCGTAATTATATTTATAATTTCTGGCCTCGCGAAGGAGAAAGCATCGCTCAAGCTTGGGGGAGGCTTAAGTCAATGTTATATTCATGCCCCAATCATGAGCTTTCAAGAAAGATGATCATCCAAAAATTTTATGCTCGGCTTTCTCTCTATAATCGCACCATGCTCGATAATTCTTGTTCTGATATTTTATGATGAAGACTGTTGAATTCAAATAGGATTTATTGGAAAGAATTAAACGCAACTCCGAAGATTAGGATCTCGACGAAGGTAAGGAGTCAGGTATGACCCCTATGTTTGATTGTGTTAAAGCTTTTAGGGATACTGATGTTTTCCGCGAGTTTAGCACTAAATATGTACTTGACTCTGAGTTAGTAGCTTCTTTCTGTGAATCCTTTACTGCTCATGTTGATCTCCCCAAGGAGAAGTGGTTTAAATACAATCCCCCTATTGAAGTAAAAGTAGTTGAACCTATTAAAGTTGAAGAAAAGACTATCACTTATAATGTTGATCTTGTTATTCCTACCGCTTATATTGAGAAACCACCTTTCCCTGTTAGGATAAAGGATCATGCTCAAGCTTCAACTGTAGTTCGTAAGAGTAATACTAGAACACCTACACCCTCTGAGCAAATTAAAGTTGAACATAGTGTTGCTATGGTTAAAGATCTCTTGGTAGAAGATTTAGAAGGACATGTCATTTATCTCCAAGAAGAGTCTGCTAGAATAGTCAAACCCAGTGCTAGGAATAAACATAAACCTGTAGTAGGCTTGCCTGTTATCTCTGTCAAGATAGGAGATCATTGCTATCACGGTTTATGTGACGTAGGTGCTAGTGCGAGTATTATCCCTCTCGATTTGTATAACGAAATTATGCATGATATGCACCTGTTGAGTTAGAAGGGATTGGTGTTACTATTAAGCTTGCTAATAGAGATACTATTTCACCAGTTGGGATTGTTAGAGATATTGAAGTCTTATGTGGGAAGGTTAAATACCCTGCTGATTTTCTTGTTCTTAGTTCCCCATAAGATGCATTATGTCCCATTATATTTGGTAGACCCTTCTTGAATATCGTTAATGCCAAGATAGACCGCGTGAAAGACTTTGTCATTGTTGGATTAGGGGATACGTCTCATGATTTTAACTTTGCTAAATTCCATAGACAACCCCTTGAAAAGGCACCACCCAGTAAAGATGAAATTATTGGGCTTGCCTCTATTGCCGTGCCACCTAATGATCCTTTAGAACAATACTTTCTAGACCATGAAAATGATATGCATATGAATGAGAGATGGGAAATAGATGAAATATTCCTTACATAGGGACCGTATTGAAAAACAACTTGCGTGTTGAAATCCTAGGAGATCCTCCTCCACCCAAGGGTGATCCCGTGTTTGAACTTAAACCTTTACCTAACAATCTTAAGTATGTTTATCTTGATGAAAATAAGATATATCCTGTTATTATTAGTGCTAACCTTTCAGAGCAGGAAGAAGAAAGGTTATTGAAAACTCTGAAGAAGCACCGAGCTGCTATTGGATATACTCTGGATGATCTTAAGGGCATTAGTCCCACTATATGCCAACACAAGATAAAATTGGAAGAAAATGCTAAACCAGTTATCGATCATCAGCGACGGTTAAATCCTAAGATGAAATAAGTGGTGAGGAAGGAGATACTAAAGCTTCTAGAGGCAGGTATTATCTACCCAATTGCTGATAGTCAGTGGGTAAGTCCTGTCCATTGCGTTCCTAAGAAATGAGGTATGACTGTTGTCCCTAATGATAAGGATGCATTGATACCGCAAAGAATAGTTACAGGTTAAAGGATGGTAATTGATTTTCGTAAGTTAAATAAAGCCACTAAGAAAGATCATTACCCCTTGCCATTTATTGATCAAATGCTAGAAAGGTTATCCAAAAATACTCATTTCTGCTTTCTAGATGGTTATTCTGGTTTCTCTCAAATACATGTGTCAAAAGGGGATCAACAAAAGACCACCTTTACTTGTCCTTTTGGTACCTTTGCTTATAGACGTATGCCTTTTGGTTTATGTAATGCACCTGCTACCTTTCAAAGATGCATGATGGCTATATTCTCTGACTTTTGTGAAAAGATTGTTGAGGCATTCATGGATGATTTCTCCGTTTACGGAACTACTTTTGAAGATTGCTTAAGCAACCTTGATCGGGTTTTGCAGAGATGTGAAGACACTAATCTTGTCTTGAACTGGGAGAAGTGACACTTTATGGTTAATGAATGCATTGTTTGGTGACATAAAATTTCTGAAAGAGGTATTGAAGTTGACAAAGCTAAGGTTGATGCTATTGAAAAGATTCCATGCCCAAAGGACATCAAAGGTATACGAAGTTTCCTTGGTCATGCTGGGTTTTATAGGAGGTTCATTAAGGACTTCTCCAAAATCCCCATGCCTCTGACTAATCTCTTACAGAAATATATTCCTTTTGTCTTTGATGATGATTGTCTAGAAGCATTTGAAATACTTAAGAAAGCATTGATCTCTGCACCTATTATCCAGCCTCCTGACTGGAATTTACCCTTTGTGATTATGTGCGATGCTAGTGATTATGCTGTAGGAGATGTTTTAGGGCAAAGAGTTGATAAGAAATTGAATGTTATCCAGTATGCTAGTAAAACTCTAGATAGTGCCCAAAGAAATTATGCTACCACTGAGAAAGAATTTTTAGCAGTTGTGTTTGCTTGTGATAAGTTTAGACCCTACATCGTTGATTCTAAAGTAACTATTCACACTCATCAAGCTGCTATCAAATACCTTATAGAAAAGAAAGATGCTAAACCTAGACTTATTAGATGGGTTCTCTTGCTGCAAGAATTTGACTTGCATATTATTGATAGAAAGGGAGCTGAGAACCCCGTAGCAGATAACTTGTCTAGGTTAGAGAATATCCTTGATGACCCACAACCTATTGATGATAGCTTTCCTGATGAACAACTAGCTGCCATAAATACTTCTCGTACTGCTCCATGGTATGCTGATTATGCTAATTATATCGTTGCCAAGTTTATACCTCCTAGCTTCACTTACCAGCAAAAGCAAAAGTTCTTCTATGATTTGAGACATTACTTCTGGGATAACCCACATCTTTATAAAGAAGGAGTAGATGGTATTATTAGACGTTGTGTGCCTGATCATGAACATGAACAGATCCTACGCAAGTGCCACTCCTAAGCCTATGGAGGACACCATGCGGGAGATAGAACTGCAAACAAGGTATTGCAATCCGGTTTTTGTTGGCCTACTCTATTCAAGGATGCCCGTAAGTTTGTCTTATCTTGTGATGAATGTCAAAGAATTGGTAATATCAGTAGACGTCAAGAGATGCCTATGAATTATTCACTTGTTATTGAACCATTTGATGTTTGGGGATTTGATTATATGGGACCTTTTCCTGCCTCTAATCGGTACACACATATTTTAGTCGCTGTTGATTACGTTACTAAGTGGGTATAAGCTATTCCAACTAGTAGTGCTGATCATAACACCTCTATTAAGTGTTGGTGAACGTAGCAGTCAAATTTTTTTTATGCTTCACCAAGATAAATCTATGGAGTCATCTAGCAACGAGGGAGAGGGGAGTGCATCTACATACCCTTGTAGATCGCGAGCGGAAGCGTTCAAGAGAACGTGGATGATGGAGTCGTACTCGTCGTGATCCAAATCACCGATGATCCTAGCGCCGAACGGACGGCACCTCCGCGCTCAACACACGTATGGAGCAGCGACGTCTCCTCCTTCTTGATCCAGCAAGGGGGGAGGAGAGGTTGATGGAGATCCAGCAGCACGACGGCGTGGTGGTGGATGCAGCGGTATTCCAGCAGGGCTTCACCAAGCAACACTGGAGGAGGAAGGGGTGTCACGGGAGCTCAAGGGAGGCTCTAGGGCATGGGGTCCGACTGCCCTCCCTCCCCCCACTATATATAGGGGGCCTAGGGGGTTGCGCCGTCCCTAGAGATACCCTCTCTAGGGGGGCCTAGGTGGGGACTTGCCCCCCAAGTCATGTGGGGCGCCCCCACCCCTAGGGTTCCCAACCTAGGCGCAAGGGAAAGGCCCAAGGGGGGTGCGCCAGCCTACTATGGGCTGGTTCCCTTCCCCTTTCAGCCCATGGGGCCCTCCGGGATAGGTGGCCCCACCCGGTGAACCCCCGGGACCCTTCCGGTGGTCCTAGTACAATATCGGTGAGCCCCGAAATTCTATCGATGGCCGAAACTGGACTTCCTATATATAAATCTGCACCTCCGGACCATTCCGGAACTCCCCGTGACGTCCGGGATCTCATACGGGACTCCGAACAACATTCGGGTTATGGCATGCATATATCTCTACAACCCTAGCGTCATCGAACCTTAAGTGTGTAGACCCTACGGGTTTGGGAGACACGTAGACACGACCAAGACGACTCTCCGATCAATAACCAACAGCGGGATCTGGATACCCATGTTGGTTCCTACATGTTCCTCGGTGATCTCATCGGATGAACCACGATGTCAAGGATTCAATCAATCCCGTATACAATTCCCTTTGTCTATCGCTATAGTACTTGCCCGAGATTTGATCGTCGGTATACCGATACCTTGTTCAATCTCGTCATGGCAAGTCTCTTTACTCATTCCGTAATACATCATCCCGTGACAAATCCTAGTGGGTCCAGAGTGGGTCCAGAGATACCTCTCCGTCATACGGAGCGACAAATCCTAGTGTTGGTTCGTGCCAACCCAACGGATGCTTTCGGAGATACCCGTAGCGTACCTTTATAGCCACCAGATACGTTGTGACGCTTGGCAAACCCAAAGTATTCCTACGGTATCCGGGAGTTGCAAAACCTCATGATCTAAGGAAAGGATGCTTGACATTGGAAAAGCTTTAGCATTACGAACTACACGATCTTGTGCTAGGCTTAGGATTGGGTCTTGTCCATCACATCATTCTCCTAGTGATGCGATCTTGTTATCAATGACATCCAATGTCCATGGTCAGAAAACCGTAACCATCTGTTGATCAACGAGCTAGTAACTAGAGGTTTACTAGGGACACGTTGTGGTCTATGTATTCACACATGTATCACTGTTTCCGGATAATACAATTCAAGCATGAATAATAGACAATTATCATGAACAAGGAAATACAATAATAACCATTTTATTATTGCCTCTAGGGCATATTTCCAATAGTCTCCCACTTGCACTAGAGTCAATAATCTAGTTACATTGTGATGAATCGAATACCCATAGAGTTCTAGTGTTGATCATGTTTTGCTCGTGGAAGAGGTTTAGTCAACGGATCTACGACAATCAGATCCGTATGCACTTTACAAATATCTATGTCTCCATCTCGAATATAATTCCGGATGGAGTTCAAACGGTGCTTGATGTGCTTGGTCTTCTTGTGAAACCTGGGCTCCTTGGCAATGGCAATAGCTCCAGTGTTGTCAAAAAAGAGAGTCATCGGGCCCGACGCGCTTGGAATAACTCCTAGGTCGGTCATGAACTCCTTCATCCAGACTCCTTCCTGCGCTGCTTCGCAAGTAGCTATGTACTCCGCTTCACATGTAGAATGCGCCACGATGCTCTGCTTGCAACTGCACCAGCTGACTGCCCCACCATTCAAAATATACACGTATCCGGTTTGTGACTTGGAGTCATCCAGATCTGTGTCGAAGCTAGAATCGACGTAACCCTTTACGACGAGCTCTTCGTCACCTCCATAAACGAGAAACATATCCTTAGTCCTTTTCAGGTACTTCAGGATGTTCTTGACCGCTGTCCAGTGTTCCATACCGGGATGAATTTCGTACCTCCCTACCAAACTTATGGCAAGGTTCACATCAGGTCTGGTACACAGCATGGCATACATAATAGAACCTATGGTTGAGGCATAGGGGATGACACTCATCTTTTCTCTATCTTCTGCCGTGGTCGGGGATTGAGCCGTGCTCAATCTCCTACCTTACAATACAGGCAAGAACCCTTTCTTGGACTGATCCATATTGAACTTCTTCAATATCTTATCAAGGTATGTGCTTCGTGAAAGACCAATGAGGCGTCTCGATCTATCTCTATAGATCTTGATGCCTAATATGTAAGCAGCTTCTCCAAGGTCCTTCATTGAAAAACTCTTATTCAAGTAGGCCTTTATGCTTTCCAACAATTCTACATCATTTCCCGTCAGCAATATATCATCCACATATAATATGAGAAATGCTACAGAGCTCCCACTCACTTTCTTGTAAATACAGGCTTCTCCCCAAGTCTGTATAAACCCAAACGCTTTGATCACATCATTAACACGTATGTTCCAACTCCGAGATGCTTGCACCAACCCATAGATTGAGCGCTGGAGCTTGCATACCTTGTTAGCATTCTCAGGATCGACAAAACCTTCTGACTGCATCATATACTGTTCTTCCTTGAGGAAGCCATTAAGGAATGCCGTTTTGACGTCCATTTTCCATATCTCATAATCATAGTATGCGGCTGTAGGATCGAAAGTATGTCTAGAGGGGGGGTGATTAGACTACTTGACAATATAAAAATTCTGCCTTTAGATCATGAACAGTTTTTGGCAGTTTCACAATTAAGATCAAATCAAGTATCACCCTACACATGCAATTCTAGAGTATAAGCAGCGGAAAGTAAATTGCACATGTAGTAAAGAGAGGTGGTGAAGATCAAACGCAGTTTGGAGAAACGGAGATTTTTGTCGTGGTTCCGATAGGTGGTGCTATCGTACATCCACGTTGATGGAGACTTCAACCCACGGAGGGTAAGGCTGCGCGAGTCCACGGAGGGCTCCACCCACGAAGGGTCCACGAAGAAGCAACCTTGTCTATTCCATCATGGCCTATGCCCACGGAGGACTAGCCTTACTCGGGGTAGATCTTCACGAAGTAGGCGATCTCCTTGCCCTAACAAACTTCTTGGTTCAACTCCACATCTCAAAGAAGGAGGCTCCCAAGCGACACCTAAGCAATCTAGGAGGCACCACCCTCCAAAAGGTAATAGATGTGGTTGATGATGATGAACTCCTTGCTCTTGTGCTTCAAATGATAATCTCCCCAACACTCAACTCTCCTCACTGATATGGCTGTGGTGGAAGAAAGGATTGAGTGGAAAGCAACTTGGGAAGGCTAGAAATCAAGTTTCATATGGTAGGAATGGAATGACTTGATCTCAACACAAGGGTAGGTGGTTCTCTTCTCAGAAAGTGTAAGGTAGGAGTGGTGGTACTTTCTGATGGCTCTCTCCACGAATGAAGAGGGGGTGGAGGGGTATATATAGCCTCCACACAAAATCCAACCGTTACACACATAATTGAGCAATCTCGGTGAGACCGAAGTGAAAACTCGGTCAGACCGAAAGTTCAAATATAGTGAACGTTGGGGTTTTCGGTGGGACCGAAAATACCATCTCGGTGTGTCCGATATGAGTCAAAGGTAGGAGCTTGCCATTCTCGGTGGGACCGAAATTAACAACTCGGATATTCCGATATGATGTCAATAGGTTACAGAAGGTTGGCAGTCCAGTTTCGGTGAGACCGAACTCAAAATCGGATGGACCGAAATTCTAGGGTTTGGAAGAATAACTGAGGTGGTTCATCTTGGTGGGACTGAGTTTGCAGAATCGGTTTGTCCGAGATTACTTATGAGTGTGTTTAGTAGTGAAAGTTGCTGATAGTTGAGGGAGCTAAATCACTAAGCACTTGAGCAACCAGATCATCAACACAACCTCATCCCCTTTTAATAGTATTGGCTTTTCCTATGGACTCAATGTGATCTTTGATCACTAAACCAAAAATAGAGTCTTGAGCTTTTGCCAATGCTTGTCTTAGCATTTTGAGGGGTCCACTTCTTCAGACATTTCCATACCCATATCATCGAACTTCTCTGAAATGATTCTCAAGTAAATATTAGTTCAATGATATATATGTTGTTATTAATTACCAAAACCACCCGGGGATTAGTTGCACTTTCAATCTCCCCCTTTTTGGTAATTGATGACAACATATAGATCAAAGCTTCGACAAAAGATATAATCAATGAATAATATCGTCGCTTTGAGAAGTATGTGATAAACAAGAGCTCCCCCTAAATTTGTGCATTATTTAAAATTTGCGTTTGAATGCAAATGCACAATCGATTAGGATTATGGGTCACTCTTCCATGTCACATACATCTTGGTGGAGCGCACAAAATGATAAGAATGAATAACATGCACCCAATCACCAAGACAAGAGTAAATAGCCATACAATAATGAATAGCATATGATAAGCATTAAGCATACATTAAAGCATAGTATGACAACATTAAAGCATAGTATGACAAAGCACTCATTAAGGTAGCATCAAACGTAGTAGCAAGCACACTGAAAGTATCGAAAGACCAAAAGAAACAAATGTATCTCAAAGGAAACCGGCAAAAGAACGAAAGAGCACTCTCTCTCTCGAAGCCCTATGATCTATACAATTTCTCCCCCTTTGGCAACAAGTTACCAAAAAGTTTGAAAAGGTATAGAGCTAAGCGTCACTGTGGGCTCTGCTGGCGGCTCCCGTCTGGGTAGATGTCGGAGTAGAAATGACGGCATCGGCGAAGACTTCTGCTGATGTCTGCGCTGGAGGAGTGGATGCTGGAGCTGGAGTAACTGCTGGAGCTGAAGGAGGTGCTGAAGTGGTAGCCCTGGAGTCAGTCACTGGGATAGCTGCAGATCTGGATCCTCTGGGAACCTGAGCAGTCTGGCGATGAGAGTCCTGGACTAGATCATCCTGCATGAGCTTTGCTCTCTCCTGCCTTGCTTCCTCCATGTCTGCCTCAAGCTTGTTGACGGACACCTGAATCTCAGTCAGCTTCACGTCCAGAGCGTGGATCTTGTCCTCAACAATCCTCTCTAGGCTTTCCTGAGATTGTTCAATGCTGGCCAGGCGTTGTTCAATCCTCTGGGTAGCTTCAAGAATCTGCTCTCCGAAGCTCTTTGGTTTAGCTGCTGCTGCTGCTGCTGCCTCTTTGTCAGCTTTAGCTTTCTTCGCAGCTTCAATTTTGGCTTGTCCTTCAACTGAGGTTGGATCCTCCTCATCCATCACAACTACGTTATCCTCATGCTCTGGCTGCAGTGGCAAGTGCTTCCTATCCAACATGAATTTGCCCGTGCCAAACTTGGCATTGATGAGCATCTGAATCTGCGGGGCAAATCCACACGACCTCTTTTGGTCAGCTGCAGTCCTCTTAATGGTCTCTACCATTAAGTCCATCACCTTGAAAGGTGCCTTCTCATCGAGAATGTGCAGCATGTTGATAGAATAGCCTCGAATCATGCGGTGGTCTCCAGACTTGGGCATCAAGGTATGCCTCAAAATAGTGTTTGTGGTAGTGAGACCTGCCTGGAGATAGTACACTGAGCCAAGCTTCCACCCTTCCAAATCAGCAGCGGGGATCTCCTTGTACATGTTCTTCATGGAATCATGACTCTTCTTAGGAATCCCATAGACATCAATGTCGTCCTCTCTCTGTACTGGAGCATTTAGAAGTTCTGCCCATTCTTCAACAGACGAAGAAAACCTTTGACCTTCAGTCATCCAGGTGATCTTGCCATCAGGATAGAAGTGGGCTGTGGCGTAGAACTGCATGATCATCTCGTCATTCCAAGCTGTCAGTTCTTGACCCACAAAATCAGCAACTCCACATGCAGTAAAGCTCTCATGCACATGGGGAAAGAAGTCTCGGTGCTCTTCACTGTCAATGTACTTCCAGTCAACATACCTGGTGTCAGCAACAATAGGCTTCTTATCCATCAGCACGGTCTCGTAGAAGTCCTGCTGCTCTCTGGTGTGGAATCTGGGGTCCACAGCAGTCCTTCTCCTCACGTCATATGGATCAGACTGTCTCCATAGCCTGAGACCTCTATCCTTCCTTGCCTTCATATCCTCGGCTTGAGGATGAGCATCGTTGTGGAGCGGCAACTTAGGACGGAGCTTATGCAACACATGCTCTCCTTCAGACTCAGACGGTGGCATCTCACCTTTGTTCTTCTCAGAAGATGGAATGCTCCTGGTTGTCCTCTTGGGCTTGGCTGGAGCTGCCTTGGCTTGAGCAGGCTTCTTGGGCTTAGAAGTGATTTGAGCCCTAATAGCATCACCCATGAACTTAGTCTTCTGAGGAGGAGGCTGGGGTGCATCTTCTTCTTCTTCTTCAGCAGCTGCATCAACTTGAGGTTCAGCATATACTACCCTCTTCCTCTTGGAAGTTTTCTTCACCTTACTTGGAGCTGGCTCTTCCAAGTTTAGCTTCTTTGCAACAGCTGATTGCTTGACCTTGCTGGTGCCTTTCCTCGACTGCTGCCCTTGGTGCTCTTTGGCAACAACATTCCTCTTGGGCTTGGAGGTAACTTCCTCAGCAACGAAGTCAGAGTCCTCATCATCAGAATTTCTCTTCTTTCTGGTTCTGGTGGCTGCAGGAGGCAAACCACTAGGGGTGATCCTCTCACCATCATCACTGGAACTGCTAGCCTCAGGACTAGTATCTGCCTCTGGAATCTCTGCAAACGGTGATTCAGACCTGTTCTGGCTGTCACTGACATCTGACATGGCTGACAACCTGTGAAAAGATAAGGTATAGGCAGAGTAGAAGAGTTATCACAACTGCAGAGGTTTTTGCAAAAAAAATGAGTTCAAATCTTAGTTTTGAGTTTTCACAGAATGCATTTCGGTCAAACCGATTTTCAGTTTCGGTGAATCCGAAGTGTGTAACAGAAACCTACACACCACTTTCGGTCAGACCGAAATGGGTTTCGGTCCTACCGAAACACTAGGGTTTCACTGAAACTAAGTCTCGGTCACACCGATTTGCACGAATCGGTTAGACCGAACGGTGGAGTGCAATGGCCAGAGGCCAAATCGGTCATTCCGAGTTTTCAAAATCGGCTTCACCGAGATGTGTTCCGTGGAAACCTAAACCTAAGAATTTCGCTCGAAACTAAAAGGATCTGATCTGATGTTTAGGGAATATCTCAAACGTGGATAGATACATGGCAAACCAATCGTGCAAGAATTAGATTGGAGCACGAGAGGGATCGGGACTCACCCTAACTTGGTGGAGTCCCTCTACGGCGGCAACGGCGCGGAGAGGATTACCGTTGACGGCGGCGGAGACCTGCGGCGAGGGCGCACAGGCGACGACGGCGACGATCCGAAGACCAGGGCGACGGCAGCAGGGGACTTGGGGGCGAAACGGTTTGAAGAATTAAATCGCGCGCAGCCCTCAGGTATATATATCCCCATACTGTCGGTGGGACCGAGTTGAAAAACTCGGTGACACCGAAATGACTAACTGCTGTGCAGTTACACATATCGGTCACGCCGAGATTTTGAACTCGGTTTCACCGAGATGAAACCTAGATCAGTCTAAGCGTTTCGGTTGGACCGAGATGGAGAAGTCGGTCAGACCGAAATGGACTTAGAAGGTTTTGGAAGTCAGCCTTAGACGGATCGGTGGCTCCGAGTGCTCCTCACTCGGAGGGTCCGAAAATGACTTGTTAAAAGTTGTGATATGAGCATGAATAGAATTTGAGACAAGAAAGCATAGATAGCTAGGGAAGGTGCTTAGGCATTCTTGTCCATCCATTTGGCCAGAAAGAAAATCAAAACAATCAAAACAACAAATGGATGTCCTTGAATGGATGAAATCATGCATTCAACATGCTCACACAATAAGATAGCAACTGAAATATGTGTCAAACATGCACAACCAATACTGTAGCTACTAGCACACAATTTGTCGATGACTAGGTCATCTATATATGAGTATTTTGACTTAGGAGCCAAATGAGAACATTTGATCATAGGTCATACTCATCGTTTAAGCACAAGTGGGGTTGCCACTTTTACATAAAGCATTTATGTGTTCACATCATTTGAAGATGCTTTAGCTCAATTTTTAGAGCAAAGCTCCCCCTAGATGTGAGAACCCCTTTTAAAGGGTCAAACTAACCTTGGGTTGTCGTAGAAGACTTCATGTAGATGTTGAAGATGTGGATGCTCAATGTTGATGTAGATCATCAAGAGTTGGGAGCTATCCTTTGGATTAGGGCACTTTCAATACCTACATGGGTTAGTCCCACAAGGAACAAGCAAGGATATCCATAGACATAGATTGAAGTTCACAAAAGATGATGTCCATGAATGCAATGATTACCTTGTCCCTTGACTTACCAACAAGAGGGTTTGTGACTCCATGAACTAGTGCATTATGTGGAAGTTGTTTGCACAAGTTCTTGCCAAAATGAATATGAGTGAAGTTTGTTGGCGGAGTCACCCTCAAGAACCTTCTAGTTCTTCTTCTTTGGGATCCACATCATCTTGATGGGAATCCTTGGGGTTGTAGTTGAGCTTGACGAAGTAGAACTTGATGTGTTCTTGGGAACCCACTTGACCATGGCTTGAGGTGCTTCAATGAATGCATCAATCTCCTCTTGAAGCTTGTCCTTGGCCTTTAGCTTGTGGTCTTGTGGTGGAAGGTCATCTTGAGCTTGTTCCACATTGGAAGAAGTAGGATCATACTTCTCCTTTTGTGAAACAAACTGTGGAGTAGGGTATTGACCTTCTTCCCACTCAACACCTTCGGCGTTGAACTTTCGGTCAAAACCAATCCCTTGATTCTTCCGGTGCCTTCCTTGTTTGCGAACAATTTCCTCAAAGTTCTTGCTTCCGGCAAGACTCTTGTAGACACCTTTCTCTATGATTTCCTTCAATAAGCTATTTTCTTGCTCAAGTGTAACTTGGCTTGAAACATTGTTAGTGGAATCAAGAGAACTACTAGAAGCAACAATATTGGATTTAACATTGTTATTGTTACTACTAGAGGAAGAACTTTTCTTATGCTTGTCATGCTTAGTCTTAATAGGTGGCAAGAAATTAGACAAGAGAAGTCGTTTGGCAAGATATGAAGAACTCTTCTTTCGAAGATCGTCATTGATCGCTTTTAGAAACTCATGTTCTTGCTCTAGAGTGAGCTTCTCGAAGCATAGCTTCTCATGAGATCTTAGGAGCTCTCTATGATCTTCTTGAGCTGTTTCATGAGCTAACTTAAGAGTGTTTAGTTCTTTAGTTAGACGCTCAATCTCCTTCATAGCATTGTCATTCCACTCTTCTCGACTATAAAGACTACTAGCTTTTTCATCATTACTAAGCTCACTAGATTTATCATGCAAGAGCTCATCTTCACCAAGCAAGTCATCCTCATCACTATCAAAGTCAATGAATTCAGGGTGTGTTACCTTGGGGCCTTTAGCCATGAAGCATCTTCCAATTCCCTCATTTGGTGAATCAAATAAGTCGTAGGAGTTGGAGTTGGAGGATACGAGTGCAAGTCCGGCAACACCTTCATCTTGACTGTAGTCGGAGTCGGAGTGATAGCTTCCATCGGATTGATTGTCGGAGTCGGAGCCGGAGACCCATTCACCTACATGAGCTTGATGTCTTCTTCTTGTGTAGCTCCTTGATGACTTGTCTTTTCTCTCCGAATCCTTGCTTCTCCGAAAGGGTCTTCGTTCATAACGATCATCTCTACTCCTTCTCTCTCTCCGAGGTGACTCATCTCTTGCTCTTCTTCTTGGAGATTCTTCTCTTCTCTTGTGGGGAGCCGTACACTCATTTGAGAAGTGTCCGGGTCTTCCACAATTGTAGCAGTTTCGATCACGACTAGAAGATCTCTTTTCATCATATGATCTAGACTTTGAGCTTCTTTCTTTGCCTCTATTCTTGTAGAACTTGTTGAAGTTCTTAACCATTAGGCTTATCTCTTCATTGGAAATTAACTTGTCACTTGAGGTAGTGGGAGCATCACTTGTAGCTTTGTAAGCACCACTTGACTTATTGTGAAGCTCTTCCTTATCCTTAAGTGTCATCTCATGAGCAACAATTCTTCCAATGACTTCAGTTGGCTTGAGAGTCTTGTAGTTTGGCATCATTTGGATCAAAGTGCACACGGTGTCATATTTCCATCCAAAGCTCTTAGAATCTTCTTGATGATGAATCGGTCGGTCATTTCTTCGCTTCCTAAGCCGGCAATCTCATTTGTGATGAGAGCAAGCCTAGAGTACATTTCAGCGACTCCTTCACCATCCTTCATCTTGAACTTGTCAAGTTGACCTTGAAGAATATCCAGCTTTGATTCCTTCACAGATTCAGTACCTTCGTGCATTTCAACCAAAGTATCCCAAATCTCTTTAGCATTCTCAAGACGGCTGATTTTGTTGAACTCCTCGGGACACAAAGCATTGAAGAGAATGTCACAAGCTTGAGCATTGTTTTGCAACATCCGCAACTCTTCCGGTGTAGCTTCGCGATCCGGAACTTTTCCTTCCTCGAAGAAATCACCTTGCATACCAACACAAATAATGCCCCATGCGGCTGGGTTATGACCAAGAATATGCATTTTCATTTTATGCTTCCAACTAGCAAAATTTGTACCATCAAAGTAAGGACCTCTACGATAATTACCCTCACTAGACGCCATACTCTCCTAGGTTGTGAAACCAAGCTTATGGAGTCCAATGCAATGGAAACCATAACAATGGAGACCAAGGCTCTGATACCACTTGTAGGATCGAAAGTATGTCTAGAGGGGGGGTGATTAGACTACTTGACAATATAAAAATTCTGCCTTTAGATCATGAACAGTTTTTGGCAGTTTCACAATTAAGATCAAATCAAGTATCACCCTACACATGCAATTCTAGAGTATAAGCAGCGGAAAGTAAATTGCACATGTAGTAAAGAGAGGTGGAGAAGATCAAACGCAGTTTGGAGACACGGAGATTTTTGTCGTGGTTCCGATAGGTGGTGCTATCGTACATCCACGTTGATGGAGACTTCAACCCACGGAGGGTAACGGCTGCGCGAGTCCACGGAGGGCTCCACCCACGAAGGGTCCACGAAGAAGCAACCTTGTCTATTCCATCATGGCCTACGCCCACGGAGGACTAGCCTTACTCGGGGTAGATCTTCACGAAGTAGGCGATCTCCTTTCCCTTACAAACTTCTTGGTTCAACTCCACATCTCAAAGACGGAGGCTCCCAAGCGACACCTAAGCAATCTAGGAGGCACCACCCTCCAAAAGGTAATAGATGTGGTTGATGATGATGAACTCCTTGCTCTTGTGCTTCAAATGATAATCTCCCCAACACTCAACTCTCCTCACTGATATGGCTGTGGTGGAAGAAAGGATTGAGTGGAAAGCAACTTGGGAAGGCTAGAAATCAAGTTTCATATGGTAGGAATGGAATGACTTGATCTCAACACAAGGGTAGGTGGTTCTCTTCTCAGAAAGTGTAAGGTAGGAGTGGTGGTACTTTCTGATGGCTCTCTCCACGAATGAAGAGGGGGTGGAGGGGTATATATAGCCTCCACACAAAATCCAACCGTTACACACATAATTGAGCAATCTCGGTGAGACCAAAGTGAAAAATCGGTCAGACCGAAAGTTCAAATATAGTGAACGTTGGGGTTTTCGGTGGGACCGAAAATACCATCTCGGTGTGTCCGATATGAGTCAAAGGTAGGAGCTTGCCATTCTCGGTGGGACCGAAATTAACAACTGGGATATTCCGATATGATGTCAATAGGTTACAGAAGGTTGGCAGTCCAGTTTCGGTGAGACCGAACTCAAAATCGGATGGACCGAAATTCTAGGGTTTGGAAGAATAACTGAGGTGGTTCATCTCGGTGGGACTGAGTTTGCAGAATCGGTTTGTCCGAGATTACTTATGAGTGTGTTTAGTAGTGAAAGTTGCTGATAGTTGAGGGAGCTAAATCACTAAGCACTTGAGCAACCAGATCATCAACACAACCTCATCCCCTTTTAATAGTATTGGCTTTTCCTATGGACTCAATGTGATCTTTGATCACTAAACCAAAAATAGAGTCTTGAGCTTTTGCCAATGCTTGTCTTAGCATTTTGAGGGGTCCACTTCTTCAGACATTTCCATACCCATATCATCGAACTTCTCTGAAATGATTCTCAAGTAAATATTAGTTCAATGATATATATGTTGTTATTAATTACCAAAACCACCCGGGGATTAGTTGCACTTTCAGCGGCAATTGCTAACATGATTCGGATGGACTTCAGCATCGCTACGGGAGAAAAATTCTCATCGTAGTCAATCCCTTGAACTTGTCGATAACCTTTACCGACAAGTCGAGCCTTATAGATGGTCACATTACCATCCGCATCAGTCTTCTTCTTAAAGACCCATTTATTTTCTATGGCGTGCTGATCATCGGGCAAGTCCACCAAACTCCATACTTTCTTTTCATACATGGATCCTATCTCGGATTTCATGGCTTCAAGACATTTGTTGGAATCCGGGCACGCCATCGCTTCTTCATAGTTCGAAGGTTCACCGTTGTCTAACAACATGATTTCCATGACAGGGTTGCCGTACCACTCTGGTGCGGAACGTGTCCTTGTGGACCTACGAAGTTTAGTAGTAACTTGATCTGAAGCTTCATGATCATCATCATTAACTTCTTCCCTAGTTGGTGAAGGCACCACAGGAACATCTTCCTGCGCTGCGCTACTTTCCGGTTCGGGAGGGGTGACTGTCTCACCTCATCAAGTTCCACTTTCCTCCCACTCACTTCTTTCGAGAGAAACTCCTTCTCAAGAAAGGATCCATTCTTGGCAACAAAGACCTTGCCTTCGGATCTGAGGTAGAAGGTGTACCCAATAGTTTCCTTTGGCTATCCTATGAAGACGCATTTTTCCGATTTGGGTTCGAGCTTTTCAGGTGTAGTTTCTTGACATAAGCATCGCAACCACAAACTTTCAGAAACGACAACTTAGGTTTCTTGCCAAACCAGAGTTCATACGGTGTCGTCTCAATGGATTTAGACGGAGCCCTATTTAAAGTGAATGCGGCAGTCTCAAAAGCAAAACCCCAAAATGATGGCGGTAAGTCGGTGAGAGACATCATAGATCGCACCATGTCCAACAGAGTACGATTACGACGTTTGGACACACCATTACGCTGAGGTGTTCCAGGCGGTGTCAATTATGAAACAATTCCACGGTTCCTTAGGTGTGTGCCAAATTCGTGACTTAAATATTCTCCTCCACGATCCGATCGTAAGAACTTTATTTTTCTGTCATGTTGATTCTCAACCTCATTCTGAAATTCCTTTAACTTTTCAAAGGTCTCAGACTTGTGTTTCATCAAGTAGACATACCCATATCTACTTAAGTCATCTGTGAGGGTGAGAACATAACAATAGCCACCGCGAGCTTCAACACTCATTGGACCGCACACATCGGCATGTATGATTTCCAATAAGTTGGTTGCTCGCTCCATTGTTCCGGAGAACGGAGTCTTGGTCATCTTGCCCTAGAGGCATGGTTCGCACGTGTCAAATGATTCATAATCAAGAGACTCCAAAAGTCCATCTGCATGGAGCTTCTTCATACGTTTGACACCAATATGACCAAGGCGGCAATGCCACAAGTATGTGGGACTATCATTATCAACCTTACATCTTTTGGCATTCACACTATGAATATGTGTAACATCACGTTCGAGATTTATTAAGAATAAACCATTGACCAGCGGGGCATGACCATAAAACATATCTCTCATATAAATAGAGCAACCATTATTCTCGGATTTAAATGAGTACCATCTCGCATTAAACGAGATCCTGCTACAATGTTCATGCTCAAGGCTGGTACTAAATAACAATTATTAAGGTTTAAAACTAATCCCGAGGGTAGATGTAGAGGTAGCGTGCTGACGGCGATCACATCGACATTGGAACCATTCCCGACGCGCATCATCACCTCGTCCTTCGCCAGTCTTCGCTTATTGCGCAGCTCCTGCTTTGAGTTACAAATGTGAGAAACTTCACCGGTATCAAATACCCAGGAGCTACTACGAGCGCTGGTAAGGTACACATCAATAACATGTATATCACATATACCTTTGACGTTGGCGGCCTTCTTATCTACTAAGTATTTGGGGCAGTTCCGCTTCCCGTGACCCGTTCCCTTGCAATAAAAGCACTCAGTCTCAGGCTTGGGTCCATTCTTTGGCTTCTTCCCGGCAACTCCTTTGCCGTCCTTCTTGAAGTTTTTCTTACCCTTGCCTTTCTTGAACTTAATGATTTTATTCACCATCAACACTTGATGTTCTTTCTTGATCTCCACCTCCACTGATTTCAGCATTGAATACACCTCGAGAATGGACTTCTCCATCCCTTGTATATTGAAGTTCATCACGAAGCTCTTGTAGCTAGGTGGGAACGACTGAAGGATTCTGTCAACGACCGCTTTGTCTGGGAGATTAATTCCCAACTGAGACAAGCGATTGTGCAACCCAGACAATTTGAGTATGTGCTCGCTGAAAGAACTATTCTCCTCCATCTTACAACTGTAGAATGCGTCGGAGACGTCATATCTCTCGACTCGGGCATGAGCTTGGAAAACCATTTTCAGCTCTTGGAACATCTCATATGCTCTGTGGTGCTCAAAACGCTTTTGGAGCCCTGATTCTAAGCTGTAAAGCATGCCGCACTGAACCAGGGAGTAATCATCACAACACGACTGCCAAGCGTTCATAATGTCTTGGTTTGCCGAGGCGGGAGCGTCACCTAGCGGTGCTTCAAGGACATATGTTTTCTTGGCAGCTATGAGGATGATCCTCAAGTTACGGACCCAATCTGTATAGTTACTACCATCGTCTTTCAGCTTGGTTTTCTCTAGGAACGCGTTCAAGTTGAGGGTTACATGAGCGTGGGCCATTGGATCTACAAGACATTTGTAATGATTTTAGACTAAGTTCATGACAATTAAGTTCATCTAAACAATTTAATGAACTCCCACTCAGATAGACATCTCTCTAGTCATCTAAGTGATACATGATCTGAATCGACTAGGCCGTGTCCGATCATCACGTGAGACGGACTAGTCATCAACGGTGAACAACTTCATGTTGATCATATCTTCTATATGACTCATGTTCGACCTTTCGGACTTCCGTGTTCTGAGGCCATGTTTGTACATGCTAGGCTCGTCAAGTGAACCCTAAGTGTATTGCGTGTGTAAATCTGGCTTACACCAGTTGTATGTGAACGTTAGGGCCTATCACACCCGATCATCACGTGGTGCTTCGGAACAATGAACCTTAGCAACGGTGCATAGTTAGGGGGAACACAATTCTTGAATTTTTAGTTAGAGATCATCTTATTTACTACCGTCGTTCTAAGCAAATAAGATGTAAAAACATGATAAACATCACATGCAATCAAATAGTGACATGATATGGCCAATATCACTTTGCTCCTTTGATCTTCATCTTCGGGGCTCCATGATCGTCATCGTCACCGGCATGACACCACGATCTCCATCATCATGATCACCATCATCGTGTCTTCATGAAGTTTTCTCGCCAAACATTACTTCTACTACTATGGCTAACGGTTAGCAATAAAGTAAAGTAATTACATGGCGTTTATTCAGTGACACACATGTCATACAATAAAATAAAGACAACTCATATGGCTCCTGCCGGTTGTCATACTCATCGACATGCAAGTCGTGATTCCTATTACATGAACATGATCAATCTCATACATGACATATATCATTCATCACATCCTTTTGGCCATATCACATCACACGGCACATGCTACAAGAACAAGTTAGACGCCCTCTAATTGTTGTTGCAAGTTTTTACGTGGCTTCTATAGGTTTCTAGCAAGAACGTTTCTTACCTACGCCAAAACCACAACGTGGTATGATAATTTCTATTTACCCTTCATAAGGACCCTTTTCATCAAATCCGATCCGACTAAAGTGGGAGAAAATGTCACCCGCTAGCCACCTTATGCAACTAGTGCATGTCAGTCGGTGGAACCTATCTCACGTAAGCGTACGTGTAAGGTCGGTCCGGGCCGCTTCATCCCACGATGCCACCGAATCAAGATAATACTAGTAGCGGCAAGAGAATTGAACAAATCTACACCCAGAACTGCTTTGTGTTCTACTCGTGCAAGATACTACGCATAGACCTAGCTCTGATGCCACTGTTGGTGAATGTAGCATAAATAAAAAAATTCTACGCTTCACCAAGATCAATCTATGGAGTCATCTAGCAACGAGGGAGAGGGGAGTGCATCTACGTACCCTTGTAGATCGCGAGCAGAAGCGTTCAAGAGAACATGGATGATGGAGTTGTACTCGTCGTGATCCAAATCACCGACGATCCTAGCGCCGAACGGACGGCACCTCCGTGTTCAACACACGTACGGAGCAGCGACGTCTCCTCCTTCTTGATCCAGCAAGGGGGGAGGAGAGGTTGATGGAGATCCAGCAGCACAACGGCGTGGTGGTGGATGCAGTGGTATTCCAGCAGGGCTTCGCCAAGCAACACTGGAGGAGGAAGGGGTATCACGGGAGGGAGAGGGAGGCGCCAGGGCATGGGGTCCGGCTGCCCTTCCCCCCACTATATATAGGGGGCCTAGGGGGGGTGCGCCGGCCCTAGAGATCCCATCTCTAGGGGTGGCGGTGGCCTATGGGGGACTTGCCCCCCAAGTCATGTGGGGCGCCCCCACTCCTAGGGTTCCCAACCCTAGGCGCAGGAGGAAGGCCCAAGGGGGGCGAACCAGCCCACTATGGGCTGGATCCCTTCCCCTTTCAGCCCATGGGGCCCTCCGGGATAGGTGGCCCCACCCGGTGGACCCCCGGGACCCTTCCGGTGGTCCCGGTACAATAACGATGACCCCTGAAATTCTACCAATGGCCGAAACTGGACTTCCTATATATAAATCTTTACCTCCGGACCATTCCGGAACTCCTCGTGACGTCCGGGATCTCATCCGGGACTCCGAACAACATTTGGGTTACCGCATGCATATATCTCTACAACCCTAGCATCACCGAACCTTAAGTGTGTAGACCCCACGGGTTCGGGAGACACGTAGACACGACCGAGATGACTCTACGGTCAATAACCAACAGCGGGATCTGGATACCCATGTTGGTTCCTACATGTTCCTCGATGATCTCATCGGATGAACCACGATGTCAAGGATTCAATCAATCCTGTATACAATTCCCTTTGTCTATCGGTATAGTACTTGCCTGAGATTCGATCGTCGGTATACCGATACCTTGTTCAATCTCGTCATGGCAAGTCTCTTTACTCGTTCCGTAATACATCATCCTGTGACCAACACCTTAATCACTTTGAACTCATTATGATGATGTCTTACCGAGTGGGCCCAGAGATACCTCTCCGTCATATGGAGCGACAAATACCAGTGTCGGTTCGTGCCAACCCAACAGATGCTTTCACAGATACCCGTAGCGTACCTTTATAGCCACCCAGTTACGTCGTGATGTTTGGCACACCCAAAGTATTCCTATGGTATCCGGGAGTTGCACAACCTCATGGTCTAAGGAAAGGATACTTGACATTGGAAAAGGTTTAGCATTACGAACTACACGATCTTGTGCTAGGTTTAGGATTGGGTCTTGTCCATCAAATCATTCTCCTAATGATGTGATCTCGTTATCAATGACATCCAATATCCATGGTCAGGAAACCGTAAACTTCTGTTGATCAACAAGCTAGTAACTAGAGGTTTACCAGTGACACGTTGTGGTCTATGTATTCACACATGTATCACTGTTTCCGGATAATACAATTCAAGCATGAATAATAGACAATTATCATGAACAAGGAAATACAATAATAACCATTTTATCATTGCCTCTAGGGCATATTTCCAACTTTAAGATGCTTAAAGAAGTTATATTTCCGAGGTTTGGAGTCCCTAGATATCTGATGACTGATGGTGGTTCACATTTTATTCATGGTGCTTTCCGTAAGATGCTTGCTAAGTATGATTTCAACCATAGAATTGCATCACCTTATCACCCACAGACTAGTGGTCAAGTAGAACTAAGTAATAGGGAGTTGAAATTAATCTTGCAAAAGACAGTTAATAGGTCTAGAAAGAATTGGTCCAAGAAACTAGATGATGCATTATGGGCCTATAGAACTGCACACAAAAATCCTATGGGTATGTCTCCATATAAGATTAGGGATGGCAATGGGTCGGGTTTGGGGCGTGTGGAGCTGGTCCAAATCCAACCTATGACCCATCTTCTTACCTTCTACCCATCCACCAAAGTATCCATGGGCACAACTTGTGCCCATGCCCAAACCCATTGGATATCCAAATACCCATGGAGCTCCATGGGCATAGAAAAATCAGCATGAAGTCTTCCCAAATATTAAATTAAGTCATCATCGTTCATTCACAAATCACAACATAAGGTATAAGAATAAGTAGGCAGCAAGTACACTGGTCAAACATTTGTTGGGGAACGTTGCATGGGAAACAAAAATTTTTCCTACGTTCACCAAGATCAATCTAGGAGATGCATCTACGAGGGGAGAGTTGGATCCACATACCCTTGTAGATCGCCTAGCGGAAGCGTTCAAGAACGCGGTTGATGGAGTCGTACTCGCCGCGATTCAGATCGCTGAAGATCCAAGCACCGAAGCAACGGTGCCTCCGCGTTCTTCACACGTACAGCTCGGGGACGTCTCCTCCTTCTTGATCCAGCAAGGGGGAAGGAGAGGTTGATGGAGACACCGGCAGCACGACGGCGTGGTGGTGATGGTGGTGGAGGATGTGGGAGAGGGAGGGCAGCGCCGAGGCACGAACGTGTGTGGCTGCCCTCCCTCTGCCTCTCTTTATATAGGGGGAGTAGAGGGGAGGGGGCGCCCTAGGGTTTACCCCTAGGGGCGGCGGCCAAGTGGAGATGGGGGGGGG
>LR738710.1:17988285-18038643 GCA_902687465.1 Secale cereale | reverse complement strand
GGGGGGCGCACAGCCCTATGAGGGCTGTTGTGTCCCCCCTTTGTGGCCCATTAGGCCCGAAACTCCTTCCGGGACCCCGAAACCCCTTTCGGTCATCCGCCGTCTTCCCGATACTCCCCGGAACACTTCCGGACTCCGAAACCTTTCATCCTATATATCAATCTTCGTCCCCGGTCCATTCCGGAGACCCTCGTCACGTCCGGGATCTCATCCAGGACTCCGAACAACCTTCGGTAACCATGCACTGTTCTCACTAACAACCCTAGCGTCACCGAACCTTAAGTGTGTAGACCCTGCGGGTTCGGAAACTATGCAGACATGACCGAGACACTCCCAGGTCAATAACCAATAGCGGGATCTGGATACCCATATTGGTTCCCACACGTTTCTCGATGATCTCACCGGATGAACCACGATGTCAAGGATTCAGGCAATCCCGTATACAGTTCCCTTTGTCTCGTCGGTATGTTACTTGCCCGAGATTCGATCGTCGGTATCTCTATACCTAGTTCAATCTACTCGTTACCGTAATACATAATCCCGTGACTAACTACTTAATCACTTTGAGCTCATTGAGATGATGTATTACCGAGTGGGCCCGGAGATACCTCTCCGTCACACGGAGTGACAAATCCCAGTCTCGATCCATGTCAACTCAACAGACACCTTCGGAGATACCTGTAGAGTACCTTTATAGTCACCCAGTTACGTTGCGACGTTTGGCACACACAAAGCACTCCTACGGTGTCAGTGAGTTACATGATCTCATGGTCATAGGAACTTATACTTGACATGCAGAAAACTATAGCGATAACTGATACGATCGAAAGCTATGTTTAACGTTTGGGTCTCGTCCATCACATCATTCTCCTAATGATGTGATCCCGTTATCAAATGACAACTCATGTCTATGACCTGGAAACCGCGGTCATCTTTGATCAACGAGCTAGTCCTGAAGAGGCTCACTAGGGACACAAAGTTTGTCTATTTATCCACACATGTATTTGAGTTTCCAATCAATACAATTATAGCATGGACAATAAACGATTATCATGAACAAGGAAATATAATAATAACTCTTTTATTATTGCCTCTAGGGCATATTTCCAACAGTCTCCCACTTGCACTAGAGTCAATAATCTAGCATTACAAGGTAATGAACCTAACACCCATAGAGTCTTGGTGTTGATCATGCTTAGCCCGTGGAAGAGGCTTAGTCAACGGATCTGCAACATTCAAATCCGTGTGTACTTTGCAAATGCTTATGTCCTCCTCCTTGACTGAATCGCGGATGGAATTGAAGCGTCGCTTTATGTGTCTGGTCCTCTTGTGAAACCTTGGTTCCTTGGCTAGAGCAATGGCACCAGTGTTGTCACAGAACAGAGTCATTGGGTTTAGTGCACTAGGCACAACTCCAAGATCTGTCATGAACTCCTTCATCCAGACACCTTCCTTTGCCGCCTCCGAGGCAGCTATGTACTCCGCTTCGCATGTAGAATCGGCTACCACGCTCTGCTTGGAACTGCACCAGCTTACCGCTCCCCCGTTGAGAATATATACGTATCCGGTTTGAGACTTAGAGTCATCCGGATCAGTGTCAAAGCTTGCATCGACGTAACCCTTTACGACGAGCTCTTGATCACCTCGATAAACGAGAAACATCTCCTTAGTCCTTTTCAGGTACTTTAGGATATTCTTGACCGCTGTCCAGTGATCCATACCAGGATTACTTTGAAACCTTCCGGCCATACTTATGGCAAGGCTGACATCTGGTCTTGTGCACAGCATTGCATACATGATAGAGCCTATGGCTGAAGCATAGGGGACGACACTCATCTTTTCTCTATCTTCCGCAGTCACCGCGCATTGAGTCTTACTCAACTTTGTACCTTGCAATACCGGCAAGAACCCCTTCTTGGATTGATCCATTTTGAACTTCTTCAAAATTTTATCAAGGTATGTACTTTGTGAAAGTCCTATCAAGCGTCTTGATCTATCTCTATAGATCTTGATGCCCAATATGAAAGCAGCTTCACCGAGATCCTTCATCGAAAAACTCTTGTTCAAATACCCCTTCACGCTATCCAAAAATTCTATATTGTTTCCAATCAGCAATATGTCATCCACATATAATATTAGAAACGCTATAGAGCTCCCACTCACTTTCTTGTAAATACAAGCTTCATTATAAACTTGTACAAACCCAAACGCTTTGATCACCTCATCAAAGCGAAGATTCCAACTCCGAGATGCTTGCACCAGCCCATAAATGGAACGCTGGAGCTTGCATACTTTGTCAGCATTCTCTGGATCGAAAAAACCTTCCGGTTGCATCATATACAACTCTTCCTTAAGAAAACCGTTAAGGAACGCTGTTTTGACATCCATCTGCCAAATTTCATAATCGAAATATGCAGCTATTGCTAACATGATTCAGACGGATTTAAGCATCGGTACGGGTGAGAAAGTCTCATCGTAGTCAATCCCTTGAACTTGTGAAAAACCCTTTGCCACAAGTCGAGCTTTATACACGGTGACGTTACCGTCAGCGTCCGTCTTCCTCTTAAAAATCCATTTATTCTGAATGGCCTTCCGCCCTTCAGGTAATACTTCCAAAGTCCATACTTTGTTTTCATACATGGATCCCATCTCGGATTTCATGGCCTCTAACCATTTGTCGGAATCCGGGCCCACCATCGCTTCTCCATAGCTCGTAGGTTCACCGTTGTCTAACAACATGACCTCCAAGACAGGGTTACCATACCACTCAGGTGCAGTGCGTACCCTTGTCGACCTACGAGGTTCGGTAGTAACTTGATCAGAAGCTTCTTGATCATCATCATTGGCTTCCTCTTCAACCGCTGCAGGCTCCACAAAAACATCTTTCTGTGCTGCGCAACTCTCTGGTTGAAGCAGAGGTTCAATAACCTCATCAAGTTCTACCTTCCTCCCACTCAATTCTTTCGAGAGAAACTCTTTCTCGAGAAAGGACCCATTCTTAGCGACAAACATTTTGCCTTTGGATCTGAGATAGAAGGTGTACCCAACAGTTTCTTTTGGGTATCCTATGAAGACACATTTGTCCGCTTTGGGTTCGAGCTTTTCTGGCTGAAGCCTTTTGACATAAGCATCGCAACCCCAAACCTTGAGAAAAGACAACTTAGGTTTCTTACCAAACCATAGTTCATACGGTGTTGTCTCAACGGACTTAGATGGAGCCCTATTTAAAGTGAATGCAGCTATCTCTAACGCATATCCCCAGAACGATAGTGGCAAATCGGCAAGAGACATCATAGAACGCACCATATCTAATAGGGTTCGATTACGACGTTCGGACACACCATTATGCTGTGGTGTTCCAGGTGGCGTCAACTGTGAAACAATTCCACATTTTCTTAAGTGATTGCCAAACTCATAACTCAGATATTCTCCCCCTCGATCAGATCGTAGGAACTTGATCTTCTTGTTACGATGATTTTCAACTTCACTCTGAAATTGCTTGAACTTTTCAAAAGTTTCAGACTTATGCTTCATTAAGTAAATATACCCATATCTACTTAAGTCGTCAGTGAAGGTGAGAAAATAACGATATCCACCGCGCGCCGTGACACTCATCGGACCACACACATCAGTATGTATGATTTCCAATAAGTCACTTGCCCGTTCCATTGTCCCTGAAAACGGGGTCCTCGTCATCTTGCCCATGAGGCACGGCTCGCATGTGTCAAGTGATTCAAAATCAAGAGACTCCAAAAGTCCATCAGCATGGAGCTTCCTCATGCGTTTCACGCCGATATGACCCAGACGGCAGTGCCACAAGTAAGTGGTATTATCATTATCAACTCTACATATTTTGGCATCAATGTTATGAACATGTGTATCATCACTATCGAGATTCAATAAGAATAAACCCCTCACTTTGGGTGCATGACCATAAAAGATATTACCCATATAAATAGAACAACCTTTATTCTCTGATTTAAATGAGTAACCGTCTCGCATCAAACAAGATCCAGATATAATGTTCATGCTTAACGCAGGCACTAAATAACAATTATTCAGGTTCATAACTAATCTCGATGGTAATCGAAGAGCGAGCGTGCCGACGGCGATCACATCAACCTTGGAACCATTTCCCACGCGCATCGTCACTTCGTCCTTCGCCAGCCTCCGTTTATTCCGCAGTTCCTGTTTAGAGTTGCAAATGTGAGCAACCGAACCGGTATCAAATACCCAGGCACTACAACGAGAGTTGGTAAGGTACACATCAATAACATGTATATCACATATACCTTGCTTGTTGTTGTTGTTGGCCCCCTTCTTGTCTGCCAGATACTTGGGGCAGTTCCGCTTCCAGTGGCCGTTCCCCTTGCAATAGAAACACTCAGTCTCTGGCTTGGGCCCAGCCTTGGGTTTCTTCACTGGATGAGCAACTGCCTTGCCACCCTTCTTAGAGTTACCCTTCTTGCCCTTGCCATTCTTCTTGAAACTCGTGGTTTTATTGACCATCAACACTTGATACTCCTTCTGGATGTCTGCCTCAGCGACTTTCAGCATCGAAAACAGCTCGGCGATGGTTTTGTTCATCCCTTGCATGTTATACTGCTGTACGAAGCTCTTGTAGCTAGGCGGGAGTGACTGGAGAATTCTGTCAATGATAGCCTCGTCCGGGAACACAAGTCCCAGATCAGCTATGCGGGTATAGTACCCAGACATCTTCAGTAAGTGCTCACTGACAGACGAATTCTCCTCCATCTTGCAAGCAAAGAATTTATCGGTGGTCTCATACCTCTCGATCTTGGCATTCTTTTCAAAGATGAACTTCAACTCCTGGAACATCTCATATGCTCCATGACGTTCAAAACGCCTTTGAAGTCCTCCTTCCAAGCTATACAATATGGCACACTGCACTATTGAGTAGTCATCTGAACGCGACTGCCAGGCGTTCATAACGTCCGCAAGGCCTGAGGAGCGGGGGGTTCACCTAGCGGTGCATTTAAGACATAAACCTTTTGGGCAGCTGTGAGGATGATCCTCAGATTGCGGAGCCAGTCCACAAAGTTGCTCCCATCATCTTTCAGTTTAGCTTTCTCTAGGAACGCATTAAAATTCAGGGGAGCTACTGCGCGAGCCATCTACAATAAAAGATTTGCAAAGACATTTTAGACTATTGTTCATGATAAGTGAGTTATTACCTAATCAAATTATTTATAACTCCCACTCAAATTGACATCCCTCTGGTCATTCGAGCGTGACATGATCCAGATCCACCAACCCAAGTCCGATCATCACGTGAGATGAGGTGGTGTCAATGGTGAACATCTACATGTTGATCATATCTACTATATGACTCATGCTCGACCTTTCGGTCTTCCGTGTTCCGAGGCCATGTCTGTACATGCTAGGCTCGTCAAGTCTAACCCGAGTGTTCTGCATGTGCAAAACTGGCTTGCACCCGTTGTATGCGAACGTAGAGTCTATCACACCCGATCATCACGTGGTGCTTCGAAACGACGAACCTTCGCAACGGCGCACACTCGGGGGGAACACAATTTTATCTTGAAATTTTAGTGAAGGATCATCTTATAATGCTACCGTCGTCCTAAGCAAAATAAGATGCATAAAAGGATTAACATCACATGCAAATCATAAGTGACATGATATGGCCATCAACTCGTTCTTTTGATCTCCATCTCCAGAGCACCGGCATGATCTCCATCGTCACCGGCGCCACACCATGATCCCCATCATCATGATCTCCATCATCGTGTCGCCATCGGGGTTGTCGCGCGCCCACCATGCTCTTACTACTATTGCTACCGTTTAGCGATAAAGTAAAGCATTACAAAGCGCTTAATGATTGACACGCAGGTCATACAAAAAATTAAAGACAACCCTATGGCTCCTGCCGGTTGCCGTATACATCGACATGCAAGTCGATATTAACTATTACAACATGATCATCTCATACATCAAATATATCTCATCATGTCATTGGCCATATCATATCACATACATACCCTGCAAAAACAAGTTAGACGTCCTCTAATTTGTTGTTGCATGTTTTACGTGGCTGCTATGGGTATCTAGCAAGAACGCTTCTTACCTACGCAAAGCCACAACGGTGATATTTAAGTTGCTATTTAACCTTCTACAAGGACCGCCTTGTTCTATTCCGATTCAACTAAGATAGGAGAGACAGACACCCGCCAGCCATCTTATGCAACAAAAGTCACATGTCTGTCGATGGAACCGGTCTCATGTACGTGGACATGTAAAGTTGGTCCGGGCCGCTTCATCCCATAATACCGCTGAATCAAGAAAGACTAAGGAGGGAAGCAATCTAAACATCAACGTCCACAAACTCTTTTGTGTTCTACTCGTGAAAGCATCTACGCAAGATCCTAGCTCATGATGCCACTGTTGGGGAACGTTGCATGGGAAACAAAATTTTTTCCTACGTTCACCAAGATCAATCTAGGAGATGCATCTACGAGGGGAGAGTTGGATCCACATACCCTTGTAGATCGCCAAGCGGAAGCGTTCAAGAACGCGGTTGATGGAGTCGTACTCGCCGTGATTCAGATCGCTGAAGATCCAAGCACCGAAGCAACGGTGCCTCCACGTTCTTCACACGTACAGCTCGGGGACGTCTCCTCCTTCTTGATCCAGCAAGGGGGAAGGAGAGGTTGATGGAGACACCGGCAGCACGACGGCGTGGTGGTGATGGTGGTGGAGGATTCCAGCAGGGCTTCGCCAAGCACCGCGGGAAAACGAAGATGGATGTGGGAGAGGGAGGGCAGCGCCGAGGCACGAACGTGTGTGGCTGCCCTCCCTCTGCCTCTCTTTATATAGGGGGAGTAGAGGGGAGGGGGCGCCCTAGGGTTTACCCCTAGGGGCGGCGGCCAAGTGGAGATGGGGGGGGCGGCGGCCAGGGCTGCGCCAGGGTTAGGGCTCCCCCCCCAGGTGCCTTGCCCCCCAAGCTAGGGGGTGCGGCAGCCCTAGGAGGGGCCAGCCCCCCTTGCGCATGAGGAGAGGGCCCAGGGGGGGGCGCACAGCCCTATGAGGGCTGTTGTGTCCCCCCTTTGTGGCCCATTAGGCCCGAAACTCCTTCCGGGACCCCGAAACCCCTTTCGGTCATCCGCCGTCTTCCCGATACTCCCCGGAACACTTCCGGACTCCGAAACCTTTCATCCTATATATCAATCTTCGTCCCCGGACCATTCCGGAGACCCTCGTCACGTCCGGGATCTCATCCGGGACTCCGAACAACCTTCGGTAACCATGCACTGTTCTCACTAACAACCCTAGCGTCACCGAACCTTAAGTGTGTAGACCCTGCGGGTTCGGAAACTATGCAGACATGACCGAGACACTCCCAGGTCAATAACCAATAGCGGGATCTGGATACCCATATTGGTTCCCACACGTTTCTTGATGATCTCATCGGATGAACCACGATGTCAAGGATTCAGGCAATCCCGTATACAGTTCCCTTTGTCTCGTCGGTATGTTACTTGCCCGAGATTCGATCGTCGGTATCTCTATACCTAGTTCAATCTCGTTACCGGCAAGTCTCTTTACTCGTTACCGTAATACATAATCCTGTGACTAACTACTTAATCACTTTGAGCTCATTGAGATGATGTATTACCGAGTGGGCCCGGAGATACCTCTCCGTCACACGGAGTGACAAATCCCAGTCTCGATCCATGTCAACTCAACAGACACCTTCGGAGATACCTGTAGAGTACCTTTATAGTCACCCAGTTACGTTGCGACGTTTGGCACACACAAAGCACTCCTACGGTGTCAGTGAGTTACATGATCTCATGGTCATAGGAACTTATACTTGACATGCAGAAAACTATAGCGATAACTGATACGATCGAAAGCTATGTTTAACGTTTGGGTCTCGTCCATCACATCATTCTCCTAATGATGTGATCCCGTTATCAAATGACAACTCATGTCTATGACCTGGAAACCGCGGTCATCTTTGATCAACGAGCTAGTCCTGAAGAGGCTCACTAGGGACACAAAGTTTGTCTATTTATCCACACATGTATTTGAGTTTCCAATCAATACAATTATAGCATGGACAATAAACGATTATCATGAACAAGGAAATATAATAATAACTCTTTTATTATTGCCTCTAGGGCATATTTCCAACAACATTGTCCACACACATAATGAAAACTCAAATAGTCGATAGTAATTGTCTACAATCATATATTATTTCATTAAAAAAGGCACTAGACCACACAATGACAAGTTGGCAACTCAAATAGTCTCATAGTAGAATTCTTGTCTTAAATCTTATTACATCACAACCAAAGTTGTGAGAACATATTACATCTCAACCGAAGTTGCATAAATAAAGTAATTACATAGTAGACTCGAGATGATTGGGGATTTGGGGTTTGATCTGACTAGGTTTAATATAATTAGGTTAGTGGGCTTGTGGGGGATCAGGGAAGATGGGCTGGGGCGCTGGGCTTTGACTTTGTGTGACCGCGACCACTTGGGGTTGGACGTTTGCTTAGTCCAGTGTGACTGACAAATGGCCCCACCTATCATACGGGTATCCATTGGATATCCATGGAGTAGAAATTATATCCGTGCCACCCCCAGCTGTTTGTGGGTATCCAAATCCACGGATCCATGGGCAGAAATGCGCTCCATACCCTTGCCCAACTGGGTCGGGTATCCGTGGATATCCGGATCCATGGATAAAATTGCCATCCCTATATAAGATGGTATATGGAAAAGCATGTCACTTACCTCTTGAGCTAGAACATAAGGCATATTGGGCTGTTAAAGAGCGCAACTACGATTTCAAAGTTGCCGGTGAGAAGAGGCTATTTGACACTAGCTGTCTCGATGAGTGGAAAACCCACGCCTATGAGAATGCCAAACTGTTTAAGGGAAAAAGTTAAAAGATGGCATGACAAAAGGATACAAAAGCATGAGTTTAACGTAGGTGATTATGTCCTGCTATTCAACTCTCGTTTAAGATTTTTTGTAGGGAAACTTCTCTCCAAGTGGGAAGGACCTTACATTATCGAGGAGGTCTATCGTTCTGGTGCCATAAAAATCAACATCTTCGAAGGCACAAATCCGAAGGTGGTGAATGGTCAAAGGATCAAACATTATATCTTAGGTAATCCTACAAATGTTGAAACTAATATTATTGAAACCATAACACCGGAGGAATACATAAGGGACACTTTCCAGAACGATTCAGCCTCCGAAAAGGAAGAGATATATATTCAGCCTCCGAACGCGGCAATTGCTAACATGATTCAGATGGACTTCCGCATCGCTACGAGAGAAAAAGTCTCATCGTAGTCAATCCCTTGAACTTGTCGATAACCTTTAGCGACAAGCCGAGCCTTATAGATGGTCATATTACCATCCGCGTCGGTCTTCTTTTTAAAGATCCATTTATTTTCTATGGCTCGCCGATCATCGGGCAAGTCAACCAAAATCCATACTTTGTTATCATACATGGATCCTATCTCGGATTTCATGGCTTCAAGCCATTTGTTGGAATCCGGGCCCGCCATCGCTTCTTCATAGTTCGAAGGTTGACCGTTGTTTAACAACATGATTTCCATAAAAAAGGGTTGCCGTACCACTCTGGTGCGGAACGTGTCCTTGTGGACCTACGAAGTTCAGCAGTAACTTGATCTGAAGATTCATGATCATTATCATTAACTTCCTCTCTAGTCGGTGCAGGCACCACAGAAACATCTTCCTGCGCTGCGCTACTTTCCGGTTCGGAAGGGGTGACTATCACCTCATCAAGTTCCACTTTCCTCCCACTCACTTCCTTCGAGAGAAACTCTTTCTCCAGAAAGAATCCATTCTTGGCAAAAAATACCTTGCCTTCCGATCTGAGGTAGAAGGTATACCCAATAGTTTCCTTAGGGTATGCTATACGCATTTTTCTGATTTGGGCTCGAGCTTTTCAGGTTGAAGTTTCTTAACATGAGCATCGCATCCCCAAACTTTTAGAAACGACAACTTAGGTTTCTTCCCAAACCATAGTTCATACGGTGTCATCTCAACGGACTTAGACGGTGCCCTATTTAAAGTGAATGCAACAGTCTCTAAAGCATAACCCCAGAATGATAGCGGTAAGTCGGTAAGAGACATCATAGATCGTACAATGTCCAACAGAGCACGATTACGACATTCGGACACACCATTACGCTGAGGTGTTCCAGGCGGTGTCAATTGTGAAAAAATTCCACAGTTCCTTAGGTGCGTGCCAAATTCGTGACTTAAATATTATCCTCCACGATCTGATCGTAAGAACGTTATTTTTCTTTCACGTTGATTCTCAACCTCATTCTGAAATTCCTTGAACTTTTCAAAGGTCTCAGACTTGTGTTTCATCAAGTAGACATACCCATATCTACTTAAGTCAATTGTGAGGGTGAGAACATAACGATAGCCACCGCGAGCTTCAACACTCATTGGACCGCACACATCGGTATGAATGATTTCCAACAAGTTGGTTGCTCGCTCCATTGTTCCAGAGAACGGAGTCTTGGTCATGCATCTTGCCCAAGAGGCATGGTTCACACGTGTCAAATGATTCATAATCAAGAGACTCCAAAAGTCCATCTGCATGGAGCTTCTTCATACGTTTGACACCAATATGGCCAAGGCGGCAGTGCCACAAGTATGTGGGACTATCATTCTCAACCTTACATCTTTTGGCATCCATGATACGTCCATTTTCCATCATGCTTTTAAGTTGATATTTATTGCATTATGGGATGTTTATACATGTTTTATCACAATACTTATGCCTTTTTTCTGTTATTTTGCAAGGTTTACATGAAGAGGGAGAATGCCGGCAGCTGGAATTTTGGGCTGGAAAAGGAGCAAACCCTGGAAACCTATTCTGCACAACTCCAAAAGCCCTGAAACTCCACAGAACATCGTTTCGTAAAATATAAAAAATATATGGCGAAAGAAACCCACGAGGGGGGCCACCGGCTGGCCTCGAGGGTGGGGGGCACGCCCCCCTTCCCAGGGCGCGCCCCGTGCCTCGAGGGCCAGCCGACAGGCCCACGGTGCCCATCTTCTCCTATATGAAGCGTTTTGACCTGGAAAAAATCACAAGGAGGCTTTCGGGACCAGACGCCGCCGTCAAGAGGCAGAACCGAGGCGGAAACCAATCTAGGGCTCCGGCAGAGCTATTCTGCCCGGGACACTTCCCTTCGGGAGGGGGAAATCGTCACCGCCGTCATCACCAACAACTCTCCTATCTTGGGGAGGGCTATCTTCATCAACATCTTCACCAGCACCATCTCCTCTCAAACCCTAGTTCATCTCTTGTATCCAATCTTTGTACCCAAACCTCAGATTGGTACCTGTGGGTTGCTAGTAGTGTTGATTACTCCTTGTAGTTGATGCTAGTTGGTTTACTTGGTGGAATATCATATGTTCAGATCCATTATGCATATTAATACCTCTCTGATCATGAAAAATATTATGTCTTGTGAGTGGTTACTTTTGTTCCTAAGGACATGGGAAAAGTCTTGCTATTAGTAGTCATGTGAGTTTGGTCTTCGTTCAATATTTTGATGAGATGTATGTTGTCTCTCCTCTAGAGGTGTCATGTGAACGTCGACTACATGACACTTCACCATTATTTGGGCCTAGAGGAAGGCATTGGGAAGTAATAAGTAGTTGATGGGTTGCTAGAGTGACAGAAGCTTAAACCCTAGTTTATGCGTTGCTTCGTAAGGGGCTGATTTGGATCCATATGTTTTAGGCCATGGTTAGGTTTACCTTAATACTTCTTTTGTAGTTGTGGATGCTTGCATTAGAGGTTAATCATAAGTGGGAGGCTTGTCCAAGTAAGGGCAGCACCCAAGCACCGGTCCACCCACATACCAAATTATCAAAGTATCGAACGCGAATCAGACGATCGTGATGAAAACTAGCTTGACGATAATTCCCATGTGTCCTCGGGAGCGCTTTCCTTTATATAATAGTTTGTCTAGGATTGTCCTTTGCTACAAAAAGGATTGGGCCACCTTTTTGCACCTTATTTACTTTTACCTTTTGTCACTTGCTACCAATTATCTTATCACAAAACTATCTGTTACCTATAATTTCAGTGCTTGCAGAAAATACCTTACTAAAAACTTCCTATCATTTCCTTCTGCTCCTTGTTGGATTCGACGCTCTTACTTATCAAAAGGACTACGATAGATCCCCTACACTTGTGGGTCATCAAGACTCTTTTCTGGCGCCGTTGCCGGGGAGTGAAGCGCCTTTGGTAAGGAAAATTTTATATAGTGTGCAGAAATTTATCGTCACTTGTGACTATGGCTCAAAATCCTTTGAGGGGCTTGTTCGGGGTATCTTCACCCCGAGCAGAAGAGCAAAGAGTTACTCCTCAACCTACTGCACCTATTGAAAATGTTTGCTTTGAGATTCCTTCGGCTATGATAGAGAATTTGCTTGAGAATTCCTATACAGGAGACGGAACACTTCACCCCGATTTACATCTAATCTATGTGGATGAAGTTTGTGGATTGTTTAAGCTTGCAGGTATGCCCGAGGATGTTATCAAGAAGAAGGTCTTCCCTTTATCTTTGAAGGTAGATGCATTGACATGGTTTAGTCTATGTGATGATATGGGATCATGGAATTATAATCGTCTGAAGTTGGAATTTCATCAGAAGTTCTACCCTATGCACCAGGTTCATCGTGATCGTAATTATATTTATAATTTACGGCCTCGCGAAGGAGAAAGCATCGCTCAAGCTTGGGGGAGGCTTAAGTCAATGTTATATTCATGCCCCAATCATGAGCTTTCAAGAAAGATGATCATCCAAAAATTTTATGCTCGTCTTTCTCTCTATAATCGCAGCATGCTCGATAATTCTTGTTCTGATATTTTATGACGAAGACTGTTGAATTCAAATGGGATTTATTGGAAAGAATTAAACGCAACTCCGAAGATTGGGATCTCGACGAAGGTAAGGAGTCAGGTATGACCCCTATGTTTGATTGTGTTGAGGCTTTTATGGATACTGATGTTTTCCGCGAGTTTAGCACTAAATATGGACTTGACTCTGAGTTAGTAGCTTCTTTCTGTGAATCCTTTGCTGCTCATGTTGATCTCCCCAAGGAGAAGTGGTTTAAATACCATCCCCCTATTGAAGTAAAAGTAGTTGAACCTATTAAAGTTGAAGAAAATACTATCACTTATAATGTTGATCCTGTTATTCCTACCGCTTATATTGAGAAACCACCTTTCCCTGGTAGGATAAAGGATCATGCTCAAGCTTCAACTGTAGTTCGTAAGAGTAATACTAGAACACCTACACCCTCTGAGCAAATTAAAGTTGAACATAGTGTTGCTATGGTTAAAGATCTCTTGGTAGAAGATTTAGAAGGACATGTCATTTATCTCCAAGAAGAGTCTGCTAGAATAGCCAAACCCAGTGTTAGGAATAAACATAAACCAGTAGTAGGCTTGCCTGTTATCTCTGTCAAGATAGGAGATCATTGCTATCACAGTTTATGTGACGTAGGTGCTAGTGCGAGTATTATCCCTCTCGATTTGTATAACGAAATTATGCATGATATGCACCTGTTGAGTTAGAAGGGATTGGTGTTACTATTAAGCTTGCTAATAGAGATACTATTTCACCAGTTGGGATTGTTAGAGATATTGAAGTCTTGTGTGGGAAGGTTAAATACCCTGCTGATTTTCTTGTTCTTAGTTCCCCATATGATGCATTAGGTCCCATTATATTTGGTAGACCCTTGTTGAATATCGTTAATGCCAAGATAGACCGCGTGAAAGACTTTGTCACTTTTGGATTAGGGGATACGTCTCATGATTTTAACTTTGCTAAATTCCATAGACAACCCCTTGAAAAGGCACCACCCAGTAAAGATGAAATTATTGGGCTTGCCTCTATTGCCATGCCACCTAATGATCCTTTAGAACAATACTTTCTAGACCATGAAAATGATATGCATATGAATGAGAGAAGGGAAATAGATGAAATATTCCTTACACAGGGACCCGTATTGAAAAACAACTTGCGTGTTGAAATCCTAGGAGATCCTCCTCCACCCAAGGGTGATCCCGTGTTTGAACTTAAACCTTTACCTGATAATCTTAAGTATGTTTATCTTGATGAAAAGAAGATATATCCTGTTATTATTAGTGCTAACCTTTCAGAGCAGGAAGAAGAAAGGTTATTGAAAACTCTGAAGAAGCACCGAGCTGCTATTGGATATACTCTGGATGATCTTAAGGGCATTAGTCCCACTATATGCCAACACAAGATAAAATTGGAAGAAAATGCTAAACCAGTTATCGATCATCAGCGACAGTTAAATCCTAAGATGAAAGAAGTGGTGAGGAAGGAGATACTAAAGCTTCTAGAGGCAGGTATTATCTACCTAGTTGCTGATAGTCAGTATGTAAGTCCTGTCCATTGTGTTCCTAAGAAATGAGGTATGACTGTTGTCCCTAATGATAAGGATGCATTGATCCTGTAAAGAATAGTTACAGGTTAAAGGATGGTAATTGATTTTCGTAAGTTAAATAAAGCCACTAAGAAAGATCATTACCCCTTGCCATTTATTGATCCAATGCTAGAAAGGTTATCGAAAAATACTCATTTATGCTTTCTAGATGGTTATTCTGGTTTCTCTCAAATACCTGTGTCAAAAGGGGATCAAGAAAAGACCACCTTTACATGTCCTTTTGGTACCTTTGCTTATAGACGTATTCCTTTTGGTTTATGTAATGCACCTGCTACCTTTCAAAGATGCATGATGACTATATTCTCTGACTTTTGTGAAAAGATTGTTGAGGCATTCATGGATGATTTCTCCGTTTACGGAACTTCTTTTGATGATTGCTTAAGCAACCTTGATCGGGTTTTGCAGAGATGTGAAGACACTAATCTTGTCTTGAATTGGGAGAAGTGACACTTTATGGTTAATGAAGGCATTGTCTGGTGACATAAAATTTCTGAAAGAGGTATTGAAGTTGACAAAGCTAAGGTTGATGCTATTGAAAAGATTCCATGCCCAAAGGACATCAAAGGTATACGAAGTTTCCTTGGTCATGCTGGGTTTTATAGGTGGTTCATTAAGAACTTCTCCAAAATCCCCAGGCCTCTGACTAATCTCTTACAGAAATATATTCCTTTTGTCTTTGATGATGATTGTCTAGAAGCATTTGAAATACTTAAGAAAGCATTGATCTCTGCACCTATTGTCCAGCCTCCTGACTGGAATTTACCCTTTGTGATTATGTGCGATGCTAGTGATTATGCTGTAGGAGATGTTTTAGGGCAAAGAGTTGATAAGAAATTGAATGTTATCCAGTATGATAGTAAAACTCTAGATAGTGCCCAAAGAAATTATGCTACCACTGAGAAAGAATTTTTAGCAGTTGTGTTTGCTTGTGATAAGTTTAGACCCTACATCATTGATTCTAAAGTAACTATTCACACTCATCATGCTGCTATCAAATACCTTATAGAAAAGAAAGATGCTAAACCTAGACTTATTAGATGGGTTCTCTTGCTGCAAGAATTTGACTTGCATATTATTGATAGAAAGGGAGCTGAGAACCCCGTAGCAGATAACTTGTCTAGGTTAGAGAATATCCTTGATGACCCACAGCCTATTGATGATAGCTTTCCTGATGAACAACTAGCTGCCAAAAATACTTCTCGTACTGCTCCATGGTATGCTGATTATGCTAATTATATCGTTTCTAAGTTTATACCTCCTAGCTTCACCTACCAGCAAAAGAAAAAGTTCTTCTATGATTTGAGACATTACTTCTGGGATAACCCACATCTTTATAAAGAAGGAGTAGATGGTATTATTAGACGTTTTGTGCCTGAGCATGAACATGAACAGATCCTACGCAAGTGCCACTCCTAAGCCTATGGAGGACACCATGCGGGAGATAGAACTGCAAACAAGGTATTGCAATCCGGTTTTTATTGGCCTACTCTCTTCAAGGATGCCCGTAAGTTTGTCTTATCTTGTGATGAATGTCAAAGAATTGGTAATATCAGTAGACGTCAAGAGATGCCTATGAATTATTCACTTGTTATTGAACCATTTGATGTTTGGGGATTTGATTTTATGGGACCTTTTCCTGCCTCTAATGGGTACACACATATTTTAGTCGCTGTTGATTACGTTACTAAGTGGGTATAAGCTATTCCAACTAGTAGTGCTGATCATAACACCTCTATTAAGTGTTGGTGAATGTAGCAGAAATCAAAAAAAAATTACGCTTCACCAAGATCAATCTATGGAGTCATCTAGCAACGAGGGAGAGGGGAGTGCATCTACATACCCTTGTAGATCACGAGCGGAAGCGTTCAAGAGAACGTGGATGATGGAGTCGTACTCGTCGTGATCCAAATCACCGATGATCCTAGCGCCGAACGGACGGCACCTCCGCGCTCAACACACGTATGGAGCAGCGACGTCTCCTCCTTCTTGATCTAGCAAGGGGGGAGGAGAGGTTGATGGAGATCCAACAGCACGACGGCGTGGTGGTGGATGCAGCGGTATTCCAGCAGGGCTTCACCAAGCAACACTGGAGGAGGAAGGGGTGTCACGGGAGGTCAAGGGAGGCTCCAGGGCATGGGGTCCGACTGCCCTCCCTCCCCCCCACTATATATAGGGGGCCTAGGGGGGTGCGCCATCCCTAGAGATACCCTCTCTAGGGGGGGCGGCCTAGGGGGGGGACTTGCCCCCCAAGTGATGTGGGGCGCCCCCACCCCTAGGGTTCCCAACCTAGGCGCAGGGGGAAGTCCCAAGGGGGGGTGCGCCAGCCTACTATGGGCTGGTTCCCTTCCCCTTTCAGCCCATGGGGCCCTCCGGGATAGGTGGCCCCACCCGGTGAACCCCCGGGATCCTTACGGTGGTCCCGGTACAATATCGGTGACCCCCGAAATTCTATCGATGGCCGAAACTGGACTTCCTATATATAAATCTGCACCTCCGGACCATTCTGGAACTCCTCGTGACGTCCGGGATCTCATACGGGACTCCGAACAATATTCGGGTTATGGCATGCATATATCTCTACAACCCTAGCGTCACCGAACCTTAAGTGTGTAGACCCTACGGGTTTGGGAGACACGTAGACACGACCAAGACGACTCTCTGATCAATAACCAACAGCGGGATCTGGATACCCATGTTGGTTACTACATGTTCCTTGGTGATCTCATCGGATGAACCACGATGTCAAGGATTCAATCAATCCCGTATACAATTCCCTTTGTCTATCGGTATAGTACTTGCCCGAGATTTGATCGTTGGTATACCGATACCTTGTTCAATCTCGTCATGGCAAGTCTCTTTACTCGTTTCGTAATACATCATCTCGTGACCAACACCTTAATCACATTGAGCTCATTATGCTGATGTATTACCGAGTGGGTCCAGAGATACCTCTCCGTCATACAGAGCGACAAATCCTAGTGTTGGTTCGTGCCAACCTGACAGATGCTTTCGGAGATACCTGTAGCGTACCTTTATAGCCACCAGATACGTTGTGACGCTTGGCACACCCAAAGTATTCCTACGGTATCCGGGAGTTGCACAACCTCATGGTCTAAGGAAAGGATACTTGACATTGGAAAAGCTTTAGCATTACGAACTACACGATCTTGTGATAGGCTTAGGATTGGGTCTTGTCCATCACATCATTCTCCTAATGATGCGATCTTGTTATCAATGACATCCAATGTCCATGGTCAGGAAACCATAACCATCTGTTGATCAACGAGCTAGTAACTAGAGGTTTACCAGGGACACGTTGTGGTCTATGTATTCACACATGTATCACTGTTTCCGGATAATACAATTCAAGCATGAATAACAGACAATTATCATGAACAAGGAAATACAATAATAACCATTTTATTATTGCCTCTAGGCCATATTTCCAACAGTCTCCCACTTGCACTAGAGTCAATAATCTAGTTACATTGTGATGAATCGAATACCCATAGAGTTCTAGTGTTGATCATGTTTTGCTCGTGGAAGAGGTTTAGTCAACGGATCTACGACATTCAGATCCGTATGCACTTTACAAATATCTATTTCTCCATCTTGAATATAATGCCGGATGGAGTTCAAATGGTGCTTGATGTGCTTGGTCTTCTTGTGAAACCTGGGCTCCTTGGCAATGGCAATAGCTCTAGCGTTGTCACAGAAGAGAGTCATCGGGCCCGACGCACTTGGAATAACTCCTAGGTCGGTGATGAACTCCTTCATCCAGACTCCTTCCTGCGCTGCTTCGCAAGTAGCTATGTACTCCGCTTCACATGTAGAACGCGCCACGATGCTCTGCTTGCAACTACACCAGCTGACTGCCCCACCATTCAAAATATACACGTATCCGGTTTGTGACTTGGAGTCATCCAGATCTGTGTCGAAGCTAGCATCGACGTAACCCTTTACGACGAGCTCTTCGTCACCTCCATAAACGAGAAACATATCCTTAGTCCTTTTCAGGTACTTCAGGATGTTCTTGACCGCTGTCCAGTGTTCCATACCGGGATCACTTTGGTACCTCCCTACCAAACTTATGGCAAGGTTCACATCAGGTCTGGTACACAGCATGGCATACATAATAGAACCTATGGCTGAGGCATAGGGGATGACAGTCATCTTTTCTCTATCTTCTGCCGTGGTCGGGGTTTGAGCCGTGCTCAATCTCCTACCTTGCAATACAGGCAAGAACCCTTTCTTGGACTGATCCATATTGAAATTCTTCAATATCTTATCAAGGTATGTGCTTCGTGAAAGACCAATGAGGTGTCTCGATCTATCTCTATAGATCTTGATGCCTAATATGTAAGCAGCTTCTCCAAGGTCCTTCATTGAAAAACTCTTATTCAAGTAGGCCTTTATGCTTTCCAACAATTCTACATCATTTCCCGTCAGCAATATATCATCCACATATAATATGAGAAATGCTAGAGAGCTCCCACTCACTTTCTTGTAAATACAGGCTTCTCCCCAAGTCTGTATAAACCCAAACGCTTTGATCACATCATTAACGCGTATGTTCCAACTCCGAGATGCTTGCACCAACCCATAGATTGAGCGCTGGAGCTTGCATACCTTGTTAGCATTCTCAGGATCGACAAAACCTTCCGGCCGCATCATATACTGTTCTTCCTTGAGGAAGCCATTAAGGAATGCCGTTTTGACGTCCATTTTCCATATCTCATAATCATAGTATGCGGCAATTGCTAACATGATTCGGACGGACTTCAGCATCGCTACGGGAGAAAAATTCTCATCGTAGTCAATCCCTTGAACTTGTTGATAACCTTTAGCGACAAGTCGAGCCTTATAGATGGTCACATTACCATCCGCGTCAGTCTTCTTCTTAAAGATCCATTTATTTTCTATGGCGTGCCGATCATCGGGCAAGTCCACCAAACTCCATACTTTGTTTTCATACATGGATCCTATCTCGGATTTCATGGCTTCAAGCCATTTGTTGGAATCCGGGCACGCCATCGCTTCTTCATAGTTCGAAGGTTCACCATTGTCTAACAACATGATTTCCATCACAGGGTTGCCGTACCACTCTGGTGCGGAACGTGTCCTTGTGGACTTACGAAGTTCAGTAGTAACTTGATCTGAAGCTTCATGATCATCATCATTAACTTCTTCCCTATTTGGTGAAGGCACCACAGGAACATCTTCCCGCGCTGCTCTACTTTCCGGTTCGGGAGGGGTGACTATCACCTCATCAAGTTCCAATTTCCTCCCACTCACTTCTTTCGAGAAAAACTCCTTCTCAAGAAAGGATCCATTCTTGGCAACAAAGACCTTGCCTTCGGATCTGAGGTAGAAGGTGTACCCAATAGTTTCCTTTGGCTATCCTATGAAGACGCATTTTTCCGATTTGGGTTCGAGCTTTTCAGGTGTAGTTTCTTGACATAAGCATCGCAACCACAAACTTTCAGAAACGACAACTTAGGTTTCTTGCCAAACCAGAGTTCATACGGTGTCGTCTCAATGGATTTAGGCGGAGCCCTATTTAAAGTGAATGCGGCAGTCTCTAATGCAAAACCCCAAAATGATGGCGGTAAGTCGGTGAGAGACATCATAGATCGCACCATGTCCAACAGAGTACGATTACGACGTTTGGACACACCATTACGCTGAGGTGTTCCAGGCGGTGTCAATTATGAAACAATTCCACAGTTCCTTAGGTGTGTGCCAAATTCGTGACTTAAATATTCTCCTCCACGATCCGATCGTAAGAACTTTATTTTTCTGTCACGTTGATTCTCAACCTCATTCTGAAATTCCTTTAACTTTTCAAAGGTCTCAGACTTGTGTTTCATCAAGTAGACATACCCATATCTACTTAAGTCATCTGTGAGGGTGAGAACATAACGATAGCCACCGCGAGCTTCAACACTCATTGGACCGCACACATCGGCATGTATGATTTCCAATAAGTTGGTTGCTCGCTCCATTGTTCCGGAGAACGAAGTCTTGGTCATCTTGCCCAAGAGGCATGGTTCGCACGTGTCAAATGATTCATAATCAAGAGACTCCAAAAGTCCATCTGCATGGAGCTTCTTCATATGTTTGACACCAATATGACCAAGGCGGCAATGCCACAAGTATGTGGGACTATCATTATCAACCTTACATCTTTTGGCATTCACACTATGAATATGTGTAACATCACGTTCGAGATTTATTAAGAATAAACCATTGACCAGCGGGGCATGACCATAAAACATATCTCTCATATAAATAGAACAACCATTATTCTCGTATTTAAATGAGTACCATCTCGCATTAAGCGAGATCCAGATACAATGTTCATGCTCAAGGCTGGTACTAAATAACAATTATTAAGGTTTAAAACTAATCCCGAGGGTAGATGTAGAGGTAGCATGCTGACGGCGATCACATCGACATTGGAACCATTCCCGACGCGCATCATCACCTCGTCCTTCGCTAGTCTTCGCTTATTGCGCAGCTCCTGCTTTGAGTTACAAATGTGAGAAACTGCACCGGTATCAAATACCCAGGAGCTACTACGAGCGCTGGTAAGGTACACATCAATAACATGTATATCACATATACCTTTGACGTTGCCGGCCTTCTTATCTGCTAAGTATTTGGGGCAGTTCCGCTTCCAGTGACCCGTTCCCTTGCAATAAAAGCACTCAGTCCCGGCAACTGGCTTACTGGCCGCGGCAACTCCTTTGCCGTCCTTCTTGAAGTTCTTCTTACCCTTGCCTTTCTTGAACTTAATGGTTTTATTCACCATCAACACTTGATGTTCTTTCTTGATCTCCACCTCCGCTGATTTCAGAATTGAATACACCTCGGGAATGGACTTCTCCATCCCTTGTATATTGAAGTTCATCACGAAGCTCTTGTAGCTAGGTGGGAACGACTGAAGGATTCTGTCAATGACCGCTTCGTCTGGGAGATTAATTCCCAACTGAGACAAGCGATTGTGCAACCCAGACAATTTGAGTATGTGCTCGCTGATAGAACTATTCTCCTCCATCTTACAACTGTAGAATGCGTCGGAGACGTCATATCTCTCGACTCGGGCATGAGCTTGGAAAACAATTTTCAGCTCTTGGAACATCTCATATGCTCCGTGGTGCTCAAAACGCTTTTGGAGCCCCGATTCTAAGCTGTAAAGCATGCCGCACTAAACCAGGGAGTAATCATCACAACACGACTGCCAAGCGTTCATAACGTCTTGGTTTGCCGAGGCGGGAGCGTCACCTAGCGGTGCTTCAAGGACATATGTTTTCTTGGCAGCTATGAGGATGATCCTCAAGTTACGGACCCAATCCGTATAGTTGCTACCATCGTCTTTCAGCTTGGTTTTCTCTAGGAACCCGTTCAAGTTGAGGGTAACATGAGCGTGGGCCATTGGATCTACAAGACATTTGTAAAGATTTTAGACTAAGTTCATGACAATTAAGTTCATCTAAACAATTTAATGAACTCCCACTCAGATAGACATCTCTCTAGTCATCTAAGTGATACATGATCTGAATCGACTAGGCCGTGTCCGATCATCACGTGAGACGGACTAGTCATCAACGGTGAACAACTTCATGTTGATCGTATCTTCTATATGACTCATGTTCGACCTTTCGGTCTTCCGTGTTCTGAGGCCATGTTTGTACATGCTAGGCTCGTCAAGTGAACCCTAAGTGTATTGCGTGTGTAAATCTGGCTTACAGCAGTTGTATGCGAACGTTAGGGCCTATCACACCCGATCATCACGTGGTGCTTCGGAACAACGAACCTTAGCAACGGTGCACAGTTAGGGGGAACACAATTCTTGAATTTTTAGTTAGAGATCATCTTATTTACTACCGTCGTTCTAAGCAAATAAGATGTAAAAACATGATAAACATCACATGCAATCAAATAGTGACATGATATGGCCAATATCATTTTTCTCCTTTGATCTTCATCTTCGGGGCTCCATGATCATCATCGTCACCGGCATGACACCATGATCTCCATCATCATGATCACCATCATCGTGTCTTCATGAAGTTTTCTCGCCAAACATGACATCTACTACTATGGCTAACGGTTAGCAATAAAGTAAAGTAATTACATGGCGTTTATTTAGTGACACGCATGTCATACAATAAAATAAAGACAACTCATATGGCTCCTGCCGGTTGTCATACTCATCGACATGCAAGTCGTGATTCCTATTACATGAACATGATCAATCTCATACATGACATATATCATTCATCACATCCTTTTGGCCATATCACATCACATGGCACATGCTGCAAGAACAAGTTAGACGTCCTCTAATTGTTGTTGCAAGTTTTTACGTGGCTTCTATAGGTTTCTAGCAAAAACGTTTCTTACCTACGCCAAAACCACAACGTGGTATGCCAATTTCTATTTACCCTTCATAAGGACCCTTTTCATTGAATCCGATCCGACTAAAGTGGGAGAGACTGTCACCCGCTAGCCACTTATGCAACTAGTGCATGTCAGTCGGTGGAACCTATCTCACGTAAGCGTACGTGTAAGGTCGGTCTGGGCCGCTTCATCCCATGATGCCACCGAATCAAGATAATACTAGTAGCGGCAAGAGAATTGAACAAATCTACACCCACAACTGCTTTGTGTTCTACTCGTGCAAGATACTACGCATAGACCTAGCTCTGATGCCACTGTTGGTGAACGTAGCATAAACAAAAAAAATTCTACGCTTCACCAAGATCAATCTATGGAGTCATCTAGCAACGAGGGAGAGGGGAGTGCATCTACATACCCTTGTAGATCGCGAGCGGAAGCGTTCAAGAGAACATGGATGATGGAGTCGTACTCGTCGTGATCCAAATCACCGACGATCCTAGCGTCGAACGGACGACACCTCCGCGTTCAACACACGTACGGAGCAGCGACGTCTCCTTCTTCTTGATCCAGCAAGGGGGGAGGAGAGGTTGATGGAGATCCAGCAGCACAACGGCGTGGTGGTGGATGCAGCGGTATTCCAGCATGGCTTCGCCAAGCAACACTGGAGGAGGAAGGGGTATCACGGGAGGGAGAGGGAGGCGCCAGGGCATGGGGTCCGGCTGCCCTCCCTCCCCCACTATATATTGGGTGCCTAGGGGGGTGCGCCGGCCCTAGAGATCCCATCTCTAGGGGTGGCGGTGGCCTAGGGGGGGGGGACTTGCCCCCCAAGTCATGTGGGGCGCCCCCACCCCTAGGGTTCCCAACCCTAGGCGTAGAGGGAAGGCCCAAGGGGGGCGAACCAGTCCACTATGGGTTGGTTCCCTTCCCCTTTCAGCTCATGGGGCCCTCCGGGATAGGTGGCCCCACCCGGTGGACCCCCGGGACCCTTCCGGTGGTCCCGGTACAATAACGGTGACCCTCGAAATTCTCCCGATGGCCGAAACTGGACTTCCTATATATAAATCTTTACCTCCGGACCATTACGAGACTCCTCGTGACGTCCGGGATCTCATCCGGGACTCCGAACAACATTTGGGTTACCGCATGCATATATCTCTACAACCCTAGCATCACCGAACCTTAAGTGTGTAGACCCCACGGGTTCGGGAGACACGTAGAAACGACCGAGATGACTCTCCGGTCAATAACCAACATCGGGATCTGGATACCCATGTTGGTTCCTACAGGTTCCTCGATGATCTCATCGGATGAACCACGATGTCAAGGATTCAATCAATCCCGTATACAATTCCCTTTGTCTATCGGTATAGTACTTGCCTGAGATTCGATCGTCGGTATACCGATACCTTGTTCAATCTCGTCATGGCAAGTCTCTTTACTCGTTCCGTAATACATCATCCCGTGAACAACACCTTAATCACATTGAACTCATTATGATGATGTCTTATCGAGTGGGCCCAGAGATACCTCTCCGTCATACGGAGCACCAAATCCCAGTGTCGGTTCGTGCCAACCCAACAGATGCTTTCGCTGATACCCGTAGCGTAACTTTATAGCCACCCAGTTACGTTGTGATGTTTGGCACACCCAAAGTATTCCTACGGTATCCGGGAGTTGCACAACCTCATGGTCTAAGGAAAGGATACTTGACATTGGAAAAGCTTTAGCATTACTAACTACACGATCTTGTGCTAGGCTTAGGATTGGGTCATGTCCATCACATCATTCTCCTAATGATGTGATCTCGTTATCAATGACATCCAATATTCATGGTCAGGAAACCGTAACCATCTGTTGATCAACAAGTTATTAACTAGAGGTTTACCAGGGACACGTTGTGGTCTATGTATTCACACATGTATCACTGTTTCCGGATAATACAATTCAAGCATGAATAATAGACAATTATCATGAACACGAAAATACAATAATAACCATTTTATTATTGCCTCTAGGGCATATTTCCAACATTAAGATCCTTAAAGAAGTTATATTTCTGAGGTTTGGAGTCCCTAGATATCTGATGACTGATGGTGGTCCACACTTTATTCATGGTGCTTTCCGTAAGATGCTTGCTAAGTATGATTTCAACCATAGAATTGCATCGCCTTATCACCCACAGACTAGTGGTCAAGTAGAACTAAGTAATAGGGAGTTGAAATAAATCTTGCAAAAGACTGTTAATAGGTCTAGAAAGAATTGGTTCAAGAAACTAGATGATGCATTATGGGCCTATAGAACTGCACACAAAAATCCTATGGGTATGTCACTTACCTCTTGAGCTAGAACATAAGGCATATTGGGCTGTTAAAGAGCTCAACTACGATTTCAAACTTGCCGGTGAGAAGAGGCTATTTGACACTAGCTGTCTCGATGAGTGGAGAACCCAGGCCTATGAGAATGCCAAACTGTTTAAGGAAAAAGTTAAAAGATGGCATGACAAAAGGATACAAAAGCATGAGTTTAACGTAGGTGATTATGTCTTGCTATTCAACTCTCGTTTAAGATTTTTTGCAGGGAAACTTCTCTCCAAGTGGGAAGGACCTTACATTATCGAGGAGGTCTATCATTCTGGTGCCATAAAAATCAACAACTTCGAAGGCACAAATCCGAAGGTGGTGAATGGTCAAAGGATCAAACATTATATCTTAGGTAATCCTACAAATGTTGAAACTAATATTATTGAAACCATAACATCGGAGGAATACATAAGGGACACTTTCCAGAACGATTCAGCCTCCAAAAAGGAAGAGGTATGTGATACGATAAGTAAACCGACTCCAAAATAGTTCTAAAGGCAATTTTTCTCTGTTTTGGAATATTTATAAAAATAGAAAAATAAACCGCAGTCTGGAGGAGACACGGGGCCTCCTTGAGGGAAGGGGGCGCGCCCCCGTTTCCAGGGCGCGCCCCCCTGCCTCGAGGACACCCCGTGTGTCCCCTGGAATCCGTTTTCTTGTGGGTTACTCCTTTTGTTCGGGAAAAATTCATTATATATACTCCCAAAGGTTTTGACCTCTGTATCACGCAAAAATCCCCTGTTCTTGTTTCGAGCCGTTTCTGTCGCACATAAAGGCAACATGTTGTCCCAAGATTCAGAGGGAGAAAGTTATGTGGCTGATTCCCTTGCCGACCCTAAGGTCTATGGTGATTTGGAGCATTATGGTTGGACCACGGAAGAAGAAGAGGACCATGATTCAAAGAGGAAGGACTGGATCAGCTCGGATGAAGACGAAGTCCCACTACCTCAACCGGGGGACATGCATGTGGAGTTCAAAAAGTCAAGCCTCCCCGACAGAGTAAAGAAACCTAAGATCGAATTTATCCCTTTTAACCTCTTGCAGGAAAACAAGCAGGCATTATGCAAGAAGATATTAAACCTTGAGCAAGAGATCAAGGAGCTAAAGGAGAATTTTTTTGCCCTTAAGCGTAAGCTGAGGAAGTAGTCTCCGTCATCACCAACCCCGAAGAAGGAGACACGATCATATGGGTATGGGCACTCCCCTTGGCAACTGCCAAGCTTGGGGGAGTGACCCCGGTATCATATCACCATCTCTCCTATCTTTACCGTTTTACTTAGTTCGATCCTTTTGGTAGTATCTTGATCTATTAGAATAAAGTTAGCATGACCTAGTTGTGAGCTTTTGCTTTGTGAGCATTATCCTTTGTAATCGAGTCCGTGAGCTATATAATAAAGATTAGTGTTGAGTCAAGGGCTTGATTTCCTCACTTGGATCATGATAAAAAGAAAGAAAACATAAAGAGTATCAAAGAGATGATATCGATCTTATGGGAAGTAATGACTTCACCTACAAGAGTATCATAAATGAAAGTTGTTGGGAGGTGACAAACATAGTTTTGGTCATCGTTGCAATTAATAGGAAGTAATAAAAGAAGAGAGGCTTCACATACAAATATACTATCTTGGACATCTTTTATGATTGTGAGCACTCATTAAAGTATGACATGCTAAAGGGTTGATGTTGGACAAGGAAGACAACATAATGGGTTATGTCTTCTTATATCTAAAATAAAGTATATTGTCATGGATCATCCAACATGTTGAGCTTGTCTTTCTCCCTCATGCTAGCCGAAACTCCTCGCACTAAGTAGAGATACTACTTGTGCTTCTATATATCCTTAAACCTAGTTTTGCCATGAGAGTCCACCATACCTACCTATGGATTGAGAAAGATCCTTCCAAGTAAGTTGTCATGTTGTAAACTCGCTAAAACATGTATGATTTATTAGTGTGGGAGAAATTAGCTTTATACGATCTTGTGATATGGAAGTAATAAAAGCGACGGACTGCATAATAAAGGTCCTTATCACAAGTAGCAATATAAAGTGAAGTTCTTCTATGCTAAGACTTTGTGCATCCAAGCATAAAAACACATGATAACCTCTGCTTCCCTGTCAGGACCGGAATTTCGGGATGTAACTTTCCCAAAAGCGGACCTTGTGCTCACCAGCCCCAGGATTACTGTTAGCTGATGAGACACCTCTTGATACAGAAAATTCCAAGCAAAGGTACAAATATGTAGTACAAGACCATTCTGGTCTATAAGTACAACATGGGTTTTCTGGCAGATGTTGGCGGAAGCGGTTGAGGTGCGTCGGTGTCTGTGGGACTCCATTTCCCACGGGAACAGCTAACCGGGATAACTCCTATCTTCGCGGGGTTGCTATCCCAATAGTGTAGGCTCCGGGGTAGCGTCACATCGTTCCTTCCCACGCAAGGGATCTGGCCAAGACAATAGCCAGGGACAAGCCAGTGAGTACTTTGAATGTACTCGCAAACATTAAGAACATGGGTGAAACATAAACATGCTCAAGGATGATTTATGATCACTTTGATAATAATGATGCGATAGGATATAACTTTAAGCAGGACGTTCGAGTAAAAGGGTATATGCAAACAGAAAGCAGTAATGAAATAAATAACAGGCATGCCACAGTCGGGCGTCTGAGCGACACCACAGAAAGGGCTCATAAGGAAAATAAAATAAAGGGCAAAAATGCCACAGTCGGACGTCTGAGCGACATCTCATAAAGGGCTTATGAATAAAAAGAATGCCACAGTCGGACGTCTGAGCGACATCACAGAAAGGGCTTATAAATAAAGAGAGATGCCACAGTCGGACGTCTGAGCGACATCACGGAAAGGGCTTATAAATAAAGAGAAATGCCACAGTCGGACGTCTGAGCGACATCACGGAAAGGGCTTATAAATAAAGAGAAATGCCACAGTCGGGCGTCTGAGCGACATCACAGAAAGGGCTTATAAATAAAGAGAAATGCCACTGTCGGACGTCTGAGCGACATCACAGAAAGGGCTTATAAAATAAAAGAGAAATAACAGGGAATATCTGGGAGGTAGAACCGTCCTGCGGATACTCGCTGTTTCAAGTAATATGATCGGTTAGTCCACAATAAAGATAAATCACCATCACTACCTGTCACAGGTCATAAATAATGTTCTGGCTTAAAGGTTTCTCCTCCGAAGATCGACACTAAGACCGACACTCGACCCATCCCAGACTGTAGTCCTTAACCATGGACACGGCTATTCGAATAGGTTTTATATCTCTGCAGAGGGTGCACTCTTTACCCACGGATAACGGATTTTCTATAGCCCCTCTGGACTAATTCCGTCTACGGTCTTTTAATCTGAAGACACACCTGTCTACACACACCAGCCTAACTTACGGGTGTCTGGAATCACCCACGACACTAGTTAAGCCAAACTTTAAGTGGGGAGGGTACAACCTCGACTAGCATGGGATCACAACAATTTATAACGCGCGCGAGAAACTGGGGACGCTATCCCCTTCGGCTACAACCGAAACACCCATGCCCCCGGACCAGGTGGCCTGCCTACCGGATGCAGCCGGTATCTTCCACCATGGCCTCTCTGTACGGTGCGTGATAGAACAAGTGTCGACAAAATTTACTGAACCGCACCCTACCCGAAGTAGGGACACGTGGTAGCACGAAACAAGTGTGGGGTTTACCGGAGCAAGACTCGATCTATGGTCGACTCCGGAGGTTATAAACTCTCTGCACGGTTAGTGCCACAATGATTTCACAGTTCCCTGACAGGGTCACTCTCCTCATGCTACCAGCTGCCTTACTGCACATCCTCGTCACAACGAGATGTCAGTCACGCGGTTGGTTCATCGAAACACAACCTTCTTTTCAGACTCCACTTGAACTATTACCAGGCAGATGTGGCATGAGGAGTGGTGGCTGTCGCCAATATCACATACAAAACTGAAAAGAAATATTCACCTCATGATGATATGCAAGAGTATGATTTCCACATGAAATAATGATGCTCAAATTTTGGCATATCAATGGAGTTCTTGAGATTAAAGCAAACAACACACAAATGGTATCATCACAGGGTTCAAGATGCTTGCCTTCAATTAGAGGGGAGGAGAAAAGCATTCCAAGAATTTTGGAAGCTTTCTCCCTCTTCAACAAAACCTAAAAGAATTAAAAGGAAATCAATACATAGACGTAGAACACCCCCAAAAAGTTGTCTGGAAAATTTTCATATAAATATGAAAATAAACTAGACAATATTTGGTAAATAACAGAAAAAGAATCAAATCATTTGGAGGTGTGGTTAAAAAGTTAAAGCTAGTCAAAGTTCGGTCAAATCTGGTTTTTAAACTAAAACAGAAAAAGAAAACGATTCGGCTGAGAATACGCCTTCGAGCTAGGGGATACATACTTCGGAGAATGCGCCTCCACTTATGCGCGCGTGGGTGCGGGGTTGGGTCACTGACAGTGGGCCCAAGGGGTCCACTAGTCAGGTTTGACTAGTCTTTCCCCCCTTCTCTTCCTCTGCCCGAACGGCAGCGGGGCTCCGGCGATCGTCGCCGGCGAACCAGGGTTCCTCGAGGGTCACTGAGTGCGGGAATGGATCCGCGGGGTTGGTGCGGTCCTTCCGGTAGTCGATTGGTCGGAGGGGGCGAAGGGAGTCGCCGGCGGCGAGCTCCGCGGCGGAGGGAGCTTCGGGCGTAAATGGGGATTCGGGCTATGGTGAGTTTTGATCGTGTTGGAGAGGTCGGGCAGCTCTGCAAGGTCGAGGGGGAGACGACGGTGGTGTTGGACGAGCGGGGGAGGCTCTGGTGGCGCCGGATTGCTCGAGGCAGAGGCGGCGGCTGTGTTCGCCGGAGATGGAGAAGGAAGCTTCTCGGGGTCGATTGGCTGCCACGGGGCTGCTCTGCGGGGTGCCTAGTAGTGGTATGATGCTGCGGAGAGGCTCGGGCGCCTTTAAATAGGCGAGCCATGGCGGTTCAGCGGCGGTAGTGGATAAGCTTGCCGGCGACCGTTGTTCTGTTGCAGCAGGTGGACGTGGCGGCGACGGGAGCTAGCGGACAAGCCAGCGGATGATCTCGCACTGCTCCAGGGGGCAACTGGCGAGCGCAGGTAGCTTGGGCGGCGCCGACCGTGGCAGAAAGCCGCTGTGCTCGCCGGCGTGCCGCCAGGAGCGCTCTGACGGCGGCGCTGTGGAGTCCCTGGTGCGGTTTGGCGTGTTCTCTAGCGCGGATAAGGCTGGGCGTGGCTCTGCGAGCGAGCTGGGGCCAGGGGCGCGACGCGGTGGCCCGAGCGCACGCACGTGCAAAACGCGTGCTCTGGGCGCGCCCAGAGCACGCACGCAACGTGCTCGGCGTAATGCCACGACATGCTGATGAGCTCCAAACTGCAAGGGGGGTCAGCAGGGTTAGGCTAAAGGTTGGGACAAACTCATGGGGCAAGTCGGTTTAGCCAGGGAATCAAGTTCATAATATGAACCAGGAGCTAAGCCAAATATGGTCATGCATTCAGGGTGTTTGACAAAATCCCAGGGGCATCTAGCCAGATCTTGGGGTGGCCAAATTTACCAGATGGATGTCTCCTTAGATGAGTGAGAAGGTGGTGAGGTTAGTTCATCAAAAGCAAAAACTGGTTAGTGCAAGTTTTGCAAGATTTCAGTTCTGGATAGAAAATGCAGAGCACTGTTCCATGAACCAAAACTATCCCAACAGGTCCACCCTTCTGGACTTAAGGGTTTTGCAAGAGGAACTACAAGCATGAGGAAGCTCAAAGGCTCTAGAGCAAAATTGACTAGGGTTGTAGTGCAAAACACCAAACTGAACCAGAATGGAAAAGAGGCTGTTTCACTCAAAACTTCCAAAGGACCAAGGTCGGTTTTTGCATAAAGATGGATAACATAGTGCTATGAACCTCCCATAATTTTGGTGGAAGCATCAAAGGAATATTTAAAGGGGTTGCAGTGCAATGTGGCCTACTGAACCAGATTGGCAAACATGCTGTGGAGCCCAAAATATTAAATGAAATAACTATATTATTGCATAAAAGTGGTCTAATAGCATCACTTGACATCTCCAATTTTTGGTTGAAATTATAAATAAATTTATCAAGTAGTTGCAGTTCAAAAGAGGCCTTAAAACTAGGTTTAATCATTTATATAGAGAAGTAAATTGTGGAGACCAATATATAACTAAACCTGCTGATATAAGAAAAGTTTTAAAGGGTGCATAAGAGATTCTAATATTAACTGGAAGGTTTTGCTAGGGGCAAACATTCCAACAAAAAAAATCGGAGCAAGAATTGTCCTGGAATTCAAAGGAACATTTAGCAGAAGGCAAAATTTTAATTCTCTGGCAAAAAATTTAATTATTAAAATATTGCCAAATTTTTGGGGTGTTACATTCCCTCTACGAAGGGCCTATCTTTTATTCTTGTCTTATAAGTGTCAAGGTGAAATCCACCTTTCCTTTTTACATTTTATCCTTTGGCAAGCACATTGTGTTGGAAAGATCCTGACAAATATACCCACTTGCATGTAAGTTTTCATGATCTATTATTGTTGACATACCCTTGAGGTAAAAGGTTGGGAGGCAACACCATAAGCCCCTATGTTTCTCTGTGTCCGATTAAAACTCCATAAACATAAGTATTGCTTGAGTCTGAGCAATTGTGAAAGACTATATGATAGTTGAGTATGTAGGCTTGCTGAAAAGCTCTTATATTGACTCTTTCTGATGTTACGATAAATTGCAATTGCTTCAGTGACCGAGACCGAAGGTTGTTAGTTTCCAATAAAGTTTATGATGCATACTTGATATTGTGGATGAATTGTTACTTTAGGATAAGAATCATATGACTATACTTATATAAGTTGCTGTTATGAGAATAATCATGATGCCCTCATGTCCGTATTTTGTTTTTATCGACACCTCTATCTTTAAACATGTGGACATATTTTTCGATATCGGCTTTCGCTTGAGGACAAGCGAGGTCTAAGCTTGGGGGAGTTGATACGTCTATTTTGCATCATGCTTTTAAGTTGATATTTATTGCATTATGGGTTGTTTATACATGTTTTGTCACAATACTTATGCCTTTTCTTTCTTATTTTGCAAGGTTTACATGAAGAGGGAGAATCCCGGCAGCTGGAATTCTGGGCTTGAAAAGGAGCAAACCCTGGAAACCTATTTTGCACAACTCCAAAAGCCCTGAAACTCCACAGAACATTGTTTCGGAAAATATAAAAAAATATCTGGCGAAAGAAACCCACGAGGGGGGCTACCGGCTGGCCTCGAGGGTGGGGGGCGCACCCCCCTTCCCAGGGCGCGCCCCCTGCCTTGAGGGCCAGCCGGTAGGCCCATGGTGCAAATCCTCTCCTATATGAAGCGTTTTGACCTGGAAAAATCACAAGGAGGCTTTTGGGACCAGATGCCGCCGTCTCGAGGCGGAAACCAATCTAGGGCTCCGGTAGAGCTGTTCTGCCGGGGACACTTCCCTCCGGGAGGGGGAAATCTTCACCGCCGTCATCACCAACAACTCTCCCAACTTGGGGAGGGCTATCTTCATCAACATCTTCACTAGCACCATCTCCTCTCAAACCCTAGTTCATCTCTTGTATCCAATCTTTGTACCCAAACCTCAGATTGGTACCTATGGGCTGCTAGTAGTGTTGATTACTCCTTGTAGTTGATGCTAGTTAGTTTACTTGGTGGAAGATCATATGTTCAGATCCATTATGCATATTAATACCTCTCTGGTCATGAACAATATTATGTCTTGTGAGTAGTTACTTTTGTTCCTGAGGACATGGGAGAAGTCTTGCTATTAGTAGTCATGTGAGTTTGGTCTTCGTTCAATATTTTGATGAGATGTATGTTGTCTCTCCTCTAGTGGTGTCATGTCAATGTCGACTACATGACACTTCACCATTATTTGGGCCTATAGGAAGGCATTGGGAAGTAATAAGTAGATGATGGGTTGCTAGAGTGACAGAAGCTTAAACCCTAGTTTATGCATTGCTTCGTAAGGGGCTGATTTGGATCCATATGTTTCAGGCTATGGTTATGTAATGCCCCAGATGTAACACTTTCCAATTATGGCAATATATGAAAATTTGACTTTGTCAATTCCATTCTGGGCTCTTCTTCATTTCGGGTTTCTCCGTTTTGTCGTTGATGTCTACACACGCTTCTACTCTTGTAGACTATGTTGTGCCTCCAAGCGCAGAGGTTTGTAGGACAGCAGCAATTTCCCTCAAGTGGATGACCTAAGGTTTATCGAACTCAGGGAAGTAGAGGTTGAAGATGGTCTCTCTCAAGCAACCCTGCAACTAAAATACAAGAAGTCTCTTGTGTCCCCAACACACCTAATACACTTGTCAGATGTATAGGTGCACTAGTTCGGCGAAGAGATGTTAAATGGCAAGTGATATGTGGCAAAACAAAGTAATATAAATCTGTAATAAAAAGTGCAGCAAGCAAAAAAGCGGTAAACGTGAGCACAAATGGTATTGCAATGGTGGAAACAAGGCCTAGGCTTCATACATTCACTAGTGGCAACTCCCAACAACATTAACATAATCGAATCACATGATATTTCCCATAAAACATGCATAGGGGACACACTCGGAGGTCATTCCTTCGTGGTCAAGAGAGGACGAGAATTATGTAGGGCTACAAAAGCACACCCCAAAGTTCGTAGTTCTCAATCTAAGGATTTCCCAATGTCACCGCGGCCATCCAAAGAGAGTCCCACAATCACCACAACATATCTAACGGATAGTCAAAGACAAGCACCAAGAGACTCTCAATCTTCGATCAACACACAAGAGAGGAAATCACTCATGAAAATACTTTTCTAATCCATGTCCAATAGACCGCTGTCACCTTGGTCTCGGGGATTATACTAGATAAAGACAAGTGAGTACATCAATTCAATACATAGAGGAAGGGGAAATATCATGGGACCACCCTAGATTAACATAGCCTATGATCACAACGAAGATCACATCATGGGAGACAGAATTGACCACATAGCTACTGGTAAGAACCTCAGCCCCGAGGAGGAACTACTCCCGCATCATGGAGGGAGGAAGCAACGTCGATGGAGATGAATCCGGGGGCACATCCCCGTCCCGGCAGGGTGCCGGCACAGGAATTCTGGTCCCCCGAAGCTTGATGGCGATGGCGGCGGAGATCGGAATCACGTCTGGAAAAAAGGGGTTCGGAATCAGGGTTCCCGCGACACGGTGTAAATATATGCCAAAGGGGGGCATCAGAGGGGGTCAGGGGTGCCCAGGCGCCCCCCCGGCGCGGCCAGGGGGGGCGCGTGGGCAGGCCGCCTGGAGCCCCTGTGGGTCCCCTCCGGCCCTACTTTGGCCGCATGGAAGCTTCCGGAACGCTGTTTTTTTATATAATTTTTCTGGATTTTTCTGGCAGTTCTCGTAATGTGAAAACCTGAAATACAAAAACAGCCAAAAACAGAAACTGGCATTGGGGTGCACTGAGTTAATAGGTTAGTCCAAATATGATAAAAAGTGTATGGAAGTGTATAAATAACATAGCAATATCACCCAAAAGTGGCATGGAGCAAGCAGAAATTATAGATACGTTTTGGACGTATCAGTCGTGTGCGTGTGTGCACTTCATCTATGTCATCTTGTCTTGTGCGTTGCATTGCATTGTGTTCTCACTTGCACCCGGTCCCACTCACCTCTTCCCATTGTCCGTTTTGAGTTCCGACGCTCACACACGTGCCCATGTCATCCCCGAGTCCTTCTTTCGTGTGTGGCCGTGTAACGTTTCCGGATTGACGTGAGACTTGTCGTGTGTTGTTATTTTGGTACGTATAGGCCGCCTGTCAAGTTTCGTCGTGTTTGGAGTTCGTTTGGTACTTCAACGGTTAACCTAGTGGGCTAAAAGAACCTCTTATTTAAGGCCCAAGACCCCCTCGAAAACAGCCCACAAACCTAGCACAACCCTTCCCATCATCTCGGTCGTCGAATCGTGATCGCGTGGCCGAAAACCGCACCCCATTTGGAGTCTCCTAGCTTCCTATGCCTATAAATTAGTCCCCCACGTCCATTTTGGGACGAAACCATAATTTTCCGTCCCTCCGCGCTACCGGACACGTCCGGACGCGCCCGGACACGTCCGCCCACCGCGGCCAAGCCAATCCCGCCGTGAAACGTGTCGCGCCGCCGCCAGCTTCCAACCGCCGCCTTCGCCTCCGGCGAGGCCCCGTCGCCGTCGCCCGCATCGGATCCACCGCCACCGGCCTCGAGCTCCCCGCCGCCGGAGCACACCACCGCCGCCGGCCCCGAGCTCCCCGCCGCCGCCTCCTCCGCCCATCGGCCCCCGCACCGGATCCGCCGCTAGCAGGCCAGATCCGCCGTGCCCCGGCCGGATCCGCCCTCCCCGCCGGAGACCGCGCCCATCGCCGGCGAGGACAGCCGCCGCCGCGCCCGGTCAACCTCCTCACCGGGCCGGGCGGATCTGGAGCTCCCCGACCCGACCCGCGAGCCCGGCGCCCGCAACAACCCCGGACGGCCCCGTCCCGGGATCCCCTCGCCACTGATCCAAACGCCTCCGCCCGCCGCCTAAATCCCTCTGCCCGGGATCTCCTCGTCCCCTTTCCCTAGGGTATATATTTTTTCACCAAGTCCCAGTTTTTGCTTATTTTGTTGCATCTTTGCATGGCTGTAACTTTTAGTATGCTTGTCCAAATTGTGCATATGATATATCAAAATGATCATGGTGATGTGCTCTACGTTTTGTTCCATTGTGGCATGCTTGTTTGAGATCATCTAGAAGTCCTAATCTCTGTTGCAAGAGTGCTACTTGTTATAAACTGCTGTTACTTGTTATTTTTATGCCATGTTTGAGATGTGATAACTTGGTGCATGTTTATCCAAATGAAGCAAATGATATGTCAAAATGTTCTTTGTGAAATGCTCTACATGATGGTTGTTGTAGCATTCATGTTAGGTCTCATATTGCCATGTTAATCTCTGTTGCAAAAGTGCATGTGGCTGTTAAGTTATGAAACATGTTAGGAGATGCTGATTTGAAGTGCTCGTTGCTATTGATGTGGTTGTCCCCATGTCACATGTCTATATGTTTTAAAATCTCCTTCATATGGTATTTGCTGTTGTGCAGACCACTTTACTTGAAATGCCTTGAGGTGACTTAAACATGCTTGTAAACATGCCATGCTGTCGGGGAAACTGATCACCCACGAACACCTATGGGACCGGAGCCCCTTTTCGGTACGGCAAGGGAGCGGAGGGAGCACAAAGAGCAGATCAAGGGGCACACGCGAGCAGTTTACCCAGGTTCGGGCCGCACGGATGCGTAAAACCCTACTCCTGCCTTGGTTGTATTGAGTTCTTGGCTCCGGAGCAAGAAGATCTACAGTAGTAGCTACACCGAGCGTGGGAGTGATCAAGTTTCGGAACCTCCTCTACGTTGTGCATGGGCCTCCTTTTAAAGTTCAAAGGGGTCACCGACAGGTGTCAACGTAGGTGAGGGTAAAAGCGTAAAATTGGTGGTAGTTGTAACAGTGCATGTAAAGTGTACGCACAGTGGTCTATACCTAACCCAGACGATGGGGGACAAGGGCATTGAATGCCCGTCACCGTCGCCCCAAACAGTGTAAAAAGCGTCCGTCCGGGCGTCTCCGTTCGCCACGACGGCAGCTTCGTCATCGTGGCTCGCCACCGTGTACCCCAGGCTGCACAACCATCCGCCGCGTGCCCTAGGAAGGGTCCCAGGGCGACGCGTGGCCAGATGAGCTGGAGCGCAGGCACACGGTGGAAGCTTGCCGCGTCAAGCTCCTTTCCGCGGTCGCTATCTTGCCGGGCCCGGAAGTTTGTCGCTCTCCGGGTCTTGCCGGGGAGCGCGGTGCGCCGCGGTATGTCTTCTAAAATGCTGTTCTTTGGCCTTCCTGGCAAGCTCCTCTTGCCAGGGTCTTGTGCAGAAGGGATGATCTCGAGCCTGGAGCGGCCTTCCCGACAAGCTCCTCTTGCTGGGGTCCTGTTTCTTAACTTGAATACTTTGTTCTTGAATGGCTTCAAGGGAACCAGAGTGGGCTTTGGCGGGCGCGTGGTGAGCCTGACCACGGGACGCTGCTACTGCCCGTGCACAAGTTGGGATACTAAGGTACTCCTACTTTAGTACACCGACAGGAGCCCCCGGGCCTGGGCCACACACGGTGCCGAGCGCTGTTGGGCCAGGCCCAAAACAGTGCACGGGCACACACGACCCACGGCGCGCCGTTTCCCACTCCGTATTCGCCGCATCCCTCCTTAACGGCACGCGTCGATTGCGGCGTCGTGGGAGAGATCGTGGCCTGTTTCTTTAATGGGAAAATGCGGAACATCCCCCACTTCCCCCTCTCCGGTGGCATCTCTTGGATCTTTAGGCTCAACAAGAAAGAGGCGTACTTGATTGGAGAGCTCCACGGCAAGTGGGATGAGTGGAGGGCCGATTGGTGCTGGATTGTGGAAGAGGAACCCCAGCAGTTTACATCACCTCGCCGGGCCGCAATAGTGCGCGGCAAGGACTGGAGCAATCTGGCCCCGTAGGACGAGAGGCTGAAGATTGCCCTTACTAGGATCCTTCGTCTCCGGGCCGCCAACCTTACTGTAGGTGAGGTCGGGGCGGATTTCCTTCGCCGCCTTATTGCCCCCTTGCAGGACAGGAAGAGGTCCGCTTGGGAATTCGGCAACGTGGCAGACTGTATGAGGCTGCGCCCCGGCCTGAATTACAACTTCACCGTCTTGGAACTCAAGGGAATGGTCCGCTCGCTGTTCAAGCAAGATACCAAGCACACGGAATGGTTTACCCCGTCGCGGGGAGTAGTTCCATTATGCAACAACTCTTCACTTAGTGCCAAACGTGCGGTAATGCCTCTGTGCGATTCCCACGGGGTGGATCCCACTAGGCTGGCGCCTTCAGAAGAGACCGTGCAAACTTTCTTTGATAACCTGGTTGAGCGGCCGGTCAATCCCGAAGAGAAGAAGGGTCTCACCCGCGCGACCACCGACCGGGATGTGGCGTATATCGCTAGCAGAATGGAGGAGGCCGCCGTAGCTGAGGCTGCGGGTGAGTTTGGTTGCTCTGTGGAGGAGGCAGAAGCAGCGGATGCAGTGAGCAGGGCCGAGGAGGAAGAGATCCTCAAGCTATTGAAGCCCGTCGGGGAGCCTGCCGGGAGGAGCGAGGCTGCCAGGCAGGGGACCGAGTCCAGTGAGCCCGCCGAGGAGGACGCCGAATCGGGCGATTCCGACGAAGACTCGGGCGGGTCACTCAACCTCGACGACGCTTCTCCATCTTCGGAGAATTCTCCGCCACCGCCAAGTCCTCCGCCACAGCCAAAGAAGCGCCTCCGCAAGAATACTGAGACGGCGAGGCAGCCGGCGCCCCGACAGCAGCCGAAGCGTCGCTCGACGCGTGCCACCACGACGAGCAAGGTCGTCAAGGAGGCGCCTCGCGCCTCAGCGGCAAGCGGAGGGGGATCTTCCCGAACCGGTTCCGGCGGTCCTTCCGCCCCTCGGTCTTTGGCGACGACCGGAGCGGGGTCTTCTCAGCCCGCGGCTCCAGAGCGCGCCAAGCGCCCGAGGGAGCCTACTCCTCCAGCTCCTCGCGCTGGGACGCGCGAGGCAGACATTGACTTCTCTGCCCTTAGTTCCGACGAGGAGGAGGAAGAGTAAGCATTTGCAACTTTTATTTCCTTTGATTCTTGTTTCTCTTGTCTTGAATTCTCTTTGCCTGACTCTGATCTTGCTTATATTCCAGTACCCTGGCCCAGAGATCTGCAAAGAGGGCCAAGGTCCCTGTAGTTGATCTTGAGGGGGACGAGCCCGTCGCAGCGGCAGGAGATGCGCCCGCGACAGGCTTGCCGGACCAGCCTGCTGCTCCGGAGAGCAGCCCCCAACATAAGTCTCTTGTTTACTTTTCTGCTTGACGGGCGCGCTTGAGCTTCTTATCCTTACTAATGACATGTTCTCTTGTTGACTTGTGTAGAAGTGGAGCCGCAACCACAGGAGCATCAAGAGGCTGCTCCCGACGAGCCGCTCATCCCACCCTCCCCGCCAAGGAGGAGTTCCCCGGCGAGGGACGGTGCTCCACCAAGGGCGGATACTCCGCCAAGGGCGAGTACCCCGCCAAGGGCGAGCACCCCGACAAGGGTGGGCACCCCGCCACGGGAAGGCGCCAGCGGCCCTCCGCCGGCGGGAGCCACTACTACGCCGCCAAGGGAGGACTCCCCGGCAAGGATCCTCGTAGAGGACGAGGCCCGGGTAGGTAACCCTTGTACTTTCCTTCTCTTGAATTCTTCTTTTTGGAAATTTCCTTGACGATTCTTCCTTTTGTTTTCTTCTGTCAGATCCGCCCGCCCCAGAGTCGATGGAGACAGAGGCCATCACCGAGGAGGATGTGCGCGGTGATGCCGGCGACTCCACCATCGCTGAAGGGACGACCGGCGCTGAAGAACCAGCCGCCGACGAGACCACCGCGGTCGCTGACGCGGCAGCTGGGGAAGGGACGGCGACCGCACTGCTGGCCCCGAGGCCGCAGGAGCGCCGGACGCTGCGCCGGCCGCTGCGGCTGGGTCGGGTGTTTATCTGGAGGCCGCCAACGGGGTCTTCATCCAAGTCCCGTGGGCGTCCTCATCAAGGGCACCCGCGGAGGGGGGGAGCTTTCATGGAGAAGTCCTCGCCTCCGCCGGGCTAAGGCTTGTCGACGCGCCCGGCAGCAGCAGCGAGTCCGAAGAGGAGCAGCTCCTGCGCCGGCTTCTGGCCTTGTACCGGGCTAGGCAGGCCAAGCTGGAGTCCCGAGAGGCTCTGGCTGCCAAGGCCGGTGTCGACTTGGAGAAGCGCGCCGCGAAGCTCCGCGCCGCCAACCAAGCGGCCCTCCGGAACTTGGCGGAGGAGCGCGAGGAGCTCGCCGAGGCGCACCAGGCGTTCATCCTCGAGAAGGCTGAGGTTGAGGAGCAGCAGCGACTGGCCGCCGAGGATCTTTCCTCGGCGGGAAGGAGAGCTGAACCAGCGGAAGGTCGACCTCGATAGCCACGAGGACGACCTTGCCGCGCGCGAGCATTCCATTGGTGGGGCTCTGCAGGAGGCGAGGGACGCCACTGCTGCCGCAGAGACCGCCAAGAGGGACCTGGAGGCGAGGGTGGCGCAGTTGGATCTCAATCTGAAGACGAGCGAGGAGAAGGTTGCCGCGCTAAAACTAGAAAGGGAGAAGGATGCCCACAGCCACTCGGAGCTGCAGGTCTGCCTCTCTGACAAGGGAAAGGAGCTCAACGACGCCAAGGACTCCATCGCAGACTTGGAGCTGAAGGTTTCCACCCTCACCGAGTCACTTGACGGTGCCCGGAACCGCGAAACGAAGCTGAAGGAGGATCTTCGCGCTGAGAGGGCATTGCTGGATAGCGCCGCCGTCTCGCAAAATAACTTCAAGCAGACGGTGGAGCAGTGGACCGAGGGGCTCGTCGCTGCCGCCGCCAATATCGACAAGGAGATGGTGGCGCTGGGGACGGAGCATCTCGTGTACTCCCCTGACGAGAACCTCCCCCACAGCGCCTAGCTGAGTTTGTTCTTCAGAGGAGTGGCGCCGGCCCTCGCGCAGCTACGGGAGAAGCTCCCCACGGAGCTGGCTAACGAGGCACGCCGGCTTTGCATGGGTACTATGGAGCGAGTTTTGACGAAGATCGTCTACCGCAACCCCGGGATTAATCTTGAGAACGTCCTCCGGACCTTGCCGCCCGAAGTTGACTAGGAAGCGTTGAAGGCACAAGTTGCCCACATCGTGGCCAATGTGGGCAAGATCAGGAGGGTTGATGGAGACCGCGTAGACTAGGCTTCGTTCTTTCTGCTTGCCTTGCCGCTGTCGATTAAGTCATGGATTGTAGTTTGTTAGAACAGTGGCAAGTTATCTTGTAATATAACTTTGTTTTGGATAGTCAATGCAGTGTTATCTCCCTTGCTCGATCCCTTTACTTTGTATGCTTCTCACCCTACGCTTCTAGGGAGCTTGCCGGCAAAGGGACCCTTGCCGCGAGCGCTGAGTGCGGGACTTCAGCGGCCTGCTGGCAATGCCCTCGCCGGCAAGAAACCTTGCCGCAGCTAGTCGCAGCACACTTAGGTTGTTGAGCGAACTCGAAAATGAAATAAGGGCGCGACACTTGTCGCAGCTCACTTAAGCCGTTGAGCGTGCTCGAAACAAAGTAAGGGCGCGGCTAGCCACGGGTAGGTTCCTCCGCGCACAGGTTTTCCATACAAAGTGTGGTCGTTCAAGGAAGATAACTAAGAATTTTAAAATTTTGAATGCTCAAACTTTGGCAACTTAGCTTTTGTGTTCTATTTGCTTCCCGGCAAGGCTTTCCTTCCTTGAACATCACTTGGTCCATACCACTGTCTCCTTCCCCCCCGGCAAACTTGTGCGCGAGGAACACTTCTTCTGCTTGAGAGAAAAAGGAAGAGGGGAGGAAACATAGATATGGAGCCTTGCGGCTTGTTATTGCTTACCGGGATCGTGTGCTGCACAAAGTGTCAGATAATACATGCAATGAAAACATGAATGCATGAAACGACAAACCGTGCGAAGCACAAAAGTTTTACTGATGCACGGGGTCTGCGCCCGACTTTGTACAAAGGTTTACATGCAACAACGGCAAGACTTGTACAAAAGGGGGTTGCCGGAGCGGATTACGGCAACCGCGCCTCATGGGTGAAACTTGCGAAGATGCTCAATGTTCCAGGAGTTGCTCACCGGTAAGCCTTCTTCGGTCTCAAGGCGGACAGCGCCGGGCCTTGTGACTTGTCTCACCCGATAAGGGCCTTCCCACTTCGGCGTCAACTTGTTGGAGTTCTTGGCGGACTGAACGCGCCGAAGAACAAGGTCGCCTTCCTCGAGACTCCTGGCCTTGACTTTGCGGCTATGATAGCGACGCAAAGCTTCCTGATATCGAGCAGCTCGTACAGCAGCCTGGAGACGGTCCTCCTCGAGGAGCAATGCATCATCTTGCCGCGGCTGCTCCTGCTCAAGCTCATCGTAAGCGAGCACTCAAGGAGACCCGTATACGAGTTCCGTGGGGAGAACTGCCTCTGCTCCATAGACAAGAGCAAAGGGTGTATGTCCGGTGGCTCGATTTGGTGTCGTCCTGATTGACCAAAGAGCCGCCGGCAACTCCTCGATCCAGTTTCTTCCGCACTTGTGCAGCCTGTCGAAGGTTCTTGTCTTGAGTCCGCGCAACACTTCAGCATTTGCCCTCTCCGCTTGACCATTGCTCCTCGGGTGAGCAACAGAAGCGAAGCAGACCTTGGCGCCTGTCGGTGTACTAAGGTAGGGGTACCTTAGCACCCCAACTTGTGCACGGGCAGTAGCAGCTTCCCGCGGCAGGGTCTACCACGTGCTTGCCGGAAACCTTTCCGGTCCTTATTAAGCCATTCAAAAACAAAGTATACAAGACAGAAGATCAAGGCCCCGGCAAGTGGAGCTTGCCGGGAAGGCCGTCCCAGGCTCAAGATTATCACACTAACACAAGACCCTGGCAAGAGGAGCTTGCCAGGAAGACCAGAAGACTGCATCTCAGAAGACATGCCTTGGCGCACCCTGCGCCCCGGCAGGACCCGGGGAGCGACAAGCTCCCGGGCCCGGCAAGATCAAGACCCCGGCAAGGTGCTTGCCGGGGGAATCCTGCGCTGTGTGCCCGCGCTCCAGCTCATCGACCCACGCGTCGCCCTGGGACCCTTCCAGGGACGCGTGGCGGATGGCTGTGCAGCCTGGGGGACACGGTGGCGCGCCACGATGACGAGGCTACCGCCGTGGCGAACGGAGACGCATGGGCGGGCGCTTTTGGGGTCGACGGTGACGGGCATTTAATGCCCTTGTCCCCCACTGTCAAGGTTAGGTGATGACCACTGTTCATCCACTGTTCACGCACTATTCCCGCACTATTACAACTACCACCAAAGTTACATTTTTGCCCTCCTCTACGTTGACACCTGTCGGTGACCCCTTGGGCTATAAAAGGAGGCCCATGCACAACGTAGAAAGGGTTCGGAACCTAGACAGCTCTCTTGCTCGGTGTAGCTAGTTCTTCAAGCTCCCGAGCCCAAGAACTCAATACAATCTAAGCAGGAGTAGGGTTTTACGCGTCCGCGCGGCCCGAACCTGGGTAAACTGCCCGCGTGCTCTCCTCGATCTGCTCTTCATGCTCCCTCCGCTCCCTTACCGCAACGTAGAAGGGGCTCCGGCCCCATAGGTGTTCGTGGTGGACAGTTTCCCCCGACATCTTTGGCGCGCCAGGTAGGGGGCGTCGAGGTTGTGCGAACCTGATCCGGCGCTCACGCGGGCGCATTCGTCATCAACCTCTCCAGATACATCAACTTCATCAGCGACAGCATGGCCCCGAAGAAGAAGGCTTCGGAGGTCGCAGGCCCGTCTGCATCAATCCCACCACCACCAGAACCAACGGTTGGTGGAGGAGATGCTGGCGGAAGGGTGGTCGCCGGCGAGGAAACTCGCGGCGCCACCAAATCCAACGACAAGACGGACGACCGAGCCTCGGTGTCCGTAGACGCGCCACGTCCATCTCAGCAGACAACTGGCCAGCAGCGCCGTGGTACAGGAGGAACCATCCGCTTGCTGGGCCAAGGACAAACCGGAGGATCGCGGGACGCTCAATGCCATCGCCCTGGCACGAGCAAAGCGCGGTCGACGAGGCGGGAGACTGCTCCTTCTAACCCTGTTAGGAGTCCGAGCATATCCCGCTCCTCGCACTGCTTGCCCCCGCTCCCATCCTCTCCAGCAGAAGCTCTCGCAAGAGCGCAACTGCTCCTCGACTTCCCTCCAGCGGTAGACAAGGCCGAAGACTGGAGGGCGACGATCCAAAGCCTCATCGCCTTGGCCAACAACGACACGCCGCAGCAGCCGGCGACATCGCGGCCGCGGCAAGTCGACCAGACGAAGGCCGATGGCAACAAGACCGCCGGGGGTGCAACCACCGTGCACTCCCCGCCGCGAAAGCAGAAGACACCTCCCCGCCGGATCAACGTCGACGATGATTCCACAGCGTCGTCGGATCCGCGGGCTCGTCGGGACCAGCGCCAAGTCCTTGACGACCGGCGACAAGAAGACGCTCGGACGACGATCGAGCGCCGCCGAGAAGCCCGGCGACAATCAGATCAGCGCGCTGGGACCGCTGTCGACACGCACGCGCCCGGTGAACCAGGCGACTTGCCGTACGCGGCAGGTTGCCCTGCGTTTACCCTTGAGCTACGGCGTGTCCAGTGGCCCAGCATGAAAAACTTCAAGCCCGACGTACCCGAGAAGTACGACGGCAAGACGCACCCCTCGGAGTTCCTGAGCATCTACACCATCGCGGTGCAGGCTGCCGGGGGACGCGACGAGAAGATACTAGCTAACTACTTCCCGCTGGTGCTTAAGCCAAACGTTCGTTCTTGGCTTATGCACTTGCCGGAAGGCTCCATTTCTTCGTGGGCAGATATGTGCCACCAATTTGTTGGCGCCTTCACAGGCGGCCACAAACCCCACGGCCAGGAGAGTGATCTCCACATCTTGGCCCAGAAGGAAGGAGAACCCCTGCGCAAGTACATTCAACGATTCAGCCGCGTGCAGCACAACATCCCCGACGTCCACCCTGCTGCGGTTATCAGCGCGTTCCACCAGAACGTGCGTAACCGCCGCATGCGAGAGGAGATGGCCATGACAAAGATCCGGGATGTCAGCGAGCTCTACGCTCTGGCTGACAAGTGCACGCGTGCCGAGGAGGGGAGGAGACTCCCCGGGGAGGATGCTGGCGCAGGGGGAAGCGACAGCGACGACGCCGCCCTGGCAAAGAAGAGCCGGCGGCGGAACAACAGAAGGAAGAAGAGCAAAGAAGTGCTGGTCGTCGAGCAGTCCGGCAAGTAGGCTCCCGCCAAGAAGGCACAGGCTGGCAGCTCCGGCAAGGAGCCTGCCCCTGTGGCGGCAGCCGACAAGCAGGACGGCTCCGACAAGCAATATTGCAAGATCCACCGCACCAAGGGCCACGACCTTTCGAACTGCAAGCGAGTCGAGTACCTCGTAGAACAGCAGAAAGCTGAATACGAACGTCGCGACAAGGAGAAGGCTCAAGGTGGCGGAGGAGATCCAAGCAAGAAGCGGCCATTCAATGGACGGGGAGGACGCCACGGCAAGGCCAAGCAGCGGCAAGGAGATCGGCCTCCCAGGGGCCGCGACAAGGATGAGGAAGAAGACGACGACGACGACATGGAGGAATGTGATAACAGCGAGCAGGAGTTCCAGAAGGCCACAGAATTCCTGTGTGTCGACGGAGGCGCCTCTCTGCATACTTCCCACTGCCAACTCAAGCAGTGGGTGCGGGAAGTAAACGCAGCAGAGCCGCCCGTTGAGTCGCGCAGGCTGTTGAAATGGTCCAGCACGCCCATCATTTTTGATCTTGAGGATCACCCTGACCGCATCACGGCGGTCGGGTGCTTGCCGATGTTGGTCTCACCAACCATCCGCAACCTCAAGGTCACCAAAATGTTGGTTGACGGCGGGGCCGGCCTGAACTTGATCTCCTCAGCTGTGATCAAGAAACTCCAGATCCCAGACGGCGAGCTCGAAGAGACCGGTTCATTCCAAGGAATAAACCCGGGGAGGAGCAAGCCCAAGGGGAAGATCACCCTGCCAGTGACCTTTGGCGGGGAGCTTAACTTCAGGACGGAGAGGATAACCTTTGATGTTGCCGATATCCCATTGCCATACAATGGGATACTCAGACGTCCTGCCCTCGCCAAGTTCATGGCAGCTTCCCACTATGCCTACAATGTACTCAAGATGCCGAGGCCGATAAGCGTCATCTCTGTCCCTGGCGACAAGAAGGACGCGCTTATCTGCGCCGACAAGATATACCGGGATGCAGCAGCCGCAGCGGAGAGCAACACACTTGCCGCTGAAGCTCCCGGGGGGAAGAAGACCAAGTCCAAGTCCGGCAAGTGCTCTGGGGCCCACTCCGGCAAACGCACCTCCTCAGAGTGCTGCGCTGCCGTCGAGGACGTCCCATCGAGCTCCACCGGCAAGTGCAAGAAGGGGATGGCCGCTCCACCGGCAACCAAGAAGGTGTCCGCCAAGGAGGACGGCACTGGTGGTACCTTCACCATCAGTGCTACACTTGACAACAAATAGGATAGCGCGCTCGTTGCCTTCCTGCGGGCGAATGTCGATGTGTTTGCGTGGCAACCATCTGACATCCCCGGCGTTCCCAAGAAGGTGATTGAGCACAAGCTTGTTGTTTGTCCTCATGCGCGGCCCGTCAAGCAGAAGGTCAGGAAGCAAGCCGTGGAGCGCCAAGAATTCATTGCCGAAGAGATCAAGAAGCTAGAAGCAGCAGGCCTGGTTAGAGGCGTCATCCATCCAACGTGGTTAGCCAATCCAGTCGTCGTACGTAAGGCCAACGGAAAGTGGAGACTGTGTATAGACTTCACTGATGTGAATAAAGCATGTCCCAAGGATCCATTTCCCTTGCCGCGTATTGACCAGATTGTTGACTCCACCGCCGGATGTGAGCTGCTTTCCTTCCTTGATGCATACTCAGGTTATCACCAGATTTTCATGGCCAAGGAAGATGAAGAGAAGACTGCATTTATCACTCCATGCGGCACATATTGCTTCATACGCATGCCCTTTGGATTGAAGAATGCAGGCTCAACATTTGCAAGGGTGGTGCACACTGCTTTTGAGCCACAGATCCACAGAAATGTAGAAGCCTACATGGATGACATAGTGGTGAAGAGCAAGAGCAAGGATACCCTGATCCAAGACTTGGAAGAAACATTTGCAAATCTGCGCAAGATCCAGCTTAAGTTGAACCCCGAGAAGTGCGTCTTTGGAGTCCCCTCCGGCAAGCTTCTCGGGTTCTTTGTGTCCCAGAGGGGGATTGAAGCCAATCCCGACAAGATAAAAGCCATCGAGCAGATCGAAGCCCCGAAGCGCGTCAAGGACGTAAGGAGACTTGCAGGTTGTGTAGCTGCCCTCAGTAGGTTCATTTCAAAGTCTGCAGAGCGCGCCCTGCCTTTCTTCAAAATCTTGAAGAAGGCAGGTCCTATGAAATGGACTCCGGAAGCGGAGGCAGCGCTGCAAGACTTGAAAGGATAGCTATCCTCCACTCCAATACTTGTCGCACCTAGGCCACAAGAGAAGTTGCTGCTGTACCTAGCAGCAACCAATCAAGTGGTTAGTGCTGCGTTAGTAGCGGAGAGGGAGGCAGAAGAGGAGTCTACACCACCGGCAAGCAAATCCAGCGACAAGCAGGGGGCTGCTCCGACAAGCTCTGGCCCCGACAAGGACAACTCTGCGCAGGAATAAGGAGAAGTGCGGAAGAAGATGGTACAGCGCCCAGTGTATTTCGTAAGTTCCCTCTTGCAGGGGGCTAGATCGAGATACTCTGGGGTGCAGAAGTTGCTTTTCGGCCTCCTCATGGCCTCGAGAAAGCTGCGCCATTACTTCCAAGCACATGAGATAACAGTGGTCACTCGCTTTCCGTTGAAGAGGATATTGCAGAATCCAGAGGCAACAGGCAGGATCGTCGAGTGGGCACTGGAGCTGTCAAGCTTTGGTCTCAAGTTTGAGAGTACTTCAACTATACAGAGCCGAGCTTTGGCAGAATTCATAGCTGAATGGACCCCAACGCCCGATGAAGAAGTTCTAGAGACAAGTGTCCCCGTACAAGAAGCAACTAGTGAGTGGGTAATGTACTTTGACGGTGCCTTCTCGCTGCATGGCGCCGGTGCCGGCGTCGTACTCATAGCGCCCACCGGAGAGCACCTCAAGTATGTTGTCCAGATGCACTTTCCCAAGGAACAAGCGACAAACAATACTGCCGAGTATGAAGGTTTGCTTGCCGGCCTCAGGATTGCGGCCGAGCTTGGGATTAAGAAGCTGATTGTGTGGGGAGATTCTCAGTTGGTGGTCCGACAAGTTAACAAGAGCTACCAGAGCCCTTTGATGGAAGCCTATGTTAATGAAGTGAGGAAGCTTGAAGAACACTTTGAGGGCCTGCAAATGGAGCACGTCCCGAGGGCTCAAAATGATATCGCAGATGGCCTCTCAAAGTGTGCTGCAATGAAGTTACCTGTGGAACCAGGAACCTTCTTGCTCAAGCTAACTCAACCATCCGTTACACCATCAGTTGGGCAAAGTAAGAAGAGAAAGTTGGTCTCCGGCGACTACTTGCCGGCGGATCTTCCTGAAGCCGCCGCCAAGGTCCCCAAGATCAACAACAAAGATGCTGAGGAGCAGTTTGCTCCTGGAGATCCAAAGGTCTGTACAGTTGAAGCAAGCGTTCCCGACAAGCCTCGCCCCGGCGAGCTTGCCGGGGAACCATCAACTCCGGCGGAGACGCAAGTCCTTGCCGTAGAAGCTGAGGTTCCCGCAGCAGCCCTACAGCCTTTAGTCCTTGCCATTGAGCCTCGGGCTCTGGCATGGGCACAACAGATCGTCCGTTTTCTGCAAACTGGAGAACTTCCCGACGACCCAGAAGAGATAGAGAAGATAACCAGGCAGTCAAGTATGTACCAGTTCATTCACAATGAACAGTACAGAAGAAGACTCAATGGTGTCAGGTTGAAGTGCATTTCCAGGGAAGATGGACAGAAGCTGTTGGCAGAAATACATGGAGGCATATGTGGCCACCACATTGGCGCAAGGGCACTTGCCGGAAAGGCGTTCCGGCAAGGGTTCTTCTGGCCAGAAGCCCTCCAAGATGCAACTGCACAAGTAACCAAGTGTGAAGCGTGCCAGTTCCATGCCAAGCAAATTCATCAGCCAGCTCAAGCCCTCCAGGCGATCCCTTTGTCCTGGCCCTTCTCGGTCTGGGGGCTCGATATCCTTGGCCCCTTCCCCCGTGCTGTCGGGGGCTTTGAGTACTTGTTCGTTGCAATCGACAAGTTCACAAAGTGGCCAGAAGTGGAACCGGTGAGAAAGGTGACAGCACAGTCAGCAGTCAGGTTCTTCGGGTCGATTGTTTGCCGTTTCGGAATCCCTAACAGGATCATCACCGACAACGGTACACAATTTACTAGTCGCACCTTCATGCAGTACATCCAAGACCTTGGCGCCAAGGTCTATTTCGCTTCTGTTGCTCACCCGAGGAGCAACGGTCAAGCGGAGAGGGCCAATGCTGAAGTGCTGCGCGGACTCAAGACAAGAACCTTCGACAGGCTGCGCAAGTGCGGAAGAAACTGGATAGAGGAGCTACCAGCGGCTCTTTGGTCAATCAGGACGACACCAAGTCGAGCCACCGGACAGACACCCTTTGCTCTTGTCTACGGAGCAGAGGCAGTTCTCCCCACGGAACTCGTATACGGATCTCCTCGAGTACTCGCTTATGATGAGCTCGAGCAAGAGCAACTGCGACAAGATGACGCATTGCGCCTCGAGGAGGAACGTCTCCAGGCTGCTGTACGAGCTGCTCGATACCAGCAAGCCTTGCGCCGCTACCATAGCCGCAAGGTCAGGGCCAGGAGTCTCGAGGAAGGCGACCTTGTTCTTCGGCGTGTTCAGTCCGCCAAGAATTCCAACAAGTTGACGCCGAAGTGGGAAGGCCCTTATCGGGTGAGACAAGTCACAAGGCCCGGCGCTGTCCGCCTTAAGACCGAAGAAGGCTTACCGGTGAGCAATTCCTGGAATATAGAGCATCTTCGCAAGTTTCACCCATAAGGCGCGGTTGCCGTGATCCGCTCCGGCAACCACCTTTTGTAAAAGTCTTGCCGCTGTTGCATGTAATCCTTTGTACAAAGCCGGGCGCAGATCCCGTGCATCAGTAAAGCTTTTGTGTTTCGCACTATTTGCCATTTCCATGCTTTTCTTTGGTTATTTGCATGCATTGTTTGGCATCTTGTGCAATGTACATCCCCGGTAAGCAATAGCAAGCCGGAAGGCTATATATTTGTTTTCCCTCCTCTTTTCTCTTTCCCTCTTAAGCAGAAGGAGATTTCCTCGCGCACAAGTTTGCCGG
>LR738710.1:17953281-17988181 GCA_902687465.1 Secale cereale | reverse complement strand
GGGAAGGAGGTGGAGGATGAACCAAGTGCTGTTCAACAAAGAGGAACCTTGTCGGGGAACAAGCAATATATGAAAGCTCAGTTACCAGATTCCTTGAACAACCACACTTTGTATTGAAAACCTGTGCGCGGAGGAACCTACCCATGGCTAGCCGCACCCTTACTTTGTTTTCGAGTACGCTCAACGACTTAAGTGAGCTGCGACAAGTGTCGCGCCCTTGCTTCGTTTTCGAGTTCGCTCAGCAAGCTAAGTGCGTTGCGACTAGCCACGGCAAGGTTGCTTGCCGGTAAGCCATTTGCCAGCAGGCCGCTAAGAGTCCAGCACTCAGCGCTCGCGGCAAGGGCCCCTTGCCGGCAAGTCCCCTAGAAGCGTAGGGTTGAAAGCATACAAAGTAAAGGACTAAAATCGAGGGAGATAACACCGCATTAATTGCTCGAAGATAAGATAATATATTACAGAAATAACTTGTCGCAATGACTAATAGATTCATGTTCATGACACACTTTGCAGCAGCAAAGGAAATAGAAAGAAAGAGGCCTAATCTACGCGATCGCCCTCACGCCTAGAGATCTTGTTCACCTTGGCGATGATGTGGGCGACCTGCGCCTTCAGTGCCTCCTGATCTGCGTCGGCCGGCAAGCTGCGGAGGACGTTGACAAGATTAATACCAGGATTGCGGTAGACGATCTTGGTCAAGACGCGCTCCAAGGTACCCGCGCAGAGCTGGCGCGACTCCTCGGCCAGCTGCGCGGGGAGCTTCTCCTGCAGCCGTGCAAGCGCCGGCGCGACTCCCCTGAAGAAAAGACTTAGCTTGGCGCTGTGGGGGAGATTCGTGTCCGGAGAGTACACGAGGTGCTCCACCCTCAGCGCCATTAGCTCCTTGTCGATGTTGGCGGCGGAAGTGACCAACTCCTCCGTCCATTGCTCCACCGCCCGGTTGAAGTTGTTTGCGGAGGTGGCGGCGCTCTCCACCAGCTCCCGCTCCTTGCGGAGCTCCTCCTTCAGCTTGGTCTCGCGGTCCCGGGCGGCGTCGAGTGAATCTTTCAAAGTGGAGACCTTCAACTCCAAGTCAGCGATTGAGTCTTTGGCGGCGGTAAGCTCGTCGCCCTTCTTGGAGAGGCGTACCTGGAGGTCTAAGTTGGTATGGGCGTCTTTCTCGCGCTCTATGTTGAGCGCGGTGACCCTGTCCTCGCTCGCCTTCAGGTACTGCTCCAGTTGCTGCACCTTGAGCTCCAGGTTCCTCTTGGCGGTTTCCGCTGCGGCAGCAGCTTCCTTTGCCTCCTTCAGGGCCCCGCCAAGAGCCTGCTCCCGGACGGTGAGCTCGTCGTCATGGGCGTCGAGCTCAACCTTCCGCTGGTTGAGCGCTCCTTCTCGCCGGGACAGCTCTTCACCAACTAGTCGCTGCTGCTCCTCGGCCTCAGCTTTCTCCAGGAGGAACTCTTGGTGCTCTCCGGCAAGCCTTTCGCGCTCCTCCGCCAAGTCGCGGAGGGCCGCTTGGTTGGCGGCGCGAAGCTCCGCGACGCGCTTCTCCAAGTCTGCTCCAGCCTTGGCGGCGAGGGCTTCTCGGGAGTCCAGCTTCGCCTGCCTGGCCCGGTAAAGGGCCAGGAGCCGGCGAAGCAGCTTCTCCTCCTCGGGCGCGTTTCTCTCGCCAGGCGCTTCAACGATCTTCAACCCCGCGGAGGCGAGGACCTCTCCATCAAAGGTCTCTCCCTCCACGGGGGCTCGCGACGAGGACCCCCACGGCACTTGTATGAAGACGCCATTGGGGGCCTCAAGGTAGATGCCCGACTGCTCCTTGCCGGCGGAGGGGTCGGCGGCCGGCGCAGCGCTTGACGCTCCTGCCGCCTCCGGGCCGGCAGTGTGGTCGCCGCCCCCCTCCCCAGCCGCGGCGTCTGCGGTCGGGGCAGTCTCCTCAGCGGCAGGCTCGTCGGCTCCTGCCATGTCCTCAACAACAGTGGCATTGCCGGTGTCGCCTTGCGCGCCCTCCTCCTCGACGATGACCTCCGTCTCCATCCGCTCCGGGGGAGGAGGATCTAGCAGAAGAAGAAGAAAAGAAAATATCAAGAAAATATCCAAAAAGACAAGTCCAAGAAGAAGAAGCTGCAAGACTTACCTTCGCGGACTTCGTCGACGACAGGCTCCCTCGCCGGGGAGTCCTCCCTTGGCGGTGGAGCGGTGGCCCCTGCTGGCGGAGGGCCGCCCGTGCCCTCCCTTGGCGGGGTGGCCACCCTTGTCGGGCTACCCGCCCTTGGCGGGGAGCCCGTCCTTGGCGGAACGTCCTCCCTCGCCGGGGAGTTCGCCCTTGGCGGGGAGGGTGGAATCTGCAGCTCCTCGGGAGTGACCTCCGGTTGCTCCTGCAGCTGCGGCTCCACTTCTGCACAAGACAAATAAAACAAACAAGGCAACAAGGTATTAGTACAAAGCAAAAACCTCAAGCGCGCCCGACGAGCAAACAGCTCAAGACCAGACTTACGCTGGGGGCTGCGCTGGGGGCTGCTCCTCGGAGCAGCGGTTGGATCCGGCAAGTTCGTCGCCGGCGCGTCCCCTGTCGCCGCGACGGGCGAGTCGTCCTCGACCTCAACCACGGGGATTTTGGCCCGCTTCGCCATCCGCTGGGCCAGGGACCTGAAAGAAAAACAAGAACAAGATTAGAATCACGAAGAAAGACCAAGTCAGAATTGAAGAAGCTATAAGTTACAAGTGCTTACTCCTCTTCCTCGTCGTCGTCGCTAAGGGCGGAGAAATTGAACTCCACTTGAGGTGCTCCCGCGCGAGGAGCAGGAGGAGAAGGCTCCCTCGGGCGCTTGGCGGTCCCCGGGGCTGGGGGCTGCGAAGACCCAGCCTCCGCTGACGCCGAGGCCCGAGGAGCAGGCGGAGCGGCCGCTCCGCTCTGGGAGGATCCCCCTCCGCTTGGCGCTGGTGCGCGGGGCGCCTCTGCCGCGGGTGGTGCGCGGGGTGCCTCCGCCGCGGCTGGTGCGCGGGGCGCCTCCGTCGCGGCTTGGCTCGGCCTGGTGGCGCGCGCCGCCCGGCGAGCAGGCTGCTGTCGAGGCGCCTGCGTCCTCGTCGCTGTGGCCGCCTTGCGGAGGCGTTTCCCCGGCGCTTGCTTGGGACTTGCCGGAGGTGGGGAGTTCTCCGACGACGAGGAGGCGTCGTCGTCGAGTCCTATAGATCCGCCGGTGTCTTCATCGGTCTCGACGTCTTCCACCTCCTCCCTAGCAGGCCCGCTGGGTCCAGCATCCTGCTCGGCGGACTCGCTCCCTTCGGCGGCTCCGCTCCCTCCGGCACCTCTGCTCCCTCCGGCAACCTCGCCTGCTGCGGCGGCCTCGCTCACAACCCCGGGAACCCCGGCATGCCTCAGGGAAGGAACCCCGGCAAGCTCGTTGGGCGGAAGCTTGAGCAGTCTGCGGATCTCTGCCTCCTCTGCTTGGCACACCTCGTCCGCGGCCTGCGCCTCGTCGACGGTGAATCCGAAGTCTCCTGCTGCTGCAGCTGCGGCGGCCTCTTCCATCCGGCAAGCAATATAGGCTATGTCCCGCTCTGTGGTAGCCCGAGTGAGACCCTTGTTCTCCTCGGTGTTCTTGGGCACCTCGACCAGATTGTCGAAGAAACTCAGAATCGCGTCCGGCGGAGGCTCTATCCAGGTGGGGTCGACGCCGTGAGAGTCACACGCGGGCATTATTGCGCGCAAGGAGTCCCGGGCAGTGCTGTTGCACAGTGGCACCACTCCCCGGGGAGATCTAAACCACTCCGGATGGGCCGTGTCGTGCTTGAAAAGCTCCCGGACCATCCCCTTCAGCTCCAAAGCCGTGAAGTTGAAGTTCAATCCAGGGCGCAGCCTCATAATGTCTGCCGCATTGCCAATTTCCCATGCTGGCCTTTTCCTCTCTTGTAAAGGGGCAATGCGGAGACGGAGGAAATCTGCCCCTACCTCTCCGATGGTCAGTTTGGCTACCCGGAGACGAAGTATCCTGATAAGGGCGATGTTGATCTTGCCGTCCTCCGGGGCCAACTCGCTCCAGTCTCTGCCGCGCACTATGGCAGTTGTGCGCGGCGCAGTAAAAGGCTCCGGCTGGTCCTCCACTATCCAACACCAATCTGCGCGCCACTCTTCCCACTTGCCGCGGAGTTCTCCTTTCAAATATGAATCCTTCTTGTTCATACGGAAGATCCAGGAGATACCCCCGGAGAGGGGAGCGCCGGCCTCTACTCTAGGCATAAAGAAATGGCGAAAGAGCGCTACATTGGGATGGATCCCTACATAGTTTTCGCACAGATGTGCGAAAACCGCCATCGTAAGGATGGCGTTGGGGGTGAAGTCTAAGAGGTGGAGGCCGTATGTGTTCATGATGTCACAGAAAAACTCCGAGAACGGAGGGCACAAGCCGCAGTGAAAGAAGACAACGAAGAAGAAATACCCGCCGGGAACTAGATCTTTGGCGACGGCGGGGTAGACTCTGGTCCGGGGATGAGCTTTGGTCTCCTTGGAACAGAAGAGATAGAACTTGTTCCACAGCTCCCTCGCGCTGAGCCTCGGCGCGAAGACCACATTCCTCTTCCGCAGGATGGCAAGTTTTGCCGCCTGCTCGGACTTCTCCCTCTTGGTCTTCTCCGCATTCGCCTTCTCGCTCTTCGGGGCCATGGCGGAGGCGGCGAGGGAAGGGGCGAGGAGCTCGACGGCGCCGCGGGTGCGGAAGACGGCGGAGGAGGGGTGGGGGGCAGAGAGCAGCGGAGGGGCTCTGGAGGTTGAAGACGCAATGAAGACGAAGGAGGGAAACTACCCCTGCTTCCTCTACTTGTAAGGGAGGAGTGGGGGACGCTCCGCATTTCCCATTAAAGAACGAGGCCACGATCTCTCCCACGACGCCGCAATCGACGCGTGCCGTTAGGGAGGGGCGCGGCGGATGCGGAAGGGAATCTACGGCTTGCCGTGGGCCGCGCGCGTGCCCGTGCACTGTTTTGGGCCTGGCCCAACAGCGCTCGGCACCGTGTGTGGCCCAGGCCCGGGGGCTCCTGTCGGTGTACTAAGGTAGGGGTACCTCAGCACCCCAACTTGTGCACGGGCAGTAGCAGCTTCCCGCGGCAGGGTCTACCACGTGCTTGCCGGAAACCTTTCCGGTCCTTATTAAGCCATTCAAAAACAAAGTATACAAGACAGAAGATCAAGGCCCCGGCAAGTGGAGCTTGCCGGGAAGGCCGTCCCAGGCTCAAGATTATCACACTAACACAAGACCCTGGCAAGAGGAGCTTGCCAGGAAGACCAGAAGACTGCATCTCAGAAGACATGCCTCGGCGCACCCTGCGCCCCGGCAGGACCCGGGGAGCGACAAGCTCCCGGGCCCGGCAAGATCAAGACCCCGGCAAGGTGCTTGCCGGGGGAAGCCTGCGCTGTGTGCCCGCGCTCCAGCTCATCGACCCACGCGTCGCCCTGGGACCCTTCCAGGGACGCGTGGCGGATGGCTGTGCAGCCTGGGGGACACGGTGGCGCGCCACGATGACGAGGCTACCGCCGTGGCGAACGAAGACGCATGGGCGGGCGCTTTTGGGGTCGACGGTGACGGGCATTTAATGCCCTTGTCCCCCACTGTCAAGGTTAGGTGATGACCACTGTTCATCCACTGTTCACGCACTATTCCCGCACTATTACAACTACCACCAAAGTTACATTTTTGCCCTCCTCTACGTTGACACCTGTCGGTGACCCCTTGGGCTATAAAAGGAGGCCCATGCACAACGTAGAAAGGGTTCGGAACCTAGACAACTCTCTTTCTCGGTGTAGCTAGTTCTTCAAGCTCCCGAGCCCAAGAACTCAATACAATCTAAGCAGGAGTAGGGTTTTACGTGTCCGCGCGGCCCGAACCTAGGTAAACTGCCCGCGTGCTCTCCTCGATCTGCTCTTCGTGCTCCCTCGGCTCCCTTACCGCAACGTAGAAGGGGCTCCGGCCCCATAGGTGTTCGTGGTGGACAGTTTCCCCCGACAGCGCCAATGTCTTGGACGTATTGCATGAAGGTGCGACTTGTGAACTGTGTATCGTTGTCGGTGATGATCCTGTTAGGGATTCCGAAACGGCAAACGATCAATCTGAAGAACCTGACTGCTGACTGTGCGGTCACCTTTCTCATTGGTTCCACTTCCGGCCACTTTGTGAACTTGTCGATAGCAACGTACAAGTACTCAAAGCCCCCGACAGCGCGGGGAAAGGGGCCGAGGATGTCGAGCCCCCAGACCGAAAAGGGCCAGGACAAAGGGATCGTCTGGAGAGCTTGAGCTGGCTGGTGTATTTGCTTGGCATGGAACTGGCACGCTTCACACTTGGTTAATTGTGTAGTTGCATCTTGGAGGGCTTCTGGCCAAAAGAAACCTTGCCGGAACGCCTTCCCGGCAAGTGCCCTTGCGCCAATGTGGTGTCCACATATGCCTCCGTGTATCTCTGCCAACAGCTTCTGTCCATCTTCCCGGGAAATGCATTTCAATCTGACACCATTGAGTCTTCTTCTGTATAGTTCGTTGCCGACGAACTGGTACATACTTGACTGCCTGGTTATTCTCTCTATCTCTTCTGGTTCTTCGGGAAGTTCTCCAGTTTGAAGGAAACGAACAATTTGCTGTGCCCAGGTTGGAGCTTGAGGCTCAACAGCAAGGACTAAAGGCATCAGTGCTGCTGCGGGAACGTCAGCTTCTACGGCAAGAACCTGCGGCTCTGCCAGAGCTGGACGTTCCCCGGCAAGACTGCCGAAGCAAGACTTGCCGGGAACATCTGCTTCAACTGCACGAACCCTAGGGTCCGCAGGAGCAGACTGTTCCTCAGCAACTTGGTCGTCGATCCTGCGGATCTTGGCGGCGGCTTCAGGAAGATCCGCCGGCAAGTAGTCACCGGAGACCAACTTTCTTTTCTTGCTCTGCCCAACTGATGGTGTAACGGATGGCTGAGTTAGCTTGAGCACGAAGGTCCCTGGTTCCACAGGTAGCTTCAGTGCAGCACACTTTGACAGGCCGTCTGCGATATCATTTTGAGCTCTTGGAACGTGCTCCATCTGCAGGCCTTCAAAGTGTTCTTCAAGTTTCCTTACTTCATCGACATAAGCTTCCATCAAAGGACTCTGGTAGCTCTTGTTTACTTGTCGGACCACCAACTGTGAAACTCCCCGTACAATCAGCTTCTTGATCCCAAGTTCGGCTGCAATTCTGAGGCCGGCAAGCAAACCTTCATACTATGCAGTATTGTTTGTCGCTTGCTCCTTGGGAAAGTGCATTTGAACAACGTACTTGAGGTGCTCCCTGGTGGGCGCTACGAGTAACACACCAGCACCGGCGCCTTGCAGCGAGAAGGCACCATCGAAGTACATTATCCATTCTTTGCTTGCTTCTTTGACGGGGATGTTTGTCTCTGGAACTTCTTTGTCTGGTGTTGGTGTCCATTCTGCTATGAACTCTGCCAAAGCTCTGCTCTGTATAGTTGAAGTGCTTTCAAACTTAAGACCAAAGCTTGACAGCTCCAGTGCCCACTCGACAATCCTACCTGTTGCTTCTGGGTTTTGCAATATCCTCTTCAGCAGAAAGCGAGTGACCACTGTTATCTCATGTGCTTGGAAGTAATGGCGTAGCTTTCTCGAGGCCATGAGGAGGCCGAAAAGCAGCTTCTGCACCCCAGAGTATCTTGATCTAGCCCCCTTCAAGAGGGAACTTACAAAATAAACTGGGCGCTTCACCATCTTCTTTCGCACTTCTCCTTGTATCTGCGCAGACTCATCCTTGTCGGGGCCAGAGCTTGTCGGGGAAGCCCCCTGCTTGTCGCTGGATGCGCTTGCCGGGGCTGTGGATTCCTCATCTGCCTCCCTCTCCGCTACCAACGCAGCACTAACCACTTGATTGGTTGCTGCTAAATACAGCAACAACTTCTCTTGTGGCCTAGGTGCGACAAGTATTGGAGTGGAGGACAGGTATCCTTTCAAGTCAAGCAGCGCTGCCTCCGCTTCTGGAGTCCATTTCATAGGACCTTCCTTTTTCAAGATTTTGAAAAAAGGCAGGGCGCGTTATGCAGACTTTGAAATGAACCTGCTGAGGGCAGCCACACAACCAGCAAGTCTCCGTACATCCTTGACGCGCTTCGGAGCTTCGATCTTCTCGATGGATTTGATCTTGTCGGGATTGGCTTCAATCCCCCTCTGGGACACAAAGAACCCGAGAAGCTTGCCGGAGGGGACTCCGAAGACGCACTTCTCGGGGTTCAGCTTGAGTTGTATCTTGCGCAGATTTGCAAAAGTCTCATCCAGGTCTTGGATCAGGGTATCCTTGTTCTTGCTCTTGACCACTATGTCATCCATGTAGGCTTCTACATTCCTGTGTATCTGTGGCTCAAAAGCAGTGTGGACCACCCTTGCAAATGTTGAGCCCGCATTCTTCAGTCCAAAGGGCATGCGTATGAAACAGTAAGTGCCAAATGGAGTAATGAATGCGGTCTTCTCTTCATCTTCCTCAGCCATGAATATCTGGTGATACCCGGACTATGCGTCAAGAAATGAAAGCAACTCACATCCAGCCGTGGAGTCAACGATCTGGTCAATGCGCGGCAAGGGGAATGGATCCTCGGGACAAGCTTTATTCACATCTGTGAAGTCTATACAAAGTCTCCACTTCCCATTAGCTTTGCGCACGACAACTGAATTGGCCAGCCACGTAGGATGAAGTACACCTCTAACAAGGCCTGCTGCTTCCAACTTCTTGATCTCTTCAGCAATGAACTCTTGGCGCTCCACCGCTTGCTTCCTGACCTTCTGCTTGACGGGCCGCGCGTGAGGACAAACAGCAAGCTTGTGCTCAATTACCTTCCTGGGAACGCCGGGATGTCAGACGGTTGCCATGCAAACACGTCGACATTCGCCCGCAGGAAGGCAACGAGCGCGCTTTCCTATTTGGGATCGAGCGTAGAACTGATGGTGAAGGTACCACCAGTGCCGTCCTCCTTGGCGGACGCCTTCTTGGTTGCAGGTGGAGCCGCCATTCCTTTATTGCACTTGCCGGTGGAGCTCGATGGTGCGTCCTCGACGGCAGCGCAACACTCCGAAGAGGTGCATTTGCCGGAGTGGGCCCCGGAGCTCCTGCCGGACTGCGTCTTCTTGGTCTTCCCCCCGGAAGCTTCAGCGGCAAGTGTCTTGCTGTCTGCCGTGGCTGCTGCGTCTCGGTAGATCTTATCGGCGCAGACAAGCGCGTCCTTCTTATCGCCAGGGACAGAGATGACGCTTATTGGCCCTGGCATCTTGAGCATGTTATATGCATAGTGAGAGGCTGCCATGAACTTGGCGAGTGCAGGACGGCCAAGTATCCCATTGTATGGCAATGGGATATCGGCGACGTCGAAGGTGATCCTCTCAGTCCTGAAGTTTAGCTCTCCGCCAAAGGTTACTGGCAGTGTGATCTTCCCCTTCGGCTTGCTCCTTCCCGGGTTGATTCCTTGGAAATTTCCGGTTTCCTCGAGCTCGCTGTCGGGGATCTGCAACTTCCGGATTACAGCAGAGGAGATCAAGTTTAGGCCGGCCCCACCGTCAACCAACATCTTGGTGACCTTGAGGTTGCGGATGGTAGGCGAAACCAACATCGGCAAGCACCCGACCACAGTTGTGCGGTCAGGGTGGTCCTCAAGGTCGAAGATGATGGGCGTGCTAGACCACTTCAGCAGCTTGCGCGACTCGACGGGTGGCTCAGCTGCATTCACTTCCCGCACCCATTGCTTGAGTTGGTGGTGGAAAGTGTGCAGAAAGGCACCTCCATCGACGCACAAAACTTCTGTGGCCTTCTGGAACTCCTGCTCGCTGTTGTCTCCATCATCCATGTCCTCGTCATCGTCTTCGTCTTCATCCTTGTCGCGGCCGCGGGGAGGTCTATCTCCTTGCCGCTGCTTGGCCTTGCCGCGGCGTCCTCCCCGGCCATTGAATGGCCGCTTCTTGCTGGACTCTCCTCCACCTCCTTGGGCCTTCTCCTTGTCGCGTCGCTCGTACTCAGCCTTCTGCTGCTCGACGAGGTATTCGACCCTTTTGCAGTTCTGGAGATCGTGGCCCTTGGTGCGGTGGATCTTGCAGTACTGCTTGTCGGAGCCGTCCTGCTTGTCGGCGGCCGCCACACAGGGGTGGCCTCCTTGCCGGAGCCACCAGCCTGGGTCTTCTTGGCGGCAGCCTCCTTGCCGGACCGCTCGACAACCAGTACTTCTTTGTTCTTCTTCTTCTTGTTCCGCCGCCGGCCTTTCCTTGCCGGGGCGGCATCCTCGCTGTCCGTTCCTCCTGCTCCAACATCCTCTCCAGGGAGTCTTCTCCCCTCTTCAGCGCGCGCACACTTGTCGGCCAGAGCGTAAAGTTCGCTGACGTCCCGGATCTTGGTCATCGCCATTTCCTCCCTCATCCGGCGGTTACGCACGTTCTGCTGGAACACGCTGATAACCGCGGCAGGGTGGACATCCGGGATGTTGTGCTGAACGCGGCTGAACCTCTGGATGTACTTTCGCAGGGACTCTCCCTCCTTCTGGGCAAGAATGTGGAAATCGCTCTCCTGGCCGTGGGGTTTGTGGCCGCCCGTGAAGGCGCCGACAAACTGGTGGCACAGGTCTGCCCAAGAAGAGATGGAGTTCTCCGGCAAGTGCATAAGCCAAGATCTGACGTTTGCCTTAAGCACGAGCGGGAAGTAATTCGCTAGAATCTTCTCGTCGCGTCCCCCGGCAGCCTGCACCGCAATGGTGTAGATGCTGAGGAACTCGGAGGGATGGGTCTTGCCGTCGTACTTCTCGGGTACGTCGGGCTTGAAGTTCTTCATGCTGGGCCACTGGACTTGCCGCAGCTCTCGGGTGAACGCAGGGCAACCTGCCGCGTACGGCAAGTTGCCTGGTTCACCGGGCGCGTGCAAGTCGACAGCGGTCCCAGCGCGCTGGTCGGACTGTCGCCGTGCTTCTCTTCGACGCTCGATGCGAGTACGAGCGTCCTCTTGTCGCCTGTCGTCGAGGACTTGGCGCTGATCGCGGCGAGCTCGCGGATCCGACGACGCTGTGGAGTCGTCGTCGACGTTGATCCGGCGAGTCGGCGATTTTTTGCTTCTGCGGCGGGGAGTGCACGGTAGTTGCACCCCCGGCAGTCTTGTCTCCATCAGCCTTCGCTTGGCTGACTTGCCGCGGCCGTGATGTTGCCGGCTGCTGCGGCGTGTCGTTGTTGGCGAAGGCGATGAGGCTCTAGATTGTAGCCCTCCAGTCTTCGGCCTTGTCCGCCGCTGGAGGGAAGTCGAGGAGCAGCTGAGCCCTAGCTAGAACTTCTGCTGGAGAGGAGGGACGCGGTGGCGAGTGGTGCGAGGAGCGAGATATGCTCGGACTTCTAACAGCGTTAGAAGGAGCAGGGTCTCGCCCCGGCGACCCCGCCTTGCTCGTACCGACGCGTTGGCCTTGAGCATCCCGCGACCCGCCGGCTTGGCCACGTCCCAGCAAGCGTATGGTACCCTGGGTACCACGCCGCTGCTGGTCCGGCACCTCCTGAGAGGGGCGTGGTGTGTGCACGGACACCGAGGTTTTGGAATGGGCTCGGTCGTCTGTCTTGTCCTTGGACTTGGCGGCGCCGTGAGTTTCCTTGCCGGCGTCCGCCCCTCCGCCAGCGTCTACCCCACCAACCGTTGGTTCTGGGTGGTGGCGGGATCGACGCGGACGGGCCTCCGACCTCCGAAGCTTTCTTCTTCGGCGGCATGTCAATGTAGTCGATGAAGCTGACGAAGTTGGAGACGGTTGCGCCCGCGTGAGCGCCGGATCAGGTTCGCACAACCTCGACGCCCCCTACCTGGCGCGCCAAAGATGTCGGGGAAACTGATCACCCACGAACACCTATGGGACCGGAGCCCCTTTTCGGTACGGCAAGGGAGCGGAGGGAGCACAAAGAGCAGATCGAGGGGCACACGCGAGCAGTTTACCCAGGTTCGGGCCGCACGGATGCGTAAAACCCTACTCCTGCCTTGGTTGTATTGAGTTCTTGGCTCGGGAGCAAGAAGATCTACAGTACTAGCTACACCGAGCGTGGGAGTGATCAAGTTTCGGAACCTCCTCTACGTTGTGCATGGGCCTCCTTTTATAGTTCAAAGGGGTCACCGACAGGTGTCAACGTAGGTGAGGGTAAAAGCGTAAAATTGGTGGTAGTTGTAACAGTGCATGTACAGTGTACGCACAGTGGTCTATACCTAACCCAGACGGTGGGGGACAAGGGCATTGAATGCCCGTCACCGTCACCCCAAACAGTCTAAAAAGCGTCCGTCCGGGCGTCTACGTTCGCCACGACGGCAACTTCGTCATCGTGGCTCGCCACCGTGTACCCCAGGCTGCACAACCATCCGCCGCGTGCCCTAGGAAGGGTCCCAGGGCGACGCGTGGCCAGATGAGCTGGAGCGCAGGCACACGGTGGAAGCTTGCCGCGGCAAGCTCCTTGCCGCGGTCGCTATCTTGCCGGGCCCGGAAGTTTGTCGCTCTCCGGGTCTTGCCAGGGCGCGCGGTGCACCACGGTATGTCTTCTAAAATGTTGTTCTTTGACCTTCCTGGCAAGCTCCTTGCCGCAGTCGCTATCTTGCCGGGCCCGGAAGTTTGTCGCTCTCCGGGTCTTGCCGGGGCGTGCGGTGCGCCGCGGTATGTCTTCTAAAATGTTGTTCTTTGGCCTTCCTGGCAAGCTCCTCTTGCCAGGGTCTTGTGCAGAAGGGATGATCTCGAGCCTGGAGCGGCCTTCCCGGCAAGCTCCTCTTGCCGGGGTCCTGTTTCTTAACTTGAATACTTTGTTCTTGAATGGCTTCAAGGGAACCAGAGTGGGCTTTGGCGGGCGCGTGGTGAGCCTGACCACGGGACGCTGCTACTGCCCGTGCACAAGTCGGGATACTAAGGTACCCCTACTTTAGTACACCGACACATGCCAACATATTGTTTTATACTTAGTGAAAATTCTGCTAAGTCTGGAAGATGTTATAACCTGATGCTATGTTTGCTTGATGCCCTAGTCAAATCCATGCTTGTTTTGGAGTGGCCAATGATAATTCCTTGTTGTCCATGTTATTGTCTATCCATCCATGCCCTCACTTGCACATATGGCTTGCTGTAGCTTATTTAATTATTGCTCTCAAGTTGCTATAAAATATGACTGTCAGGTTTTTAACAGCATGATCAATCTGGCGTAGCTTGTTGCTATTGATCCATGCCTCCTATGGAGTTTTTCCAATGGAGTTGTTTGCTGTAGGATATGTCTACTTCATGTCCATGCTTCTTGTCATCATGTTCGGGTGCTGTAGAGTATATATTTCTTGCTCCAAAGTTGCTATGTGGCTGTTAATTTAAACTTTGCATTGAATCTTGTTTCGTGTGTATATGTGAACCGTTGCTCCGTTTTGAGCGTGCCCTATATGAAACTTGTGTGATTTTGCATGTAGAATCATAATATAATGTTGTTAACATGTTTGGAGTGTGTTTTCTTGATGTTTGAGTGCATCTTGCACCGTTGCCATGCTTGTCTTGTTTTGCTCATATCTTCTAGACCGTAGCTCCGAATTAAACAAACTTTATATGAAACTTGACTAGAATTTTATGTAGATCATCATGGTGCATGTTAACTTGCTGTTTAACAACTTTAAATTAAGGTTTGTTCAGATCTGGACCAATTTCAAAATATGCATATGAGGACTTACCGGATTTGATATATGTGGATTCCGGCCTCATTTAAATTTGTTGTTTTGTGTTGTTCTTGTGTGCTTCTTCCCTTGCCATGAAATGCATCATACTTGCATCATGTTGATTGTGCATTGCACCTTGTTTGATATCGTGCCATGTTGTGTTCTTGTGTTGAGTAGAGCCGGAAGTCGAGACCGAGAACGAGGTTACTACCGAGGTTGAGTACGAGGAGCCGTCTTACTATCCCATCGACGACTCGACAAGCAAGATGACCTGACCCAGATATTATTACTATCTTTGCCAATTGTTAGATGTCTCGCTCTTTAGCTTATTGCCTCGATGCCCATGTTTGTTTGTCAGCCTCCTATTGTAACCATGAATCTGTCTAACCACCCAACCTAGCAAACCTTTGCTTGGCTACGTAAGCTTCGCTCAGCCCCTCTTATAGCATTGCTAGTTGCAGGAGAAGATTTGAAGATTCTTGCTTCATGTTGAAGTTATTGTTGGAATATCACACTATAAAAACTCTTAAACTAAATCATCTATATACTTAGCAATGGGTGGAAGGCTAACCCTCTTGCTTGGTGTTTTGTTCCACTCATGCCGCCCTAGGAACCGTTTAAACCGGTGTTATGTTCCTTGATTATGCGTCCCTAACACGGTTGAGGTTTATGGCCCCCCCTTGATAACCCGCTTAGCGCTAAAGTTTTTCCAGCAAGTCCCAACATTGGTACTACATTTGCCTAACAACTAAAAACTTGCATAGGGAGTTATAAACCCTCTTCTTAATCAACAACCTGGGCCAGTGCTCCACATGAGTGTTGGTCCAAACTAGGCAACCTGCGGGGCCGCCTTGGGGAAACCCGAGGTATTTGGTATTCACCCATAGCTTGTCCCATCCGGTCATGGCCTGAGACGAGATACGCGCGGCTACTATCAGGGTGTCGGCACGCCAGGAGGATTTGCTGGATTAGTTTTACCTTAGTCGGAATATCTTGAGCACGGGATTCCAAGAATACTCGGGTCTTCCCACCTTGGAGTTGCGACTCCGCAGATCGTGAGCTTGTGATGGGCTAAGTTGGGACACCCCTGCAGGGTTTTGATCTTTCGAAAGCCTTGCCCGCGGTTATGTGGCAGATGGGAATTTGTTAATATCCGGTTGTAGAAAACTTGACACCATGCTCAGAACACACTACCAGCGTGAGTAACCGTAACGGTCATTTTCCGAAAGGGGTTCGGGAAGTGAACACGGTGGGGTTATGATTGACGTGCTTAGATAGGATCACATAGTGATCACTTTGACGCTCGTGGCACTTCTCTTATCGCTCTAAACACGTAAGCTAGTGCTAGTGCAGCTACAACCTTTATTTTCTTCAGCCTTGTTCCACACCCAAGGCTTAGATAGTTTTGCTACCCGGGAACGGGATTGCTGAGTCCTCCGTGGCTCACAGATTCTACACCACACCAGATGCAGGTACTATGGTGAACTACACAGGTGACGGCACAGAGCTGTACTGGGAGTTCGATGAAGAACGTGGGCGATACTACGTGTACTATCCCGATGATCAGTAGTGGCTTCTACTAGGGGCGATTCGGACCTTGTGGCTTTATTTTATTTGGTATCTTTCATTTGGATCTTCGTCCGTAGTCGGACTGTGATGTTATTTGGATCATGATTGCTTATGTAATGTATTGTGTGACATGGCGAGTGTAAGCCAACTACTCTTTTGCAATTTCATCCCTATTTTTACATGAGTCGTGCAAAGATACCAAACTTGAGATCATTCTAGTATGAGCTTATACCTTTAAGTCGTACCTCGACACGTAGGAGGTATAATCTCATACTGGGCATTACAAGTTGGTATTCAGAGCCTTCTCCGACCTAGAAGCCCCCACTGTTTGATCGAATAGTTGACGGTTGAGTCTAGGCACACACTTGGAAAATGTTTTGAGTCCTATATATATATATATATATATATATATATATATATATATATATATATATATATATATATATATATATATATATATATATATATATATATCGGAGAGTAGTATTTCTTTTGCTCCTCATCTCTTTTCACTCTGGTGAGGACTCCTGACACTTGCTTATCTCTTCTACTCTCAAAATTCACTAATTTTTTTTAGGATCACGCGAGTATTGTTTGGATTGTTCCGATGTCTTTGTGACGAGAACATTGTTCTCGATGACTCATGTCATTTAGGGGTTGTGGAAGACTCCCGGGGAGTTGAGCTCCGAGGTGTTGTCGTCACAAATATATCGCAGCAGTTCTGGAATACTTAAGACGGCCGACATCGAAAACTCTCCTATGCGGTTGGTGGCAAGATAACCCTGACATCACCCAGTACTGGGGAGGTAGTTCGGGAGTATTGCCATAGCTTGTATAGTAGATGCGTTTCGAAGGTCCGAGGTAGACGGTTTCCGGAAATAACTGGTTATGTGTTGAAGGATGGATACAGCTGGATGTAGGATTAGAGTTGAGTGCGCGATGCTTCCCCTGTATCCCCAACACCTGATTGCATAACTGGAAACTTTCGGAAATTAATAGGTGGGTTCATCTAGTAGCTCATAGGCATTCTTCCAACGAATGCATGATATGGAGTTCAGGGTTCTACATTGAGTGAAGTAGTTTTATGGGCGTTGTTCTGATCGGCAGTTGCATCTTAAAGGGTCCTTGGCTATGCTGATCTGGGGATTGCAAAACCCTTTTGTAACACGTTCCATAAGATTTCAGCATGAATATGTCGAAAGAAGCTTCTATCTTGTATTTGTTCTATGTGCTCCTTCTTGTTTTTATTTACCTTTTGTTCTCCCAAGTGGCTTCTCAAGAAGATTGTTCTTACCATTAAACTGTGGATTGCATTCGTTCATCTTGTTCGAATGTTCTTGTGAAGACTTATGTTGCAATTTCTAGCCGTTGATTCAGGTTATATATTTTCAATCAATGGCTAATAGTTGTCATCTCATTCAGGATGGCTCCTAAAAGGGTTCCCAACGCTAACCCAGAGGGTGAAGAAGTTCCGGATCGTCCTCCTTCCCCTCCTCCTCCGTCTTAGGCCTGGAGAGCAATTATGCAAGCGACGAACCAGAACACCCAGATGCTTATGCAAATGATGCAGAACATACAAGCAAATCAAGGTGGTCATGGGAACCAAGGCCAAGGCAATTTGTTCAACCAACCTCACTTTGCTACACTCAACCAGTTCCTGGCAAACCAACCAAAGGCATTCAGTTACTGTGTAGATCCGCTAGATGCTGAAGACTGGATAACAGATATCAAGAAGCATTTTGAGCGCAGTAACGTGAGACCTGAGGACTATGTGAAGTTTGGCACCTTCCAGCTCAAGGATCAAGCCGCTGATTGGTGGCAGCAGTACAAAGATTCCAAAGAAGGATGTGAAATCTCGTGGGCTGACTTCTGCAAGGATTTTCGCTCTCACCACATTCCAACTAGTGTCATCGAAGGTATGCGTGAGCAATTCCGCAACCTGAAGCAAGGCACCATGTCCATTTATCAATATAATGTCAAGTTCCAGAACCTTGCCCGCTATGCCAAGAAAGACATCCCAGATGCCAAGAGCAAGATTTATCAGTTCCGTGGTGTTCTGAAGGATGAACTCCAACTAGCTCTCACCTTGTTCGAGCCTGATGAATTTGATCAATTCTATAACATGGCACTTAAGCAAGAGGCAGCCCAGCTCAAGATGGAAGCTTCCCAAAAGAGAATCAGAGATGCTGTTCACTCCTCCTCTTCTTCCCAAGTGGTTGCAAAGCAGCAGAAGTTTTGGCTTCCACCGCCTCCAGTGATCCGACCTTCCAACAACAACAACAAGCATTCTGGTGGTCGTGGTTTCTCCCACCCACCCAACCCAAGCAATCAGCCCAATAATCACTTTCAAGCTTCGAAGTCAAGTGCTCCTTATGACCGTCCTCTCTCAGAAGTGGTTTGTAACAAGTGTGGCAAGAAGGGTCACTATGCCAACAAGTGTACTCAAAGGCACCTTCCGCCTCCTCCACCTGTCAGCACTGCTATTGTCAAGCACGATCCGAAGGCAGCAAGAGTGAATCTGATGAATGCAGCTCAAGCAGAGAATTCTTCAAATGTGATACTTGGTAACCTTCCAGTAAATCTTAAACCTGCTAAAGCGTTGTTTGATTCAGGTGCATCATGTTCTTTCATGTCATATCCTTTTGCATCCAAGCATAATGTTCGCACCGAAGCCTTACCAAGAACGTTGAGTGTTATATCTCCTGGCAAGAGATTGAGTTCTAGTATGGTGGCTCCGAATGTATCTATTCGCATGGGTGATTACCGCTTTCTGGCTTGTCCGGTTGTTCTCGGCAACTCCGACATTGATCTTATTCTTGGGATGGATTGGCTTTCCCAGCATGATGCTCACATTGATTGTGCAAATAAGGAAGTCAAGCTTACTCATCCTGACGAAGACGTGATTATCTTCGCCTCTCGAGATAACACAATCAGGCTATTCTCTCTCAATGACAAGGGCGAGATTAATGCCATCTCTCAAATTCCGGTGGTCAATGAATATGAAGATGTTTTCCCTGAAGAGCTTCCAGGCATGCCTCCGCATCGTCAAGTTGTATTCGTCATTGAACTCGAGCCCGATATCGAGCCAGCTTGCCGGCGTCCGTACAAGCTTTCCCTTGAAGAGTAGAAGGAGCTGAAGAGACAACTCGATGAGCAAGAGCGTATGGGTCTAATCAGGCCTAGCACTTCTCCTTGGGGCTGTGGTGTTCTATTTGTCAAGAAGAAGGATGGCACGGAGCGCCTTTGCGTTGATTACCGGCCATTGAACAAGAAGACAATAAAGAACAAGTATCCGCTCCCCAACATCAATGAATTGTTCGAGCAGCTCAAAGGAGCAAAAGTGTTCTCAAAGCTCGATCTCCGGATGGGTTATCACTAGATCCGTATCCGTGAAGAAGATATTCACAAGACTGCATTCAGAACAAGCTACGGCTCCTATGAATACACAGTCATGTCTTTCGGCCTCGCAAATGCTCCACCCACCTTCTCGAGGATGATGCACTACATATTCAACCCCTACACCAATGAATTCGTTCTCGTCTATCTGGATGACATCTTGGTATTCTCCAAGAATGAAGAAGACCATGCCAAGCACATCCGTTTGGTTCTCGACAGACTCCGTGAACACAAGTTCTATGCGAAATTCTCTAAATGTGAATTCTGGCTCGATAAGGTCTTATATCTTGGCCATATCATCTCTGCTGAGGGTATTGCTATCAACCCCGAGAAAGTTGAAGCGATCGTCAACTGGGAACCCCCGCAGAACGTCAAGCAACTCCGAAGCTTCCTTGGTCTCGCTGGCTATTGCAGAAGGTTCGTTGAGAACTTCTCCAAGATTGCCAAGCCTCTCTCCAACTTGCTGCAGAAGATTGTCAAATACAACGGGTCTCCGGATTGTGATGTGGCATTCAAAACACTCAAAGAAAAGCTCATCTCTTCTCCGGTTCTTACTCCTCCGGATGAGTCCATGCCCTACGAAGTATTCTGTGATGCTTCTCTTCAAGGACTTGGTGGTGTTCACTTCTCGTCAATTGAAGCCAAATGAGAAGAACTACCCCACACATGATCTCGAGCTAGCAGCAGTGGTACACCCCTTAATCACGCGGAGACACCTTCTGTTGGGCAGAAAAGTGGACATCTTCACCGATCACAAGAGCTTGAAGTACATCTTCACTCAACCGAACCTGAACCTTCGCCAGACTCGTTGGGTTGAGATGATCCAAGAGTATGATCCAAGCATAAAATACACACCTGGCAAGGCCAATGTCATTGCTGATGCCTTGAGCAGAAAGGCATATTGCAACAGTCTCCTTATCAAGCCGTTTCAGCCTGAGCTTTGTGAGTCTTTCAGGAAGCTCAACCTCCAAGTTGTTCCGCAAGGCTTTCTTGCAAATCTTCAAGTTGCCTACCTTGGAAGATCAGATCCGTGAGGCCCAACTCAGTGATGCTATGGTGCAGAAAGTGAAACATGGTATTGCAAAGGGTACTCCCAAATACAAGTGCTATCGCGTTGATGAGAAAGACACCTTGTTCTTTGAGGACAAACTTGTGGTTCCCAAAGGTGATCCTAGGAAGCTCATAATGAACGAAGCACATGACTCCCTCCTCTCGATTCATCCTGGAAGTTCCAAGATGTACCAAGACCTCAAGAAATCGTACTGGTGGACTCGCATGAAAAGGTAGATTGCCCAATTTGTGAATGAATGTGATGTCTGCAGAAGAGTGAAGGCAGAGCATCAACGTCCAGCCGGTTTCCTCCAACCTCTTCCTATTCCCGAGTGGAAATTCGACCACATTGAAATGGATTCCGTCACTGGGTTTCCCAAGTCCAAGAAGGGGAATGATGCTATCTTTGTTGTGATTGACAGGCTAACCAATGTAGCTCACTTCCTTCCAGTCAAAGAATCCATCAATGCAGCTCAGCTGGCAGAGTTGTACACTTCCAGAATTGTGTCGTTACATGGCATTCCTCAAGTTATCCCCTCAGACCATGGAAGTTTGTTCACATCCAAGTTCTGGGACTCCTTTCAGTCAGCCATGGGCACTAAGATCTGTTTCAGCACTGCGTTTCACCCTCAGACTAGTGGTCAAGCCGAAAGAGTGAACCAGATCCTCGAAGACATTCTCAGAGCTTGTGTCATCTCTTTTGGCATGAAGTGGGAAGATTGTCTCCTGTTTGCCGAGTTCTCTTACAACAACAGCTTCCAAGCAAGTGCCGGCAAAGCCCCTTTTGAAATCCTCTATGGCAGAAAGTGCCGTACCCCTCTCAACTGGTCCGAGACTGGTGAACGTCAACTTCTTGGCAATGGCTTGATCTCAGAAGCCGAAGAAATGTGCAAAGTCATACGTGAGAATCTCAAGGCCGCTCAGTCGCGTCAAAAAAGCTACTATGACGGCAAGCATCGTGATTTGGCTTTCGACATTGGAGATCATGTCTATCTCCATGTTTCTCCTATGAAAGGCACCCAAAGATTTGGTATCAAAGGAAAGCTTGCTCCGAGATACGTGGGCCCTTTCAAGATCCTTGGCAAAAGAGCCGATCTAGCCTATCAACTTGAGCTCCCCTCCAACTTTGCAAATGTTCATGATGGGTTTCACGTGTCTCAACTCCGCAAGTGCTTCAAGACACCTGAACGCACTATTCCGTTTGAGGAGATTGATCTTCAACAAGACTTGTCTTACCGTGAGCACCCTGTTGCTATTCTTGAACAAACTGAGCGCAAGACCCGCAACAAGTCAATCAAGTTCTTGAAAGTTAAGTGGTCACACCATACCGACCGAAAAGCTACGTGGGAACGAGAAGATCACCTTCGTTCCGAGTACCCTTCCTTCTTTCAGTCCTAGATCTCGGGACGGGATCTTTTCGTAGTAGAGGAGAGTTTGTAATGACCCAGATGTAACACTTTTCAATTATGGCAATATATGAAACTTTGACTTCGTAAATTCCATTTTGGGCTCTTCTTCATTTCGAGTTTCTTCGTTTTGTCGTGTGCGTGTGTGCATTTCATCGATGTCATGTTGTCTTGTGCATTGCATTGCATTGTGTTGTCAGTTGCACCCGGTCCCACTCGCCTCTTCCCATTGTCCGTTTTGAGTTCCGACGCTCACACACGTGCCCGTGTCATCCCCGAGTCCTTCTTTCGTGTGTGGCTGTGTAACGTTTCCGGATTGACGTGAGACTTGTCGTGTGTTGTTGTTTTGGTACGTATAAGCCGCCTGTCAAGTTTCGTCGCGTTTGGAGTTCGTTTGGTACTCCAACGGTTACCTAGTGGGCTAAAAGAACCTCTTCTTTAAGGCCCAAGACCCCCTCCACAACAGCCCACAAACCCAGCACTACCCTTCCCATCATCTCGGTCGTTGAATCGTGATCGCGTGGCCGAAAACCGCACCCCATTTGGAGTCTCCTAGCTCCCTATGCCTATAAATTAGTCCCCCACATCCATTTTGGGACGAAACCCTAATTTTCCGTCCCTCCGCGCCGCCGGACACGTCCGCCCGCCGCCGCCCAGCCAATCCCGCCGTGATACGTGTCGCGCCGCCGCCAGCTTCCACCCCGTCGCCGTCCGGGCCCGCCGGCCCGCGCGCCTCCACGCCCAGCGCCCGAGCTCCCAACCACCGCCTTCGCCTCCGGCGAGGCTCCCGTCGCCGTCGCCCGCATCGGATCCACCGCCGCTGGCCCCGAGCTCCCCGCCGCCGGAGCACACCACCGACACCGGCCCCGAGCTCCCCGCCGCCGGAGGACACCACCGACGCCGGCCCCGAGCTCCCCGCCGCCGCCTCCTCCGCCCATCGGCCCCCGCACCGGATCCGCCACCGGCAGGCCAGATCCCCCGCGCCCCGGCCGGATCCGCCCTCCCCGCCGGTCACCGCGCCCCTCGCCGGCGAGGATAGCCGCCGGCGTGCCCGGTCAACCTCCTCACCGGGTCGGGCGGATCTGGAGCTCCTCGACCCGACCCGCGAGCCCGGCGCTCGCAACAACCCCGGACGGCCCCGTCCCGGGATCCCCTCGCCACCGATCCAAACGCCTCCGCCCGCCGCCCGAATCCCTCCGTCCCGGGATCTCTTCGTCCTCTTTCCCTAGGGTATATATTTTTTCACTAAGTCCCAGTTTTTTCTTATTTTGTTGCATCTTTGCATGGCTGTAACTTTTAGTGTGCTTGTCCAAATTGTGCATATGATATATCAAAATGATCGTGGTGATGTGCTCTACGTTTTGTTCCATTGTGGCATGCTTGTTTGAGATCATCTAGAGGTCCTAATCTCTGTTGCAAGAGTGCTACGTGTTATAAACTGCCGTTACTTGTTATTTTTATGCCATGTTTGAGATGTGATAACTTGGTGCATGTTTATCCAAATGAAGCAAATGATATGTCAAAATGTTCTTTATGAAATGCTCTACACGATGGTTGTTGTAGCATTCATGTTAGGTCTCATATTGCCATGTTAATCTCTGTTGCAAAAGTGCATGTGGCTGTTAAGTTATGAAACATGTTAGGAGATGCTGATTAGAAGTGCTCGTTGCTATTGATGTGGTTGTCCCCATGCCATGTCTATATGTTTTAGAATCTCCTTCATATGGTCTTTACTGTGGTGCAGACTGAAGGAAATATGCCCTAGAGGCAATAATAAAGTTATTATTTATTTCCCTATATCATGATAAATGTTTATTATTCATGCTAGAATTGTATTAACCGGAAACTTAGTACATGTGTGAATACATAGACAAAACAGTATGTCCCTAGTATGCCTCTACTAGACTAGCTCATTGATCAAAGATGGTTATGTTTCCTTGCCATAGACATGAGTTGTCATTTGATCAACGAGATCACATCATTAGGAGAATCATGTGATGGACAAGACCCATCCATTAGCTTAGCACTATGATCGTTTAGTTTTACTGCTATTGCTTTCTTCATGACTTATACATGTTCCTATGACTATGAGATTATGCAACTCCCGTTTACCGGAGGAACACTTTGTGTGCTACCAAACGTCACAACGTAACTGGGTGATTATAAAGGTGCTCTACATGTGTCTCCGAAGGTACTTGTTGGGTTGGCGTATTTCGAGATTAGGATTTGTCACTCCGATTGTCCGAGAGGCATCTCTGGGCCCTCTCGATAATGCACATCACTGAAGCCTTGCAAGCATTGCAACTAATGAGTTAGTTGCGGGATGTTGTATTACGGAACGAGTAAAGAGACTTGTCGGTAACGAGATTGAACTAGGTATTGAGATACCGACGATCGAATCTCGGGCAAGTAACATACCGATGACAAAGTGAACAACGTATGTTGTTATGCGGTTTGACCGATAAAGATCTTCGTAGAATACGTGGGAGCCAATATGAGCATCCAGGTTCCGCTATTGGTAATTGACCGGAGACGTGTCTCGGTCAGGTCTACATTGTTCTCGAAGCCGTAGGGTCCGCACGCTTAAGGTTTCGATGACAGTTATATTATGAGTTTATGAGTTTTGATGTACCGAAGGAGTTCGGAGTCCCGGATGTGATCAAGGACATGACGAGGAGTCTCAAAATGGTCGAGACGTAAAGATCGATATATTGGACGATTATATTCGGACATCGGAAAGGTTCCGAGTGTTTCGGGTATTTTTCGGAGTACTGGAGAGTTACGGGAATTCGCCGGGGAGTATATGGGCCTTATTGGGCAATACGGGAATAGAGGAGAGAGGCCAAAAGGAAGGAGGCGCCCCCCCCTTCTGGTCCGAATTGGACAAGGGGTGCAGCCCCCTTTTCCTTCTCCATCTCCACCTCTTTCCTTCTCTCCTACTCCGGAAAGGAAAGGGGAATCCTACTAGGACTTGGGACCTAGTAGGACTCGCCACACTTGGCGCGCCCCCCTCTAGGGCCGGCCTCTCCCTTGCTCCTTTATATACGGAGGAAGGGGCACCCCATAGACACACAAGTTGAATTGTTTTAGCCGTGTGCGGTGCCCCCCTCCATAGAAACACACCTCGGTCATACTGTCGCATTGCTTAGGAGAAGCCCTGCGCCTGTAACTTCATCATATCCATCACCACGTCGTCGTGCTGACGAAACTCTCCCGTGAAGCTCAACTGGATCAAGAGCTCGTGGGACGTCATCAAGCTGAACGTGTGCTGAATGCGGATGTGTCGTACGTTCGGTACTTGATCGGTTGGATCGCGAAGAAGTTCGACTACATCAACCGCGTCACTTGATGCTTCCGCTCCCGGTCTACGAGGGTACGTAGACACACTGTCCCCTCTCGTTGCTATGCATCTGGTAGATAGATCTTGCGTGATCATAGGAAATTTTTAAAATACTACGTTCCCCATCAGTGGCATCATGAGCCAGGTCTATGCGTAGATGATATGCACGAGTAGAACACAAGTGAGTTGTGGACGATACTAGTCATACTGCTTACCAGCATGTCATACTTTGCTTCGGCGGTATTGTGAGATGAAGCGGCCCGGACCGACATTACGCGTACCCTTACGCGAGACTGGTTTCACCGTTATGAGCATTCGTTGCTTATAGGTGACTGACAGGTGTCTGTACCCTTACGCGAGACTGGTTTCACCGTTATGAGCATTCGTTGCTTATAGGTGACTGACAGGTGTCTGTCTCTCTCACTTTAGCTGAATCGAGTATGGCTAAGACCGGTCCTTGTGAAGGTTAAAACATCACATAATTGACAAAACATCGTTGTGGTTTTGTATGCGTAGGTAAGAACGGTTCTTGCTAAGCCCGTAGCAGCCACGTAAAACTTGCAACAATAAAGTAGAGGACGTCTAACTTGTTTTTGCAGGGCATGTTGTGATGTGATATGGTCAAGACATGATGAGTTACACGGCTTTGTATGAGATGATCATGTTTTGTAATGTTATCGGCAACTGGCAGGAGCCATATGGTTGTCGCTTTATTTTATGAAATGCAATCGCCATGTAATTGCTTTACTTTATCACTAAGCGGTAGCGATAGTCGTAGAAGCAATAGTTGGCAACACGACAACAATGCTACGATAGAGATCAAGGTGTCGCTCCGGTGACGAAGGTGATCATGACGGTGCTTTGGAGATGGAGATCAAAAGCACAAGATGATGATGGCCATATCATGTCACATATTTTGATTGCATGTGATGTTTATCTTATTATGCTTCTTATTTTGCTTAGTATGACGGTAGCATTATAAGATGATCCCTTACAAAAATTTCAAGGTATAAGTGTTCTCCCTGAGTATGCACCATTGCGAAAGTTCGTCGTGCCGAGACACCACATGACGATCAAGTGTGATAAGCTCTACGTTCAAATACAACGGGTGTAAGTCAATTTTGCACACGCAGAATACTCGGGTTAAACTTGACGAGCCTAGCATATGCAGATATGGCCTCAGAACACTGGAGACCGAAAGGTCGAGCGTGAATCATATAGTAGATTTGATCAACATAAGATGTTCACCATTGAAAATTACTCCATCTCACGTGATGATCGGACATGGTTTAGTTGATTTGGACCACGTGATCATTTAGATGACCAGAGGGATGTCTATCTAAGTGGGAGTTCTTTAGTAATCTATACTTATAATAATTTGTGACTCTCTAGAAATTCCCACATTAATTAGAAATTAGGAGCCATTTATCTGGTGGGACCAGATTATAACGGTGTAGATCATCCGATTTTTTTTTGGCCGGTAAACAAAATCATGTGAAATTAGCTCATGTTCAAGGAAAATATGAAAAGGAGTAGATTAGAGGTGTGCCTAGATTATAAGGCCATAGATCTTCAAAATTTGTTTTGGATCAGTAAAAAAAGAGACATATGAGATTAGTTCATGTACGAGGAAAACATGTAAAGGAGTAGATTAGATTAGGTATGTGGCGATGGAAAAAGTAAACGTATGTTGTCCCTTGGCTCTAGCCCATTGGAAGAATTATTGTACATCTACCGGCCACTTTGTTTCCTTCTCAATTGTCTTGCGTTGCTTCTTCACCAAAGATAATCGTTCGTGTTTCCTAAGTATACCCTAATAGCTAGGGTCCGCGTGCCCTGATCTCTCTTATCTCTACGCTTGCAAATTTTATGCATGCCCCTCTATCAGTACCACACCTAATCCACCAATATCACTTTCCGAGATGGGATGATCCAGCATATTTTTTCGTTTCGGGTGATACATGGATGAACTCCATCAATGATAATTCCGGATGAACTCCATCAATGGTGATTCAGGTCGAACGGCTACGTTAACTTATGTCGAATTCGTGATGCCTTGGTGGCCTCACCATTACATGTCACCAGGGGCATGCCGCTGCTGCCACCATGACCCAGTGTCGATCTCAACGATGTAGCTATCAGGTAGTAGCATCATCGCCACCATGACCCATCATGCTACATCTGCAGGTCCACAAACCTAAGGCCCACTGTTTAAGACTACCATGCGTGTCGGCGGTTGCACGATGCCTCACAAGATGTTACAACACTGTTTGAGAGTACCATGCGTGTCGGCGGTTGGACGATACCTCACAAGATGTTACAACGCTAAATAAAGCATGACCAGTACAGAGCCAAAGTGGCACCACCCAAATGTCTAGATAGATAATTCCTTGGAATGTTCCCATGTGGCCAGGATCTGAATTCAATTGAATGTATGTAGCTTAATAAATTTTTAGTACAACATTAATCCCTTTGTCATAACGCAGGTTGTCCGATCATGTTTATGACATCGTTGTATATTTAATTAAGGTATAAATATGTTTTAGCATACTTATTATATAGCACTATTTATCTTGATGCAACTATGACTGAAATATTGCAAGCAGATGATCTATCTTATGCGAAAAGAGTAGGAGAGTATCCAAATATATTAATATAGTAAAAACGACAATATTACAGAAGATATTTACATTGGTAGGAACTAATGGAAAATAGAAGAAACCAATTAAGCTATAAGTTGTGTTGTATCCATGCTTTGAACTAGGCTTTGAATAGATTCAGGTGTTTCTTCTTGACTTTGCATGGGAGAGATCATATTTAATTACTTGCTTCCACTTTATCAAAGACCTTTTATCCTTCAAGATATTGACATTCATATTATACACGATATATTTGATGTTGTTACAACAATGACACATGGGGAAAGGGTTCACATGACAGTGACTATTAAAACATTGTTGTAATTAGCTTCTTAGCTTCAGATATTAGGGCAAACTCATTTTTACTTGAAATGGTTCGTGCCCATTAAGATATTTTACTTAAACCACGTCAAGAAGTCTGACTATTTGATAAGTACTTAGCATAGCATGATTCTTATACCGAATTTTAACTAATACTAGCCCGTGCAAGTGCACGGGTTTACGACTAGTATGATTAATTGAACTTTAATTTATCATGAACTAAGTCCTGGTAGTATTAGCATATCTATATTGTTGATCAATAGCTCGCGATGTAGCTCCCCGTTTATTTTATATGTTCCTAGAGAAATATAAGTTGAAAGATGTTAGTAGCAATGATGCGGACTAGGTCCGTGATCTGAGGATTATCCTCATTGCTGCACAGAAGTATTATGTCCTTGATGCACCGCTAGGTGACAGACCTATTGCAAGAGCAGATGCAAACGTTATGAACGTTTTGACAACAGCTCGGTATGATGACTATATTCGACGAGGAGTCTCGAAATGGTCGAGACGTAAAGATTGATATATTGGACGACTATATTCGGACATCGGAAAGGTTCCGAGTGTTTCGGGTATTTTTCGGAGTACCGGAGAGTTACGGGAATTCGCCGGGGAGTATATGGGCCTTATTGGGCCATACAGGAGTAGAGGAGAGAGGCCAAAAGGAAGGAGGTGCGCGCCCCCCCTCTGGTCCGAATTGGACAAGGGGTGCAACCCCCTTTTCCTTCTCCATCTCCACCTCTTTCCTTCTCTCCTACTCCGGAAAGGAAAGGGGAATCCTACTAGGACTTGGGAGTCCTAGCAGGACTCCCCACACTTGGCGTGCCCCCCTCTAGGGCTGGCCTCTCCCTTGCTCCTTTATATACGGAGGAAGGGGCACCCCATAGACACACAAGTTGAATTGTTCTAGCCGTGTGCGGTGCCCCCCTCCACAGAAACACACCTCGGTCATACTGTCACATTGCTTAGGCGAAGCCCTGCGCCGGTAACTTCATCATATCCATCACCACGTCGTCGTGCTGACGAAACTCTCCCGTGAAGCTCAACTGGATCAAGAGCTCGTGGGACGTCATCAAGCTGAACGTGTGCTGAACGCGGAGGTGCCGTACGTTCGGTACTTGATCGGTTGGATCGCGAAGAAGTTCGACTATATCAACCGCGTCACTTCATGCATCCGCTCCCGGTCTACGAGGGTACGTAGACACACTCTCTCCTCTCGTTGCTATGCATCTGGTAGATAGATCTTGCGTGATCGTAGGAAAATTTTAAAATACTACGTTCCCCATCACAGACCACTTTCCTTGAAATGCCTTGAGGTGACTTAAACATGCTTGTAAACATGACAGGCCAACATAACTGTTTTATACTTAGTGAAAATTCTGCAAAGTCTGGAATATGTTATAACCTGATGCTATGTTTGCTTGATGCCCTAGTGAAATCCATGCTTGTTTTGGAGTGGCCAATGATTATTCCTTGTTGTCCATGTTATTGTCTATCCATCCATGCCATCACTTGCACATATGGCTTGTTGTAGCTTATTTAATTCTTGCTCTCAAGTTGCTATAAATTATGATTGTCAGGTTTTTAACAGCATGATCAATCTGGCGTAGCTTGTTGCTATTGATCCATGCCTCCTATGGAGTTGTTCCAATGGAGTTGTTTGCTGTAGGATATGTCTACTTCATGTCCATGCTTGTTGTCATCATGTTTGGGTGCTGTAGAGTATATATTTCTTGCTCCAAAGTTGCTATGTGGCTGTTAATTTCAGCTTTGCATTGAATCTTGTTTCGTGTGTATATGTGAACCGTTGCTCCGTTTTGAGCGTGCCCTACTTGTGTGATTTTGCATGTAGAATCATAATATCATGTTGTTAACATGTTTGGAGTGTGTTTTCTTGATGTTTGAGTGCATCTTGCACCATTGCCATGCTTGTCTTGTTTTGCTCATATCTTCTAGACCGTAGCTCCGAATTAAACAAACTTTATATGAAACTTGACTAGAATTTCATGTAGATCATCATGGTGCATGTTAACTTGCTGTTTAACAACTTTAACTTAAGGTTTGTTCAGATCTGGACCAATTTCAAAATATGCATATGAGGACTTACCCGATTTGATATATGTGGATTCCGGCCTCATTTAAATTTGTTGTTTTGTGTTGTTCTTGTGTGCTTCTTCACTTGCCATGAAATGCATCATACTTGCATCATGTTGATTGTGCATTGCACCTTGTTTGATATCGTGCCATGTTGTGTTCTTGTGTTGAGTAGAGCCGGAAGTCGAGACCGAGAACGAGGTTACTACCGAGGTTGAGTACGAGGAGCCGTCTTACGATCCCATCGACGACTCAACAGGCAAGATGACCTGACCCAGATATCATTACTATCCTTGCCTATTGCTAGATGTCTCGCTCTTTAGCTTATTGCCTTGATGCCCATGTTTGTTTGTCAGCCTCCTATTGTAACCATGAATCTGTCTAACCACCCAACCTAGCAAACCTTTGCTTGCCTACGTAAGCTTCGCTCAGCCCCTCTTATAGCATTGCTAGTTGCAGTAGAATATTTGAAGATTCTTGCTTCATGTTGAAGTTATTGTTGGAATATCACACTATAAAAACTCATAAACTAAATCATCTACAGACTTGGCAATGGGTGGAAGGCTAAGCCTCTTGCTTGGTGTTTTGTTCCACTCATGCCGCCCTAGGAACCGTTTAAACCGGTGTTATGTTCCTTGATTATGCGTCCCTAACACGGTTGGGGTTTATGGGCCCCCCTTGATAACCCGCTTAGCGCTAAAGCTTTTCCGGCAAGTCCCAACATTGGTACTACATTTGCCTAACAACTAAAAACTTGCATTGGGAGTTATAAAACCTCTTCTTAATCAACAACCCGGGCCAGTGCTCCACATGAGTGTTGGTCCAAACTGGGCAACCTGCGGGGCCGCCTTGGGGAAACCCGAGGTATTTGGTATTCACCCGTAGCTTGTCCCATCCGGTCGTGGCCTGAGATGAGATACACGCGGCTACTATCAGGGTGTCGGCACGCCGGGAGGATTTGCTGGATTAGTTTTACCTTAGTCGGAATATCTTGAGCACGGGACTCCGAGAATACTCGGGTCTTCCAACCTTGGAATTGCGACTCTGTAGATCGTGAGCATGTGATGGGCTAAGTTGGGACACCCCTGCAGGGTTTTGATCATTCGAAAGCCGTGCCGGTGGTTATGTAGCAGAGGGGAATTTGTTAATATCCGGTTGTAGAAAACTTGACACCATGTTCAGAACACACTACAAGCGTGAGTAACCGTGATGGTCATTTTCCGAAAGGGGTTCGGGAAGTGAACACGGTGGGGTTATGATTGACGTGCTTAGATAGGATCACTTCGTGATAACTTTGAAGCTTGTGGCACTTCTCTTCTCGCTCTAAACACGTAAGCTAGTGCTAGTGCAGCTGCAACCTTTATTTTCTTCAGCCTTGTTCCACACCCAAGGCTTAGATAGTTTTGCTACCCGGGAACGGGATTGCTGAGTCCTCCGTGGCTCACAAATTCTACACCACACCAGATGCAGGTACTATGGTGAACTACACAGGTGACGACACAGAGTTGTACTGGGAGTTCGAGGAAGAACGTGGGCGATACTACGTGTACTATCCCGATGATCAGTAGTGGCTTCTACTAGGGGCGATTCAGACCTTGTGGCTTTATTTTATTTGGTATCTTTCATTTGGATCTTCGTCCATAGTCAGACTGTGATGTTATTTGGATGATGATTGCTTATGTAATGTATTGTGTGACGTGGCGAGTGTAAGCCAACTACTCTTTTGCAATTTCATCCCTAGTTTTACATGAGTCGTGCAAAGATACCAAATGTGAGATCATTCTAGTATGAGCTTATACCATTAAGTCGTGCCTCGACACGTAGGAGGTATAATCTCATACTGGGCATTACAAGTTGGTATTCAGAGCCTTCTCCGACCTAGAAGCCCCCACTGTTTGATCGAATCGTTGACGGTTGAGTCTAGGCACACACTTAGAAAATGTTTTGAGTCCTATATATATATATATATATATATATATATATATATATATATATATATATATATATATATATATATATATATATATATATATATATATATCGGAGAGTAGGATTTCTTTTGCTCCTCATCTCTTTTCACTCTAGTGAGGACTCCTGACGATTGCTTATCTCTTCTATTATCAAAATTCACTAATTTTTTTTTAGGATCACGCGAGTATTGTTTGGATTGTTCCGATGTCTTTGTGACGAGAACATTGTTCTCGATGCCTCCTGTCATTTAGGGGTTGTGGCAGTGTCCTAGGGAGTTGAGCTCCGAGGTGTTGTCGTCACGAATATATCGCAGCAGTTCTGGAATACTTAAGACGGCCGACATATGAAGAACGTGGGCGATACTACCTATGCTATCCCGATGATCAGTAGTGGCTTCTACTAGGGGCGATTCAGACCTTGTGGCTTTATTTTATTTGGTATCTTTCATTTGGATCTTCGTCCGTAGTCGGACTGTGATGTTATTTGGATGATGATTGCTTATGTAATGTATTGTGTGACGTGGCGAGTGTAAGCCAACTACTCTTTTGGAATTTCATCCCTATTTTTACATAAGTCGTGCAAAGATACCAAACTTGAGATCATTCTAGTATGAGCTTATACCTTTAAGTCGTGCCTCGACACGTAGGAGGTATAATCTCATACTGGGCATTACAGGTTAGGTTTACCTTAATACTTCTTTTGTAGTTGCGGATGCTTGCATTAGAGGTTAATCATAAGTGGGAGGCTTGTCCAAGTAAGGGAAGCACCCAAGCACCGGTCCACCCACATACCAAATTATCAAAGTACCGAACGTGAATCAGACGATCGTGATGAAAACTAGCTTGACGATAATTCTCATGTGTCCTCGGGAGCGCTTACCTTTATATAAGAGTTTGTCCAGGCTTGTCCTTTGCTACAAAAAGGATTGGGCCACCTTGCTGCACATTATTTACTTTTACCCTTTGTCACTTGCTACCAATTATCTTATCACAAAACTATTTGTTACCTATAATTTATGTGCTTGCAGAAAATACCTTACTGAAAACTTCCTATCATTTCCTTCTGCTCCTCGTTGGGTTCGACACTCTAACTTATCGAAAGGACTACAATAGATCCCCTACACTTGTGGGTCATCAATCCACACTATGAATATGTGTCACATCGCTTTCGAGATTCATTAAGAATAAACCATTGACCAGCGGGGCATGACCATAAAACATTTCCCTCATATAAATAGAACAACCATTATTCTCAGATTTAAATTAGTAGCCATCTCGCATTAAACGAGATCTAGATACAATGTTCATGCTCAAAGCTGGTACTAAATAACAATTATTGAGGTTTAGAACTAATCCCAAAGGTAGATGCAGAGGTAGCGTGCCGACGGCGATCACATCGACCTTGGAACCATTCGCGACGCGCATCATCACCTCGTCCTTCGCCAGTCTCCGCTTATTCCGCAGCTCCAGCTTTGAGTTACAAATGTGAGCAACTGCACCGGTATCAAATACCCAGGAGCTACTATGAGCGCTGGTAAGGTACATATCAATAACATGTATATCACATATACCTTTGACGTTGTCGGCCTTCTTATCCGCTAAGTATTTGGGACAGTTCCGCTTCAAGTGACCCGTTCCCTTGCAATAAAAGCACTCAGTCTCAGGCTTGGGTCCATTCTTTGGCTTCTTCCCGTCAACTGGCTTACCGGGCGCGGCAACTCCTTTGCCGTCCTTCTTGAAGTTCTTCTTACTCTTGCCTTTCTCGAACTTAGTGGTTTTATTCACCATCAGAACTTGATGTTCCTTTTTGATCTCCACCTCCGCTGATTTCAGCATTGAATATACCTCGGGAATGGACTTCTCCATCCCCTGCATATTGAAGTTCATCACGAAGCTCTTGTAGCTAGGTGGGAGCGACTGGAGGATTATGTCAACGACCGCGTCATCTGGGACATCTGGGAGATTAATTCCCAGCTGAGACAAGTGGTTGTGCAACCCAGACATTTTGAGTATATGTTCGCTGAGAGAACTATTATCCTCCATCTTACAATTGTAGAACTTGTCGGAGACTTCATATATCTCGACTCGGGCATGAGCTTGGAAAACCATTTTTAGCTCTTGGAACATCTCATATGCTCCGTGCTGCTCAAAACACTTTTGGAGCCCCGATTCTAAGCTGTAAAGCATGCCGCACAGAACCAGGGAGTAATCATCACTACGCGCGACTGCCAGGCGTTCATAACGTCTTGAGTTGCTGGGAAAATGGGTGCATCACCTAGCGGTGCTTCAAGGACATATGCTTTCTTGGCTGCCATGAGGATGATCCTCAAGTTACGGACCCAATCCGTATAGTTGCTACCATCGTCTTTCAACTTGGTTTTCTCTAGGAACGCGTTGAAGTTGAGGGCAACATTAGTGTGGGCCATTGGATCTACAAGACATACTGTAGAGATTTTAGACTATGTTCATGACAATTAAGTTCATCTAAAAAAATTTAATGAACTCCCACTCAGATAGACATCTCTCTAGTCATCTACGTGATACATGATCTGAATCGACTAGGCCGGGTCCGATCATCACGTGAGACGGACTAGTCATCAATGGTGAACATCTTTATGTTGATCGTATCTTCTATACGACTCATGTTCGACCTTTCGGTCTTCCGTGTTCCGAGGCCATGTCTGTACATGCTAGGCTCGTCAAGTCAACCCTAAGTGTATTGCGTGTGTAAATCTGGCTTACACCCATTGTATGCGAACGTTAGAGCCTATCACACCCGATCATCACGTGGTGCTTCGGAACAACGAACCTTAGCAACACTGCATAGTTAAGGGGAACACAATTCTTGAAATTTTAGTGAAAGATCATCTTATTCACTATCGTCGTTCTAAGCAAATAAGATGTAATACATGATAAACATCACATGCAATCAAATAATGACATGATATGGCCAATATCATTTTGCTCCTTTTGATCTTCATCTTCGGGGCTCCATGATCATCATTGTCACCAGCATGACACCATGATCTCCATCATCGTGTCTTCATCAAGTTGTCTCGCCAAACAATACTTCTACTGCTATGGCTAACGGGTAGCAATAAAGTAAAGTAATTACATGGCGTTTCCGATGACTCGCAGGTCATACAATACAATAAAATAAGACAACTCCTATGGCTCCTGCCGGTTGTCATACTCATCGACATGCAAGTCATGATTCCTATTACCAGAACATGATCAATCTCATACATCACACACACACACACACACACACACACACACACACACACACACACACACACACACACACACACATATATATATATATATATATATATATATATATATATATATATATATATATATATATATATATATATAAATATATATATATATATATATCATTCATCACATCCTTTTGGCCATATCACATTACAAGGCACATGCTGCAAGAACAA
>LR738710.1:17934215-17951764 GCA_902687465.1 Secale cereale | reverse complement strand
ATATATATATATATATATATATATATAAATATATATATATATATATATCATTCATCACATCCTTTTGGCCATATCACATTACAAGGCACATGCTGCAAGAACAAGTTAGACGTCCTCTAATTGTTGTTGCAAGTTTTACGTGGCTGCTATAGGTTTCTAGCAAGAACGTTTCTTACCTACGCAAAAACCACAACGTGATATGCCAATTTCTATTTACCCTTCATAAGGACCCTTTTCATCGAATCCGATCCGACTAAAGTGGGAGAGACAGACACCCGCTAGCCACCTTATGCAACAAGTGCATGCCAGTCGGTGGAACCTGTCTCACGTAAGCGTACGTGTAAGATCGGTCCGGGCCGCTTCATCCCACGATGCCGCCGAATCAAGATAAGACTATTAGCGGCAAGTACATTGACATGATATACGCCCACAAAAATCTTGTGTTCGACTCGTGCATAGTAACTACGCATAGACCTAGCTCATGATGCCACTGTTGGGGATCATTGCAGAAAATCAAAAAATTTCCTACGCATCACCATGATATATCTATGGAGTCTACTAGCAACGAGAGGAGAGTGCATCTTCATACCTTTGAAGATCGCGATGCGGAAGCATTACAAGAATGCAGTTGGTGGAGTCGTACACGAAGCGATTCAGATCGCGGCCAAATCCAATCTAAGCACCGAACAACGGTGCCTCCGCGTTCAACACACGTGCAACCCGGTGATGTCTCCCGCGCCTTGATCCAGCAAGGGGAGAGGGAGAGGTTGGGGAAGACTCCATCCAGCAGCAGCACGACGGCGTGGTGGTGGGGGAGGAGCCTGGCACTCCAGCAGGGCTTCGCCAAGCACCGCAAGAGACGAGGAGGGAGAGGGGTAGGGCTGCGCCAAGAGGGAGAGGTTCTTGTGCATCTGGCAGCCCCGAAACCCCACATATATATAGAGGAAGGGGAGGGGCTACGCCCCCATCTAGGGTTCCCTCCCTAGGGGTGGCGGCAGCCCCTAGATCCCATCTAGGGGGCGGGCAGGAGGGGGGAGAGAGGGGGGCGCCCTAGGGTGGGCCTTAAGGCCCATCTGGACCTAGGGTTTTCCCCCTCCCTCTCTCCCTGCGCCTTGGGCCTTGGTGGGGGGGGTGCGCACCAGCCCACCTGGGGCTGGTCCCTTCCCACACTTGGCCCACACAACCCTCTAGGGCTGGTGGACCCTCCCGGTGGACCCCCGGAACCCTTCCGGTGGTCCCGGTACGTTACCGATAACGCCCGGAACATTTCCGGTGACCAAAACGGGACTTCCCATATATAAATCTTTACCTCCGGACTATTTAGGAACTCCTCGTGATGTCCGGGGTCTCATCCGGGACTCCGAACAACATTCGGTAACCACATACTACATTCCCTATAACCCTAGCGTCCTCGAAACTTAAGTGTGTTGACCCTACGGGTTCGGGAACCATGCAGTCATGACCGAGACATATCTCCGGCCAATAACCAACAGCGGGATCTGGATACCCATGTTGGCTCCCACATGTTCCACGATGATCTCATCGGATGAACCACGATGTCAAGGATTCAATCAATCCCGTATACGATTCCCTTTGTCTATCGGTATAGCACTTGCCCGAGATTCGATCATCGGTATACCGATACCTTGTTCAATCTCGTTACGGCAAGTCACTTTACTCGTTCCATAACACATCATCCCGTTAGCAACCCCTTAGTCACACTGAGCTCATTATGATGATGTCTTACCGAGTGGGCCCACAGATACCTCTCCGTCATACGGAGTGCCAAACCCTAGTCTCGATTCGTGCCAACCAAACAGATACTTTCAGAGATACCCGTAGTGTACCTTTATAGCCACCCAGTTACGTTGTGACGTTTGGCACACCCAAAGCACTCCTACGGTGTCCGGGACTTGCACAATCTCATGGTCTAAGGAAAGGATACTTGACATTGGAAAAGCTTTAGCATATGAACTACACGATCTTGTGCTAGGCTTAGGATTGGGTCTTGTCCATCACATCATTCTCCTAATAATGTGATCCCGTTATCAATGACATCCAATGTCCATGGTCAGGAAACCGTAACCATCTATTGCTCAACGAGCTAGCCGACTAGAGGCTCACTAGGGACATGTTGTGGTCTATATATTCACACATGTATTACTGTTTCCGGATAATACAATTAAAGCATGAACAAAAAACAATTATCATAAACAAGGAAATATAATAATAACCATTTTATTATTGCCTCTAGGGCATATTTCCAAAATCCCCCCTCGTCATGGAGGGCGCCAGGATGATGAAGATGGCCACCGGAGAGGGATTCCCCCTCCGGCAGGGTGTCAGAACGGGCCTAGATTGGTTTTCGGTGGCAACAGAGGCTTGCGGCTATGGAACTCCTGATCTAGGTTATTTTCTGGAGGTATCTGTATATATAGGAGCTGTTGGAGTCGGGAACAAGTAAGTGGGGTCTCCGGGCTGTCCACGAGGTAGGGGGCGCGCCCAGGGGGGTGGGTCTTGCTACTTCTCGAGCTTGCGTTGTATTCCCTCGAAGAGGAAAGGGAGATGCAGCACAGTAGCGTAAGTATTTCCCTCAGTTTTTGAGAACCAAGGTATCAATCCAGTAGGAGACCATGTGCGAGTCCCTCGCACCTGCACAAACAAATAAGAACTTCGCAGCCAACGCGATAAGGGGTTGTCAATCCCTTTATGGTCACTTACGAAAGTGAGATCTGATAGAGATGATAGTTTATATTTTTGGTATTTTTGTTTATAAGAACAGAAAGTAAAAGCAGAAAAAGTAAAGTAGATGTAAATTGATATGTTGAGAATAGACCCCGGGGCCATAGTGTTCTCTAGTGGCTTCTCTCATGATAGCGATATTCTATGGTGGGTAAACAAATTACTGTCGAGCAATTGATAGAAAAGCGAATAATTATGATATTATCTAGGCATGATCATTGTATATAGGCATCACGTCCGAGACAAGTAGACCGACTCCTGCCTGCATCTACTACTATTACTCCACACATCGACCGCTATCCAGCATGCATCTAGTGTATTGAGTTCATAAGAACAGAGTAACGCCTTAAGCAAGATAAAATTATGTAGAGGGATAAACTCAAGCAATATGATATAAACCCCATCTTTTTTTCCTCGATGGCAACAATACAATATGTGCCTTGCTGCCCCTACTGTCACTGGGAAAGGACACCGCAAGATTGAACCCAAAGCCAAGCACTTCTACCATTGCAAGAACTATAGATCTAGTAGGCCAAACCAAACTGATAATTCAAAGAGAGTTGTACGGTTATTATGAGCACACATAAAGAGTTCAAAAAAGAACCAAATATTTCTCATAGATAATCTTGATCATAAACGCACAATTCATTGGATCTCGACAAACACAACGCAAAAAGAGATTACATCGAACAGATCTCCTCGAAGACCGAGGAGAACTTTGTATTGAGATCCAAAGAAAGAGAACAAGCCATCTAGATACTAGCTATGGACACGAAGGTCTGTGGTAAACTACTCACAACTCATGGTGAGACGATGATGATGATGTAGAAGCACTCCGTGATGGATCCCCCCTCCGGCGGAGCTTCGGAACAGGCCCCAAGATGGGATCTCACGAGAACAAAAGGTTATGGTGGTGGAATTAGGGTTTTTTCTGTTCGTCTGTTGGTTCTGGGTACGTAGGCTTATATAGGAGGAAGGAGGGCACCGGGGGCCTCACGAGGGACCCATGAGGCAGGGGGCGTGCCCTGGGCAGGGGGCGCGCCCCCCACCCTCGTGGGCACCTCGTGGCCCCTACTCCGTGGTTCTCAAGTCTCCCGTGCGTGATTTTCTCCAAAAATATCTCTCCCGAAGGTTTCATTCCGTTTGGACTCTGTTTGATATTCCTTTTCTGCAAAACCCTGAAACATGCAAAAAACAGCAATCTGGACTGGGCCTTTGGGTTAGTAGTTTAGTCACAAAAATAATATAAAAGTGTATGACAAAGCCCATTAAACATCCAAAACATCATAAATAATAGCATGAAACAATAAAAAATTATAGATACGTTGGAGACGTATCAAGCATCCCCAAGCTTAATTCCTTCTCATCCTCGAGTAGGTAAATGATAAAAACAGATTTTTTTATGTGGAATGCTAACCAACATAGTTTTTCAATGTAATTCTCTTAACTGTGGCATGAATTTTCAGATCGGAAAGATTCAAGATAAAAGTCTATATTGACATAAGAAATAGTAATACTTCAAGCATAGTAACAAATCAATCATGTCTTCTCAAAATACTATGGATAAAGAAAGTTATCCCTTCAAAATCATATAGTCTGGCTATGCTCCCTCTTCATCACACAAAATATTCATATCACGCACAACCCCGATTTCAGCCAAGCACTTGTTTTCATACTCTATTCTTTCAAACCTTTCAACTTTCACGCAATACATGAGCGTGAGCCATGGACATAGCACTATGTGGAATAGAGAGGTGGTTGTGGAGAACACAAAAAGGAGGGAGATAGTCTCACATCGACTAGGCGTATCAACGGGCTATGGAGATGCCCATCAATAGATATCAATGTGAGTGAGTAGGGATTGCCATGCAATGGATGCACTAGAGCTAAATAAGTATGAAAGCTCAACAAAAGAAACTAGTGGGTGTGCATCCAACTTGGTTGCTCACAAAGACCTAGGGCATTTGAGCAAGCCCATCGTTGGAATATACAAGCCAAGTTCTATAATGAAATTTCCCACTAGTATATGAAAGTGACTAAACATGAGACTCTCTATCATGAAGAACATGGTGCTACTTTGAAGCACAAGTGTGGAAAAAGATAGTAGCAATTGTCCCTTTTTCTTTTCTTTTTTTCTTTTTCTTTTTTTTTGGGGCCTTTCTTTTTTCTTTGGCCTTTCTTTTCTTTTTTTTCTTTTTTTGGAGGGGCTTTATTGATTTAGCCTTTCCTCACATGGGACAATGCTCTAATAATGATGATCATCACACTTTCATTGAATTACAACTCGATACAAGAACAAGTATGATTCTATATGAATGCCTCCGGCGGTGTACCGGATGTGCAATGAAACAAGAGTGACATGTATGAAAAATTATGCATGGTGGCCTTGCCACAAATACGTTGTCAACTACATGATCATGCATGGCAATATGACAATATGAAGCGTGTCATATGAACGGAACGGTGGAAAGTTGCATGGCAATATATCTCGGAATGGCTATGAAAATGCCATGATATGTAGGTATGGTGGCTGTTTTGAGAAATAATATGGTGGCTGTTTTGAGAAAGGGTATATAGTGGGTGTGTGGTACCGGCGAAAGTTGCGCGATACAAGAGAGGCTAGCAATGGTGGAAGGGTGAGAGTACGTATAATCCATGGACTCAACATTAGTCATAAGAACTCATATACTTATTGCAAAAATCTACGAGTCATCAAAACAAAGCAATCAACGCATGCTCCTAGGGGGGAGGTTGGTAGGAGTTAACCATCGCGTGCCCCCGACCTCCACACAAAGGTTGACACTTTACAAATACCTCATGCTCTAACTTCGTCACATAGCGGTTCACCATACGTGCATGCTATGGGAATCACTAACCTTAACACAAGTATTTCTCAATGTCATAATAACTCCACTAGCATGACTCTAATATCACTATCCTCATATCTCAAAACAATTATCAAGCATCCAACTTCTCATCATATTCAATGCACTTAGTGTGAAAGTTTATACTACATTGATATTGGATGTCTATCATGTGAAGACTAGTTTTATAGCCTAAACACATTACCATGCTGTTTTAACAGACTCTAAAATAGATATAAGTGAAGCATGAGAGTTCAACAATTTCTTTAAAATATTATCACCACCGTGCTCTAAAAGATATAAGTTAAGCACTAGAGCAAAACTATGCAACTCAAAAGATATAAGTGAAGCACATAGAGTGTTATGACAATTCCTTGGCCATATTTAACTCTCTCAAATAGGTGTGTCCAGCAAGGATAATTGTGGCAAACTAACAAGCAAAGACTAAATTATACAAGACGCTCGAAGCAAAACACATATCATGTGGTGAATAAAAATATAGCTCCGAGTATAGTTACTGATAGATGAAGACGAAAGAGGGGATGCCTTCCCGGGGCATCCCCAAGCTTAGCCTTTTTGTTGTCCTTGAATTTTACTTGGGGTGCCTTGGGCATCCCCAAGCTTAGGCCCTTGCTACTCTTTGTTCCATAGTTCATCAAAGCAATACTCAAAACTTGAAAACTTCACAACACAAAACTTAGACAAAAATCTCGTGAGCTCCATTTGTACAAGAAAGCAAACCACTACTCAAAGGTACTGCAATGAATTCATTCTTTGTTTATATTGGTGTTAAACCTACTGTATTCCAACTTCTCTATGGTTCATACCTCCCAATATTACTCATAGATGCATTGAAATAAGCAAACAACACACGAAAAACAGAATCTGTCAAAAACAGAACAGTCTGTAGTAATCTGCAGTTTCGCATACTTTTGTAACTCCAACAAATTTAAAATATATTGGTAAACATGAGGAATTTGTCTATTAATCATCTGCAAAAAGAATCAACTAAATAGCATGCTCCAGTAAAATTTGATGACCATTCTAGCGAGTGCTAACGATTCTGTTTTTCACAGGAAGATCACATAAACTTCACACAAGTCTTACCAAAGGTTCTACTTGGCACAAATACTAAAAAATACATGAAACCACATCTAAACAGAAGCTAGATGCAATATTTATTCCTAAACAGCAGCAAAAAAAAAAATTGGGTTGCCTCCCAACAATCGCTATCGTTTTACGCCCCTAGCTAGCCACGATACATGGATAAATCTAGGTATTGCCATCTTTAGTCTTCACCCATTTGATGGGGTCAAGCTCGAATCTGGGAGGTTCTTTACATTTCCCTTCATATTCGGAAATCTTTACATCTAAAGAATCCAACCTCTTATTACAAAGGGTAATCAACATATTCATGCGGTGGAGATTTCCACTAACACTATTAAGAGGTTCAAGAGACTTTTGTAGTATTTTTGTTACTTCACAAATTTCCTCAAAAACTTGCGTCCCTTCTTGGGTTGAATGTGACCCCTTTCGGGGAGGTAGTGTTCCCACTATTCCCTCTATAATTTCATGCGTAATACGAGGATTCACTTTGATAAAATTCCCTTTGGCAACGCAATCCAAGAGTTGTCTATGAGACATATTTAACCCAACATAAAAATTGCGAAGGAAGATTCTAAAATTCACCTCTAAGGTGCACTTACGATAAAATTCCATCATCCTAAACCAAGCATCATTTATGTTTTTCCTTGCTTTTGCTTGAAGTGAAGAACTTCAAACTTGGGAGACAAAGGAGCGGATAAGGGACTAGCCATGATGACAAGGCAAGGCAAACGATAAACACACGGCAGAAGAAGGGCAAATAAAACGGAAAGAGTGAAGTGGGGGAGAGGAAAATGAGCGGCAAAAATGTAATGCGAAGGATAAGGGTTTGTGATAGGTACTTGGTATATGACTTTTGCGTAAGCCTCCCCGGCAACGGCGCCAGAAATTCTTCTTGCTACTTCTCGAGCTTGCGTTGTATTCCCTCGAAGAGGAAAGGGAGATGCAGCACAGTAGCGTAAGTATTTCCCTTAGTTTTTGAGAACCAAGGTATCAATCCAGTAGGAGACCACGCGCGAGTCCCTCGCACCTGCACAAACAAATAAGAACTTCGCAGCCAACGCGATAAGGGGTTGTCAATCCCTTTACGGTCACTTAGGAATGTGAGATCTGATAGAGATGATAGTTTATATTTTTTGGTATTTTTGTTTATAAGAACAGAAGGTAAAAGCCGTAAAAGTAAAGTAGATGTAAATTGATATGTTAAGAATAGACCCGGGGGCCATAGTGTTCTCTAGTGGATTCTCTCATGATAGCGATATTCTATGGCGGGTAAACAAATTACTGTTGAGCAATTGATAGGAAAGCGAATAATTATGAGATTATCTAGGCATGATCATTGTCTATAGGCATCACGTCCAAGACAACTAGACCGACTCCTGCCTGCACTACTACTATTACTCCACACATCGACCGCTATACAGCATGCATCTAGTGTATTGAGTTCATAAGAACAGAGTAACGCCTTAAGCAAGATGACATGATGTAGAGGGATAAACTCAAGCAATATGATATAAACCTCATCTTTTTATCCTCGATGGCAACAATACAATACGTGTCTTGCTGCCCTACTGTCACTGGGAAAGGACACCGCAAGATTGAACCCAAAGCCAAGCACTTCTCCCATTGCAACAACTATAGATCTAGTAGGCCAAACCAAACCAATAATTCGAAGAGACTTGCAAGGATATTACGAGCACACATAAAGAGTTCAGAAAAGAACAAAATATTTCTCATAGATAATCTTGATCATAAACCCAAAATTCATTGGATCTCGACAAACACACCGCAAAAAGAGATTACATCGAATAGATCTCCTCGAAGACCAAGGAGAACTTTGTATTGATATCGAAAGAGAGAGAAGAAGCCATCTATATACTAGCTATGGACCCGAAGGTCTGTGGTAAACTACTCACAACTCATGGTGAGGCGATGATGATGATGTAGAAGCACTCCATGATGGATCCCCCCTCGGGCGGAGCTCCGGAACAGGCCCCAAGATGGGATCTCACGGGAATAGAAGGTTACGGCGGTGGAATTAGGGTTTTTCTATTCGTCTGTTGGTTTCGAGGTACGTAGGCTTATATAGGAGGAAGGAGGGCACCGGGGGCCTCATGAGGGACCCACGAGGCAGGGGGCGCGCCCTGGGCCTTTGATTTAGTAGGTTAGTCCCAAAAATAATATAAAAGTGTATGACAAAGGCCATTAAACATCCAAAACATCCTAAATAATAGCATGGACAATCAAAAATTATAGATACGTTGGAGACGTATCAGTGGGCGCGCCCCCCACCCTCGTGGGCAGCCCGGGACTCCCTTGGTCCATCTCCGGTACTCCTTGGGCTTCTTCTGGTCCAAAAACATCCTCCGTTGAGGTTCAGGTCAATTGGGCTTCGTTTCGTATTCCTTTTCTGTAAAGCTCAAAAACAAGGAAAAAACAGAAACTAGCACTGGGCTCTAGGTTAATAGGTTAGTCCCAAAAATCATATAAAATAGCATATAAATGCATATAAAACATCCAAGATGGATAATATAATGGCATGCCACAATCAAAAACTATAGATACGTTGGAGACGTATCAAGCTTAATTCCTGCTCGTCCTCGAGTAGGTAAATGATAAAAACATAATTTTTGATGTGCAATGCTACCCAACTTAATTCTCAATGTAATTTTATTTATTGTGGCATGAATGTTCAGATCTGAATGATTCAAGACAAAAGTTTAATATTGACATAAGAATAATAATACTTCAAGCATACTGACAAAGCAATCATGTCTTCTCAAAATAGCATGGCCAAAGAAAGTTGATCCCTACAAAATCATATAGTTTATTTATGCTCCATCTTCGTCACACAAAATACCCAAATCATGCACAACCCCGGTTTCGGCCAAGGAATTGTTTCATACTTAAATTTTCTCAAACCTTTTCAACTTTCACGCAATACATGAACGTGAGCCATGGCTATAGCACTATAGGTGGAATAAAGTGGTCGTTGTGGAGAAGCCAAAAAGAGGAAGATGGTCTCACATCAAATAGGCATATCAATGGGCTATGGAGATGCCCATCAATAGATATGAATGTGAGTGAGTAGGGATTGGCATGCAACGGATGCACTAGAGCTATAAATGTATGAAAGCTCAACAAAAGAAACTAAGTGGGTGTGCATACAACTTGCTTGCTCACGAAGACCTAGGGCATTTGAGGAAGCCCATCATTGGAATATACAAGCCAAGTTCTATAATGAAAATTCCCACTAGTATATGAAAGTGACTAAACAAGAGACTCTCTATCATGAAGATCATGATGCTACTTTGAAGCACAAGTCTGGAAAAAGATAGTAACATTGTCCCTTTTTTCCTTTTTTCTGTTTTTTGGGCCTTTCTTTTTTTCTTTGGCCTTTCCTTCTTTTTTATTTTTTTATTTGGGACAATGCTCTAATAATGATGATCATCACACTTCTATTGATTTACAACTCAAAGATTACAACTTGATACTGGAACAATGTATGACTCTAGATGAATGCCTCTGGCGATGTACCGGGATATGCAATGAATCAAGAGTGAGATGTATGAAAAATTATGCATGGTGGCCTAGCCACAAATACGATGTCAACTGCACGATCATGCATGGCAATATGACAATGATGAAGCGTGTCATAGTAAACGGAACAGTGGAAAGTTGCATGGCAATATATCTCGGAATGGCTATGGAAATGTCATAATAGGTAGGTATGGTGACTGTTTTGAGGAAGGTATATGGTGGTTGTATGGTACTGGCGAAAGTTGCGCGGTACAAGAGAGGCTAGCAATGGTGGAAGGGTGAGGTTGCGTATAATCCATGGACTCAACATTATTCATAAAGAACTCATATACTTATTACAAAAATCTACAAGTCATAAAAATAAAGTACCACATGCAGGCTCCTAGGGGAAGGGTTGGTAGGAGTTAACCATCGCGCGATCCCGACCTCCACACAAAGGATGACAATCAAAGAAATACCTCATGCTTCGAATTTGTCACACAACGGTTACCATACGTGCATGCTACGGGACTTGCAAACCTCAACACAAGTATTTCTCAAATTCACAACTACTCTACTAGCATGACTCTAATATCCATCTTTATATGAAAGTTTTTATTATATCCCTCCTAGATGCCCATCATATTAGGACTACATTCATAACCTAAGCAAATTACCATGCTGTCCTAAAAGAATCTCAAAATAATATAAGTGAAGCATGAGATTTCATCTATTACTTCAAAATAAAACCACCGTCGTTCTCTAAAAAGATATAAGTGAAGCACTAGAGCAAACGGCAAATTACTCAGAAAGATATAAGTGAAGATCAATGAGTAGTCGAATAATTATGTAACTAGGTGAAGACTCTCTAACATTTAAGAATATCAGATCTTGGGATATTATTCAAACAGCAAGCAAAAGAAAATAAAATAAATTTACGCTCCAAGCAAAACACATATCATGTTGTGAATAAAAATATAGCCTTAAGTAAAGTTACCGATAGACGAAGACGAAAGAGGGGATGCCTTCCCGGGGCATCCCCAAGCTTAGGCTTTTGGTTGTCCATGAATTTTACCTTGGGGTGCATTGGGCATCCCCAAGCTTATGCTCTTGCCACTCCTTATTCCATAGTCCATTGAATCTTTACCCAAAACTTGAAAACTTCACAACACAAAACTCAACAGAAAACTCGTAAGCTCCGTTAGTATAAGAAAATAAAACCACTGCTTAGGTACTGTTGTGAACTCATTCTAAATTTATATTGGTGTAATATCTACTGTATTCCAACTTCTCTAAGGTTCATACCCTCCGATACTACTCATAAATTCATCAAAATAAGCAAATAACACATAGAAAACAGAATCTGTCAAAAACAGAACAGTCTATAGCAATCTGTAACTTTTGAATACTTCTGTAACTCTAAAAATTCTGAAATAAATTGGTGGACGTGAGGAATTTTTTTATTAACCTTCTGCAAAAAAAAAAATCAACTCAAAAGCACTCTTCTGTAAAAAAATGACAGCTAATCTCGTGAGCGCGAAGTTTTTATTTTTTACAACAAGATCGCAAAGACTTTCACCCCAAGTCTTCCCAAAGGTTATACTTGGCACTTTATTGAAACAAAAGGTATAAAACATGATTACTACAGTAGCTTAATCATGTGAACACACAAATTCAGTAATGGTAAATATTGGGTTGTCTCCCAACAAGCGCTTTTCTTTAATGCATTTTAGCTAGGCATGATGATTTCAATGATGCCCACATAAAAGATAAGAATTGAAACATAAAGAGAGCATAATGAAAAATATGACTAGCACATTTAAGTCTAACCCACTTCCTATTCATAGGGATTTTGTGAGCAAACAACTTATGGGAACGATAATCAACTAGCATAGGAAGGGAAAACAAGCATAACTTTAAAACTTTAAGCACATAGAGAGGAAACTTGATATTATTGCAATATGTAGAAGCACATGATCCTCTCTCATAATAATTTTCAGTAGCATGATGAATGAATTCAACCATATAACCAGAACATAAAGCATTCTATTCATGATCTACTTGCATAGACATTTTACTACTCTCCACATAAGCAAAATTCTTCTCATTCATAGTGGGAGCAAACTCAACAAAATAACTATCATGTGAAGCATAATCCAATTGAGAACTAAAATCATGATGACAAGTTTCTTGGTTATCATTGTTCTTAATAGCATACAAGTCATCACAATAATCATCATAAATAGGAGGCATGCTTTCATCAAAATAAATTAGCTCATCAAAACTTGGGGGACTAAAAATATCATCTTCATCAAACATAGCATGCCCAAGCATGTGGCTTTGCATATCATTAGCATCATGGGTATTCAAAGAATTCATACTAACAACATTGCAATCATGCTCATATTTTATGCCAAGCATTCTATGTAATTCTTCTTCTAGTACTTGAGCACAATTTTCCTTCCCTTCATTTTCACGAAAGATATTAAAAAGATGAAGCATATGAGGCACCCTCAATTCCATTTTTTGTAGTTTTCTTTTATAAAATAAACTAGTGATAAATCAAGAAACTAAAAGATTCGATTGCAAGATCTAAAGATATACCTTCAAGCACTCACCTCCCCGACAACGGCGCCAGAAAAGAGCTTGATGTCTACTACGCAACCTTCTTCTTGCAGACGTTGTTGGGCCTCCAAGTGCAGAGGTTTGTAGGACAGTAGAAAATTTCCCTCAAGTGTATGACCTAAGGTTTATCAAACCGTGGGAGGCGTAGGATGAAGATGGTCTCTCTCAAACAACCCTGCAACCAAATAACAAAGAGTCTCTTGTGTCCCCAACACACCCAATACAATGGTAAATTGTATAGGTGCACTAGTTCGGCGAAGAGATGGTGATACAAGTGCAATATGGATAGTAGATATAGGTTTTTGTAATCTGAAAATATAAAAATATCAAGGTAACTAATGATAAAAGTGAGCGTAAACGGTATTGCAATGCTAGGAAACAAGGCCTAGGGTTCATACTTTCACTAGTGGAAGTTCTCTCAACAATAATAACATAACTGGATCATATAACTATCCCTCAACATGCAACAAAGAGTCACTCCAAAGTTACTAATAGCGGAGAACAAACGAAGAGATTATGGTAGGGTACGAAACCACCTCAAAGTTATTCTTTCTGATCGATCTATTCAATAGTCTGTAGTAAAATAACACGAAGCTATTCTTTACGTTCGATCTATCCTAGAGTTCATACTAGAATAACACCTTAAGACACAAATCAACAAACCCTAATGTCACCTAGATACTCCATTGTCACCTCAAGTATCCGTGGGCATGATTATATGATATGCATCACACAATCTCAGATTCATCTATTCAAACCAACACAAAGTAATTCAAAGAGTGCCCCAAAGTTTCTACCAGAGAGTCAAGACGAAAATGTGTGCCAACCCCTATGCATAAGTTCACAAGGTCACTGAACCCGCAAGTTGATCACCAAAACATACATCAAGTGGATCACGTGATATCCCATTGTCACCACAGATGAGCACATGCAAGACATACATCAAGTGTTCTCAAATCCTTAAAGACTCAATCTGATAAGATAACTTCAAAAAGAAAACTCAATCCATCACAAGAAAGTAGAGGGGGAGAAACATCATAAGATCCAACTATAGTAGCAAAGCTCATGATACATGACGATCGTGTCATCTCAAGAACACGAGAGAGAGAGAGAGAGAGAGAAATCAAACACATAGCTACTAGTACATACCCTCAGCCCCGAGGGTGAACTCCCCCCCCCCCTCGTCATGGAGGGCGCCAGGATGATGATGATGGCCACCGGAGAGGGATTCCCCCTATGACAGGGTGCTTGAATGGGTCTAGATTGGTTTTCAGTTGCAACAGAGGCTTGCGGCGGCGGAACTCCCGACCTAGATTATTTTCTGGAGGTTTCTGTATATATAGGAGGTGTTGGAGTCAGGAACAAGTAAGGGGGGTCTCTGGGCTGTCCACGAGGTAGGGGCGCGCTAGGGGGGTGGGCGCGCCCCCACCCTCGTGGGCAGACCGGGACTCCCCTGGTCCATATGCGGTACCCCTTGGGCTTCTTCTGGTACAAAAACATCCGCCGTTGAGTTTCAGGTCAATTGGGCTCCGTTCGGTATTCCCTTTCTATAAAACTAAAAAACAAGGAAAAAACAGAAAAACTGGCACTGGGCTCTAGGTTAATAGGTTAGTCCCAAAAATCATATAAAATAGCATATAAATGCATATAAAACACCTAAGATGGATAATATAATAGCATGGAACATTCAAAAATTATAGATACGTTGGAGACGTATCATCTGCCAGCGGACGGCAAAGATCCTGTATAGCCCCTATTTTTTTCTATTTTTTCTTAAATTCATTCAATTTGAACACACAAGTTTCATCACAGAAATTTCACAGAAGGCATATCCAACACACAAGTTTCATCATACATACATAGATAACCAACACATAGTTCCATACATACATATTATATTACAAAAGTTTCACATTGTTCATCCAACACCGTTATCCATCCATCCATATAAAAAGTTCCGTGCATGCAAGTTCATCGATACAAAATAAAAGCAGAAAGGGAAAAGAAGTACTCCATCCATGCAAGCTTCCGTGAATTAAATGAAATCTGCTAAATGGGAAACAAGAGAGTTAGAAGAAGAAGAAGCAGAAGACTAGAACAAGAAGTAAGCATACTTAGGTAAAATGGAGCTAACCTAGCTAATTATGCCATTTTTGAGTGAACTAAGCATATTATGCCATTTTTGATATAAAGCAGCTAAGTATAGGTCTTTATTGAGCTAACCTAGCTAACTAAGCATATTAGAGCTAACTTAGGTCATTTTGGAGAAGAAGAAGAAGAAGAAGAAGAAGAAGAAGACTAGAAGAAGAAGAAGAAGAAGAAGAAGAAGAAGAAGAAGAAGAAGAAGACTAGAAGAAGAAGAAGAAGACTGGAAGGAGCAGGTTTTACCCATTCCTTCTCATTCTTCTTCTTTTTCTTATTTTTCTTCTTCTATTCTTTCTTTTTCTCCTCTTCCTTGTTTTACTTCTTATTCTTTATTAGCGTCATTTTAGAGCTTACATAGGTAATTATGCCATTTTTTAGCTAACTAAGCTCATTATATCAAATTGGAGGAAAATAAGGTAAGTATAGGTCATTTTTGTGCTAACATAAGTAATTATGCCATTTTTGAGCTAACATAGGTAATATGGATCATTTTGGAGCTAACCTAGCTAAAATGGATCATATTGGAGCTAACCTAGGTAAACTTCGTCATTTTGGAGCTAACCTATGTAAAATGGAACATATTGGAGCTAATCTGGTTAAATGTGTGATTTTGGAGCTAACTTAACTAATTATGCCATTTTAAGTTAACTAAGCATAAATATGCCATTTTTTTACACAAGTAAGTCCAGTATATGTCATTACAGATCATTTAACCTAGTGTCACTGCCGCTGCTCCGATTTCCTGACCAAATGCAACAAAGTTTTTTTAACAATCCGTGTGAGACAAAGCCAAATGGAGAGGAAGAAGAGGCAGCGCGTACTGGCATCATCGTCGTCCTTGTAGCGCATGCGGCACATAGTCGTGTTGAACACCTTCATGGTGAGCATGGCGTCGGCGTCGTACCTGAAGACAAGGAAGTACCCGTGCCTCAGGTCGTAGGCACTGACGAACTGCTCCTAGCCACGACGCAGGTATATGTGGTCCTTCCTGATCACCACCTCTACATCCCAATGCCTGCGAAGCCCGTTGCCGGCCTGTCGTAGCATCACATTCTTTGGCCGATGGCCGTCCAATATCTCCATGAAAGTGTTAGGCAGCCTCTGCAACGTGGGTCAAGGAGTTATGTACCAAATAGCAGAGTTATGATAAAGACATGGGTGAAGGGGAGATCTCTCCTTTTATATACATGCCTCTTGGAGGAATTCTCAAGTATGATCGTGAAGAACTCGAAACCGTCCAACTCGTACTCCACTGTGGTAGAGCGTAGCCTGCGGTGGCGGCCTCCCCCCATCTCTGATAATCAACAACATCAACAACACTTAATTAATTTCGTAGGTTAGTTGGCAATGGCAATTGGCACCCTTCAAAACTAGAGATTTTTAAAAATCAAAGAAAACTGAAAATGCTGAAAAACATAGCATAGTAATCTACAAACACAACCAAAAATAATTAAGTGTTCTGAAATCAATAAAAGCACAACCAAAATAACAATGGAATATGGTAACGAATCCATAAAAGCAATTGTGTAAAAAAATCAATAAAAGCACAACCAAAATAACAACCCAAAACTCCTAATACATACAGAATGCACAAGTTGTTCTGAAATTTTGCGCTCATTAACAAGCACTTCAGATAACACGAAGCAGCACCATTTATATCCACTCAAAGAAAGGCCTCAACAATGTTTCCAAATTAGTGGGTTTTTGGACCACCAGTACACAACTTCACATAAAACAACAACTTATAAGAAATAACCCTACCATCTAAAACCCTAAAAATGATAGGATCCTAAAAGCGCCAAATAATAATACACTACACTCAAGAGCACAACACTGAGATCAGTGTTTACAAACAAAAACAATAACTCCACATCAACTTGTAAAAAAATCCAACATCAGCATCACCCCCAGTCTAACGGTAAGAGCATCTTCTTCCTCTTCTTCTTCTTATTCTTCATTTTCTTCCTTTTTTTCCTTATTCTTCTTCTTCTTCTTCTTCTTCTTCTTCTTCTTCTTCTTCTTCTTCTCCTCCTCCTGCTCCTCCTCCTCCTCCTCCTCCTCGTCTTCTTCTTCTTTTCTTCTTCTTCTTCTTCTTCTTCTTCTTCTTCTTCTTCTTCTTCTTCCTCTTCTTCTTCTTCTTCTTCTTCTTCTTATTTTTTTCATCTTTCATCTTTCTTCTTAACATAAACTAAACCTAAACTAGTCTAAATCTAAACCTAATCCTAAGAAAACAAAAAAAACTAAACTATATCTAAAAAACAGAAAAATACAGAAAAAAGAGGAGAAGAGAGAGAGCTCACCGGTGGAGGAAGGGGCCTAGTCGTCGGGGCGGCGGGGCGCCGGGTTAGCGAGGCAGCAGGGCCGTAGGGCGACAGGACGCTGGGCCGGCGGGGCGCCGGGCCGGAGGAGGAGGGGACCGCTGGAGGAGGGGCCATGGTCGTCGGGGCACCGGGTCGCCGGGACGGTGGGGCCGCAGGGCGGCGGGGCGCCGGGCCGGAGGGGCTGCAGGGGCGGCGGGTGGTGGGGCGGCGCAGTGGGGGTCAGGGGGCG
>LR738710.1:17920809-17932495 GCA_902687465.1 Secale cereale | reverse complement strand
AGGAGGAGGGGACCGCTGGAGGAGGGGCCATGGTCGTCGGGGCACCGGGTCGCCGGGACGGTGGGGCCGCAGGGCGGCGGGGCGCCGGGCCGGAGGGGCTGCAGGGGCGGCGGGTGGTGGGGCGGCGCAGTGGGGGTCAGGGGGCGGCGGTGAGGCTACCGGGCGGCGGTTGGTGGGGCGCCGATGCGGCGCGGCGGGGGGTCAGGGGGCAGCGAGGGCGGCGGTGGCGATTGGGGTCGGGGTGGGAGAGGGGTCAAGTGGCAGAGGTAGCCGCGTGCCGTTAGGTGCAGTTAGGTAGCGTTTTCTTTGTCGTCTGCTAGCAGGCAGCAAATAGGTGAGGAGGACCGTTGCAGTGTACTAGCATCCAGTGGACCCCACCACCACCTCTTTGCCGTCCGCTGGCGGACGACAAAGAATCTTTGCCGTCTACTAGCAGACGACAAAGAACTGGCTTGTGGCAACGATAATCTTTGCCATTAGCCAGTTATTTGCTGTCTGCTTTTTGGTAGGTGGCAGTAAAGACCTTCTTCGCCGTCTGCTAGCCGACGGCAAAGAACCGACACACGGCAAAATCCCCGATTCCAATAGTGTTGCCCGACCACCTTTGATCGTAGGGATCACCCAACAAGTATTCATCATGGAGGTTCAGCAGCCTTACTGCTCGACCCCATAATAGACAGATACCATCTCACTAGAGTCCTTATGGACGATGGCAGCAGTCTAAATCTGATATATTAGGACACTGTCCGCAAGATGGGGATCGACCCATCAAGAATTAAGCCCAACAGCACTACCTTTAAAGGAGTGATTTCAGGCGTCGAAGCCCGCTGCACGGATTCATTAACATTGGAAGTCGTATTCGGTTCGCCCGATAATTTTTGAAATGAAGAATTAATCTTTGACATCGCTCCATTCAGAAGTGGTTATCACGCACTACTCGGAAGAATGGCCTTCGCCCGCTTTAACGCAGTCCTGCATTACGCTTATCTCAAGCTCAAAATGCATGGACCACGTGGCGTTATCACGATCAATGGAAACGTGGAGTGTTCCCTCCGGACGAAGGAAGACACTACGGCCCTAGCGGCCGAGGTCAACAGTGGCTTATTGAGGCCGAACAACTCATTAGTCATCAAGACTACGGACGGCTAAACGTGCCCGGTCCGCACGGCAGCTCACAGGAACCTGAGCTCGATTAGCAATTATGCCCTCGTCAACTGCCCCATAATGTAGCAGCTCTCGTACCTCGTGTACACAATTATGCCCTTAAAATACCTTGGGCAGTGATAGGGGCATACATCATACCATTAGTCCATAGTTCGGCTTGACCCTATTCGAACTCTAAAATATATCTTCTTCAGGTTCATTTAAAAACCTGCATTGTTTACAGCCGTACTGGGTACTCTTTTCGAGGATCCTGCCTTTACCTTTCTAGTTTTTTACAGGCGGCCATTACAACTCTTCTTCTCAAGGACAAATTACCATGGAGAAAAAGGCATAGACGTGCAGTAGGGCCACTGGTTGAAATTTCTTTCCCATAGATTAGGGCTCTGTGTAAACCTTTTTACTCTTTTATTATTTTTCTTTTTGTTGGCATGTCAAATGCCCAAGGCTGTTATCAGCATTATCTGTAACCTCACGGCTCGCCGTATTAAACGGGATATAAAAGAGGCAGTTTGGTTCCAATTCGTTTGGGCCATTATTTATTTTCACCACCTGTATTCTCTACCCCCAAGACAGATCGCCGCGTATGCCCTAATACCTGGACTTCATACCAGGGCCCATATTTAGCCTGTCACGCCTACAAAAGTCCGAACACCTATAGGGAATTGTTCGGCGTCCCGGATATTGCGTTATATGCATCGGCTCCGAAACATGTCTTTGGTCAATAGTTGGGTTGCCCGGCTCCTGTGCTTGCTACCTTACATTCCGCATTGTTGGGCTAAGGTAGTAAAGAGAGAACTACTGTGATTGTACTTCTGGTTCATCCGGTCAAGTACCTCAGTAGAGAAAGCCGAAAACTGACTGTCATGATGAAGCGAGAGCTGGTCAAGCGATTCAGTGACCTAGTTTTATACTATGATCGATAGCGACCCACTCCGTGTTATACGAGGGGCTGGTCTTCCCCCAGCCGCGTCAAAAAGGCACTATAATTCGAAAAGCCTGGTACGCACCAAGGGCTCGTACTTAGCCCCACTAGTCAAGCTCCTATGGCTAAGTGAAAGCAATAATGCCGCATAGTTTGGTTCCCTATACGCAAACACCTCCTATACGGACCAAGACGTTGGATAAAGAGTATTTTTGTGTTTTAACAAACACCCCTGTAATATTTACATGGGGGCTGAGGCCAACGACTGGAAACTTTCAGATTTACATAAACAGCCGCACATGAGGGAAAAATCGGTGTTGGGAAACGTAGCATAATTCAAAAAATTTCTACGCTTTCACCAAGATCCATCTATGGAGACATCTAGCAACGAGCAAGTAAGAGTGCATCTACATACCTTTATGGAGATTGCGTGCGGAAGCTTTCAACGAAGCGAGGATGAAGTAGTCGTACTCTTCACGTCTTCGTCACCGATGATCTAGCGCCGAACGGACGGCACCTCCGTGTTCAACACACGTACGGTGCAGCAACGTCACCTCCTTCTTGATCTAGCAAGGGGGGAGGAGAAGTCGTCAGAGATCCGGCAGCACGACGGCGTGATGACGGATGCAGTGGAGATCGCAGCAGGGCTTCGTCGGGCGCCCTGCGTTAGGAGTATGGAGGTGTGACGGGAGGGCGAGAGGCGCCAGGGCTTGGGTGCGGCTGCCCTCTCCCTCCCCACATATATATAGGGGCCAGGGGGTGCGCCTGGGCCCCCTGCAGATCCAATCTGCAAGGGGGCGGCGGCCAGGGGGGTACCTTGTCCCCCAAGGCAAGTGGAGCCCCCCTCCCCCTTAGGGCTTTAACCCTAGGCGCATGGGGAGGTGGGCCCCCTCGTGGTGCGCCAGCCTTGAGGGCTGGACACTTCCCATTGCGGCCTAGGGGCCCCACCGGGATGGGTGGCCCCACCCGGTGGACCCTCGGGGCCCCTCCGATGGTCCCGGGACGCTCCCGGTGACCCCCGGAGATCACCGATGGCCGAAACTGGACTTCCTATATATCAATCTTTACCTCCGGACCATTCCGGAACTCCTCGTGACGTCCGGGATCTCATCCGGGACTCGGAACAACTTTCGGGTTTCCACGTGCATTTATCTCTACGACCCTAGCGTTACTGAACCTTAAGTGTGTAGACCCTACGGGTTCGGGAGACACGTAGACATGACCGAGACCACTCTCCGGTCAATAACCAACAGCGGGATCTGGATACCCATGTTTGTTCCCACGTGTTCCCCGATGATCTTCATCGGGTGAACCACCGTGTCAAGGATTCACTTAATCCCGTATGTTATTCCCTTTGTTCATCAGTACGGTACTTGCCCGAGATTCGATCGTCGGTATTCCCGATACCTTGTTCAATCTCGTTATGGCAAGTCTCTTTACTCGATCCGTAATCCATCATCCCGTGACTAACCACTTAGTCACTTTGAGCTCATTATGATGATGTCTTACCGAGTGGGCCCAGAGGTACCTCTCCGTCATACGGAGTGACAACATCCCAGTCTCGGTTCGTACCAACTCAACAGACACTTTCGGAGATACCTGATGCGTACCTTTATAGTCACCCAGTTACGTTGTGACAGTTGGCACACCCAAAGTATTCCTACGGCATCCGGGAGTTGTACAACCTCATGGTCTAAGGAATAAATACTTGACACCGAAAAGCTTATGCATTACGAACTATACGATCTTGTGTTATGCTCAAGTTTGGGTCTTGTCCATCACATTATTCTCCTAATGATGTGATCCCGTTATCACTGACATCTCATGTCCATGGTCAGGAAACCGTGACCATCTGTTGATCAACGAGCTGGTAACTAGAGGCCTACCAGGGACTCATTGTGATCTGTGTATTCACACATGTATCGTTGTTTCCGTACAATACAATTAGAGCATGAATAACAGACAATTATCATGAACAAGGAGATATAATAATAATGCTTTTATTATTGCCTCTAGGGCATATCTCCAACAGTCTCCCACTTGCACTAGAGTCAATAATCTAGTTACATTGTGATGAATCGAACACCCATAGAGTTCTGGTGTTGATCATGTTTTGCTCGAGAAAGAGGTTTAGTCAACGGGTCTGTGACATTCAGATCCGTATGCACGTTACAAATATCTATGTCTCCATCCTGAACATAATTCCGGATGGAGTTGAAACGGCGCTTGATGTGCTTGGTCTTCTTGTGAAACCTGGGCTCCTTGGTAATGGCAATAGCACCAGTGTTGTCACAGAAGAGAGTCATCGGGCTTGATGCGCTTGGAATGACTCCTAGGTCGGTGATGAACTCCTTCATCCAGACTCCTTCCTGCGCTGCTTCAGAAGCAGCTATGTACTCCGCTTCACATGTAGGCGCTGCCACCACGCTCTGTTTGCAACTGGACCAGCTGACTGCCCCTCCATTCAAAATATACACGTATCCGGTTTGTGACTTAGAGTCATCCAGATCTGTGCCGAAGCTAGCATCGACGTAACCCTTTACGACGAGCTCTTCGTCACCTCCATAAACGAGAAACATATCCTTAGTCCTTTTCAGGTACTTCAGGATGTTCTTGACCGCTGTCCAGTGTTCCGTACCGGGATCACTTTGGTACCTCCCTACCAAACTTATGGCAAGGTTCACATCAGGTCTGGTACACAGCATGGCATACATGATAGAACCTATGGCCGAGGCATAGGGAATGACACTCATCTTTTCTCTATCTTCTGCCGTGATCGGCGACTGAGCCTTGCTCAATCTCATACCCTGCAAAACAGGCAAGAATCCTTTCTTTGACTGATCCATATTGAACTTCTTCAATATTTTGTCAAGGTATGTACTTTGTGAAAGACCAATGAGGCGTCTTGATCTATCTCTATAGATTTTGATGCCTAATATGTAAGCAGCTTCTCCAAGGTCCTTCATTGAAAAACTTTTATTCAAGTAGGCCTTTACATTTTCCAAGAATTCTATATCATTTCCCATCAGCAATATGTCATCCACATATAATATGCGAAATGCCACAGAGCTCCCACTCACTTTCTTGTAAATACAGGCTTCTCCATAAGTCTGTATAAAGCCAAACGCTTTGATCACTTCATCAAAGCGAATATTCCAACTCCGAGAAGCTTGCACCAGCCCGTAAATTGAGCGCTGGAGCTTGCATACCTTGTTAGCGTTTTCTGGATCGACAAAACCTTCCGGTTGCATCATATACAACTCTTCCTTGAGGAAGCCATTAAGGAATGCTGTTTTGACGTCCATTTGCCATATCTCATAATCATAGAATGCGGCAATAGCTAACATGATTCTGACTGACTTCAGCATCGCTACGGGAGAGAAAGTCTCGTCGTAGTCAATCCCTTGAACTTGTCGATAACCCTTAGCGACAAGCTGAGCCTTATAGATGGTCACATTACCATCCGCGTCTGTCTTCTTCTTAAATATCCATTTGTTTTCTATGGCGTGCCTATCATCAGGCAAGTCCACCAAAGTCCATACTTTGTTTTCATACATGGATTCTATCTCGGATTTCATGGCTCCAAGCCATTTATTGGAATCTGGGCCCGCCATCGCTTCTTCATAGTTCGGAGGTTCACCATTGTCTAACAACATGATTTCCAGTACAGGGTTGCCGTACCACTCTGGTCCGGAACTTACCCTTGTGGACCTTCGAAGTTCAGTAGTAACTTGGTCAGTTTCTTCATGATCATTATCATTAACTTCCTCCCTTGTCGGTGCAGGCACCTCAGGAACAGTTTCCTGTGCTGCGCTACTTTCCGGTCCAGGAGGGGTGACTGTCACCTCATCAAGTTCTACTTTCCTCCCACTCACTTCTTTCGAGAGAAACTCTTTCTCCAGAAAGCATCCATTCTTGGCAACAAAGACTTTGCCTTCGGATCGGTGGTAGAAGGTGTACCCAATTGTTTCCTTTGGGTATCCTATGAAGACGCATTTTTCCGATTTGGGTTCAAGCTTTTCAGGTTGAAGTTTCTTGACATAAGCATCGCAACCCCAAACTTTCAGAAACGACAGCTTCGGTTTCTTGCCAAACCAAAGTTCATACGGAGTCGTTTCAACGGATTTCGACGGAGCCCTATTTAAAGTGAATGCGGCAGTCTCTAAAGCATAACCCCAAAAAGATAGCGGTAAATCGGTGAGAGACATCATAGATCGCACCATGTCCAACAAAGTACGATTTCGACGTTCGGACACACCGTTACGTTGAGGTGTTCCGGGCGGTGTCAATTGTGAAACAATTCCACAGCTCCTAAGGTGTGTGCCAAATTCATGACTTAAATATTCACCCCCACGATCCGATCGCAAGAACTTTATTTTTCTGTCACGTTGATTCTCAACCTCATTCTGAAATTCCTTGAACTTTTCAAAGGTCTCAGACTTGTGTTTCATCAAATAGATATACCCATATCTACTCAAGTCATCTGTGAAGGTGAGAACATAACGGTAGCCTCCGCGAGCCTCGACACTCATTGGACCGCACACATCGGTATGTATGATTTCCAACAAGTTGGTTGCTCGCTCCATTGTTCTGGAGAACGGAGTCTTGGTCATCTTGCCCAAGAGGCATGGTTCGCACGTGTCAAATGATTCATAATCAAGAGACTCTAGAAGTCCATCCGAATGGAGCTTCTTCATACGTTTGACACCAATATGACCAAGGCGGCAAACCCACAAGTATGTGGGACTATCATTATCAACTTTACATCTTTTGGCATCTACACTATGAATATGTGTATCACTACGTTAGAGATTCATCAAAAATAAACCATTGACCAGCGGGGCATGACCATAAAACATATCTCTCAAATAAATAGAACAACCATTATTCTCCGATTTGAAAGAGTAGCCATCTCGCATAAGACGAGATCCCGAAACAATGTTCATGCTCAAAGCTGGTACTAAATAACAATTATTCAGGTTTAAAACTAATCCCGAGGGTAGATGTAGAGGCAGCGTGCCGACGGCGATCACATCGACCTTGGAACCATTCCCGACACGCATCGTCACCTCATCCTTCGCCAGTCTCCGTTTATTCCGCAGCTCCTGTTTTGAGTTACAAATGTGAGCAACTGCACCGGTATCGAATACCCAGGAGCTACTACGAGTGCTGGTAAGGTACACATCAATAACATGTATATCATATATACCTTTGACGTTGCCGGCCTTCTTGTCTGCTAAGTATTTGGGGCAATTCCGCTTCCAGTGACCCGTTCCCTTGCAATAAAAGCACTCTGTCTCAGGCTTGGGTCCATACTTTGGCTTCTTCCCGGCAACAGGCTTGCCATGCGCGGCAACTCCCTTGCCGTCCTTCTTGAAGTTCTTCTTACCCTTGCCTTTCTTGAACTTAGTGGTTTTATTGACCATCAACACTTGATGTTCTTTCTTGATGTCCACCTCCGCTGATTTCAGCATCCACTACAAGAAATATGTCAACTTGTGACCACCACTATTGGTCACTGAATGGTCACAAATTTCCATTTGTGACCTTTTTGTGACCAAAAACATAAGGTCAAAAGCTGGCCGTCATAAATTAACTATAGCGACCTTCTCTGTGAGAAGGTCGTAGACGTTTTTGACCAAAACAAAAGGTCGTTGAACCAATGACCTTTTGTTTTGGTCATTGGATGTCTGCCCAGGCCACGTCGGATTCGACGTGGCAATCTGACGTGGCAAAATTGCGACCAATTGAAAAGGTTACTGATAAGATTCAGCCCGGTCCGATTAGGTGTCTTTATGGGCCGAGCCCGTTAATTCATCCCATTTATGTTTTTTTTCCTGCCAATTTTGGTCAACTGCTTTGGGCATTTTGCGGTCCATTTTAAATTTGGGCCTCACGATTTTTACAGTGCATTTAATTTTGGGGCCTTGGCCTTTTTGCAATCCAATTTTTGGGCCTTGGCCTCTTTGCAATCCATTCTTTTTGGGCTGTAGCCATTTCCACCAGTTTTTCATTTGGTCCAATAGACATTTCGGCCAGTTTTTAATTTAGGCCACGCCTCTTTGTTTCAAATACAATTTACAGCACAGACATAGATTCAACCCAAATTCAATACCAATATATTCTCTTTTTGACCACTTTCAATCCAAGAATACATTTCAAATAAACATAGAATAATATTCCAAGGATTTGTACATATATCCTAGCATTTGAATAATAAGTTCAGGAAGCAAATATACACTAAATTCTCAGCAAGATCAACAATAGATCCAAATTCCCAGAAAATACGGCATTACAACAAACATATAAAGCAAGTCGTTGACTTGGACTTCCAGCTTCTTCAAAAAAATTAGCACATAACTCTCCTGTAGATGAGAAGAAAAGCCACATGTTCAGTCTCGATATGGGTAATATATGCTAAAAATAAATCCAAGAACCGTGCAAGAGCCTAGGTTTTACTATCATTTGGACACCCAGATTGGCGATCCTTCCTTACCTAATGTGTGCAAGTCCAAATAAATTAATAAACAATCCATTTTATAGAGCAAATGATATGCCCCCCTTTTATCTAAAACTGTAGTGTATGCTAGTGACAGAACTAAGGGTAAGACTGTTATGATATGCCATATTGCCAGAAATAGTTGCTTGCGGAACTACGGAGTTGGTTCATTGCATCACCCAGCGATTTGATCTCACAAACCCCACCCAGGTGGTCAACTGGTGGTAGTACAGCAGCTAGAAGGCACATCACTCATCGGTTGGAAAGCTCGATCCGGTAATCCATCTCCTCCGCCATCCCGAACATCTGAATCGCGCAACCACCACCATCAATTAACCTCAATCACAAGCTCGAAATCGAAGAGGAAGGCAAATACACACACAAAAAGAACATGAAAATTCCAGAAAAAGGCGACTTGTAGCTGCCAGGCAGCAACTTGAGAATGAATCATTGATATCCTGGAAGTTGTAAACTGGAAGCCAGGGAAGCTACCAGTCAGGTTAGTTTCAACAGGTTAGTTTCAAGTTCTGAAACTGAATGCATGGGGTCGAGTTTCAGTGTTCTATGTAAATTAGTCACACGATGTACCTATAGTTACGCAATGATTTTGCTCACGTTAGATAGCATGTACTTCTATACGAGAGAAAGAAGGATTGCTATCAAATCTGCTACATTTTATTGTGTAATGTCAGTCAGTTTGTGTAGCTAAACTGCTAACAATGAACCGACCAAGTGCATATATATTGCTCGTGAGCATGACCAATTTTTTAATCAGACTAAATGAAGACCGCAAGATAATTTTCTCGCACTGGAGGGTTACCATGTGTACTTCTTCAGAATAATCCAACCATTTTATGACAAAACCAAATATGTTGCAGAATAAAAAATCTACAAGGTGAATAGTAGAAGCTGAGTTTTCAAAGAATGTATCACTTTCAGCTATACAAGATTGCCCATCCTCAAGAAAACAATTATAATTTGGAGTCACGGCCTGATCAGCCCCAGTAACTCATCCTCAAGAAAACAATTATAAAAGACTAATCTTAACCCACTGGTAGCAGTCGAACACTAGCAACTAGTGAGCACTGAAGAAACAGCACAAGGAAATAGCTCACCCTGATGGTGTCGGCGTAGTTCCATCCAACCTCCTTGGAGAGCTGGCTGAGGAGGCAGTACTTGTGCCCAGGCTGCAGCCTTAGAACCCTGCAAAACCACAAGCGACGTCAACATCAAACACACATACAAGACGCGCGCCGAGATCTAGAAGGTAGTCCAACACCGACGTACTTGAGCGCGCCAGGGACGACCATGCGCTTGGTCCTGTTGTATGGTGGCGACACGCCCTCATATGCTTTGAGCCTGGGTGTCGTCCTCGGGGCCACCAGTGGCCGCGGGCACGGCATCCAGCGCAGACGACTAGCAGGCGAAGCTGAAGCTGCTGCATTGGGACAGTACGAACAGTGAGCCATATGCCTGGACCCCTAAACCTTGAAGAAAGCAGTACAAAATTGCACTTCGTATAGGACTATCATGCAGACCAAAGTAAGCATGAACCGAGTAGATCCCACTAGCATTATGATTTCTAAAAGATTGCTCGACTAGCATTTTATAGTGTTGTAGAAACTGAACTGAGCGTAGTGAAAAGGTCCGGAATGTGCAAAGAAGCAGTGAAAAGGCCCTTTTCACTGGCAAGGACAGCCATGATCATCAGCCCATTTGAAAACAACAACAGTAGCAGTCACAACTTGCAAGTTGCGACTGCAAAAGCTAATTAACATGCCAACTATAACACTTGTATGAATGACATTTGGGATTGCATTCCCAACATGAGGCAATAAGCATCTGGACAGTATCTTGCTGGCTAGCAATAATCATCTGCTACTGCAATATTAATTAATGACTGGTAGCATCAAACTTTAACAGCAGCAATCTTATACTGAAGTCAGAAAGACTGTAAGAATATATATATATATATATATATATATATATATATATATATATATATATATATATAATATCTGCAAGTCGTGGAGAAAACGACAAGACCTCATGAATGAATTGTTTAAGTTGAGGATACTACAATTGAGCTTCCTTGATGCCTAGTTTGCGGAACAACTCGCTCAAGGAAATAACTAACCAAGAACAAAATGGCTTCATCCAGTTTGAACAATTGCTGGCATCTCAATCTCTAACTGGAGGATGACGCAGCACGTATATATCAACTGCCAGTACAGTGCTTCTAGTTAAACTGATTCTGACAGTGAAACCTTTGTACAAATTCTCTGTTTTCTCCTTAAAAATGGGGAGGGCAATGGCACCTTGGGCGTGAAGAGCGGCTCGGTGAAGAGGACGTAGGTGAGCAGGTCCTCCATGGCGTCCCAGTCCTTGACGAAGCCGCACACCACCGGCTGCACCACCTCCTCCACCACCGGCGGCGCGCCGTCGGCCACCTCGCTCTCCTCCACCTCCGTCTTCATCTTCGAGGGCATCACCTGACCCCACAAGCGCACGCATCGAACAGGGGGGTCCCGCGAAATCTCGAGCGAATCGACGGGGAGTAGAGGAGATCTGGCGACTCACCAGCCCGAGGGCCTGGTCGGGCAGCGCGATGCCGGCCTTCAGCAGCTTGGACCCCGCGTCGACGACCACCGCCTCCATGGCCGGCGGCGGGTGCAGGGGGGAGCTCCGGCTCCACGGCGGGGATGCGGGGAGGGGCGGGCCCTCGCGGGAAGAGGGGGCAGGAGGAAGAAGGTCACGCGGCAGAGGAGGGTGGGGATGGCGGAGACGAGGTGGCCTGGCACGCCGCGCGGACGGCCTCGGTGGCCCGGGCGCGCGCTCCCGCGTCATCGGCGTCCTCCACGGCGAAGAACGGCGCCAGATCCACCACGGGGAGCGCGCCGTCGTTGCTGGCCGCTTTGAGCGCCGTCTGCACGCAGCTCCGCAGCGGTAGAGGCGTGGGTGGGAGGTCACGGCGGGATCGGCCGCCGTAGATGGCAGCGGTGGCGGCGGCGATGGAGGCGAGGAGGAGGTCGTGGAGGGAGAGGGGAGAGGGGTTAGGGTTTGGGCTGTGGGTCGTGGGGGGAGAGAGGGAGGGGGGAGGA
>LR738710.1:17876423-17912448 GCA_902687465.1 Secale cereale | reverse complement strand
TTCCCCCCCCCCCCCCCCCGACTTCGGTCTCCATGAGGATCACTACCCCCTGGTCGATCGCGACAGAGGGACTGACCTCGGCCTCTCTCTCATCTGCCCCACTCCCATCTGCTGGAACAGGGGGAGTTGGTAGCGAGGATACTTCGGTATCCCCTACGGTGGGCGACGAGCCCCATGGAGGCGTACCGCTCTCCGTCTCTCCGGGCACCAAGGAGTTCCCCGAGGAGAGTGAAGCCACGGGGATGTCGCGCGGAGGTCTATATAAAGGTAAAATACATATTAGATGCCGAAAAAGGAAAATCTTCTGAACATGGGCAGTTCTGAATACTTACGATTCGGCCGGGGCTTGATCCTGGGCTGAACCCGATAACTGTGTTCGGAGGATGAGTCCGAACTAATAGGAAGAGTTAGCTTCTTCCTGGGCGCGGTCATGCCTACATCGGCAGGGGCCGCTCTTTTCCTCCCCTTGGCTAGGACGGGGGAGTCTTCTTCTTCTTCCTCCTCTTATTCTTTGGGAGAGAGTCGGGAGCCTGTTTCCCCGGATCTTGTGTCCGTAGGGCCAGCAGGGCGGGGGTCGCTCTTCACCTCCTTGCCCTTCTTCTTGGCCTTCTTCTCTGGTGCCTTGTACGGCACCGGAATCAACATCGCCGTCACCTGAGGCGACTCTGGGTCTTCTGGTAGGGGAGCCGGACACCTGATCTGCTCTGCCTTTTTCGTCCAGGCCTGGATTGAACGCAAAAATTCCTCCTCCTGTTATAATTAAAACAGAGAAGAGATATATATCCTGCAGAAATCTCAAATACATATGATGAAGTGAGCACAGTGCTGAAGCCCTTGACTTCAGTCTCCACCGACCACCCCTTCTGGGCCTTGAAGAGGTGCTTCCAGATGTCTTCGTGCGTAGAGCGAAAGAGGTGCTTCAAGGGCCGGGATCCTTCCGGATTGAACTCCCATAGGTAGGAGCCCTGATGTTGGCAAGGGAGGACGAGACGGGCAAGCATTACCTGGACCATGTTAGTGAGCTGGGTGCCCTTGGAGATCATGTCGGATATGCGTTTTTGGAGGGCTAGCACCTCCGTCTGGGATCCCCAATTCAGACCCTTATCGGTCCAGGAGGTTAGCCTCTCCGGGGGTCCAATTCTGAATGCAGGAGCGACCACCCACTTGGTGTCGCGGGCTCTGTGATATAAAACCACTCCTGGTGCCAAATCTTGTTCATCTCCATGAACGCCCCCTTTGGCTAGGTAGCATTTGGGAGTTTGCATATCATAGCACCTCCGCACTCAGTATGCTGCCCGTCGACCACCTTCGGCTTCAGATTGAAGGTTTTGAGACAGAGGCCGAAGTGTGGGGGGATTCGGAGGAATACTTCACACACCACTATAAAAGCAGATATGTGAAGGATTGAATTCGGGGCTAGATCATGGAAATCTAGCCCGTAGATGAATAGAAGGCCCCGTACAAAGGGGTGAAGGGGAAATCCCTGCCCCCGAATGAAGTGCGAGAGGAAAACAACCCTCTCACCCGCCTAAGGGACGGGGATTACTTGGTCCTTTTCGGGGACTCGATGCGCCACATCATCGGCTAGATAGCCCGCGCTCCGGAGGCTCTTCACGGTCTTCTGTGTGATCGAAGATGCCTCCCACTTGCCCTTGGAGCCGGAACCAGCCATTGCTGGATACGGCGACGGCGGTGAAGGAGTTGAGGATCGAGGGCGCAAGAGATGTGGATGCTGGAGGCTGAGGAGATTGGAATGCTAGGTCTTGAGGAGAGCATGGGGATAAAGGGTAAAACTTTGGATCCTTTTATAAGCGGTGAATGCTAAACACCCCCCACACCAGCCGTAAACCTCGCCGGTTCCCAACGAGGTCGTGCGTAAGGCGCGGTTAAGATGCTAACGTCACGTTGATAAGGATCCCGTAATAAGCGGGCACGATCTCTGTTGTGATAAGACATGCCAATGAGGCTATACCTTGAAACGCGAAACCGGGACCAAGAAAACGGTTCGATATGTGTTAAAGGCACAGACATGACGCTTCGCTGAAAGGTTGTCAGTAAAGACGCAATATCCGTTTTTTGATACCTTGCCTTCGAGGCAAAGGGTTGTACCAACCATGCAGAGCCGGACACAGTACCTTTTGTAGGAAATATTTCTTCAATATGTTCGGGAGGAGGAACCCGCCTTGCAATGCCAAATACAGTGCGTCAACCGAACTCGTCGTCATTGAAGACTGGTTCAGGGGATCTTGGGGGAGTCCTAGATTAAGGGGTCCTCAGGTGGCCGGATCGTTATTGTGGGCCGAATTGGTGTGCCGTGAATATTATCAATGAAGACTATCTCCCGTATTCGGATAGGACTCCCCGTGTGTAAAATGGCATGTTTAGAGTCCGGGTGTAGTACTATCCTTCCTCTGCAAGGTGATCATGTACAACCCTAGGTACCTCCGGTGCATATATAAACCGGAGGGTTTAGTCCGTAGAGACAAGATATAGCAATCTCATAGGCTATACTTCTAGGGTTTAGCCATTATGATCTCGAGGTAGATCAACTCTTGTAATCATATTCAACAAGATCAATCAAGCAGGAAGTAGGGTTTTACCTCGATCGAGAGGGCCTTAACCTGAGTAAACACCGTGTCTTTTGTCTCCTGTTACCATCGATCCTCAGACGTATAGTTCGGGACACCCTACCCGAGATCTGCTGATTTTGACACCGACAGTAGCTATTCCTGCATTTCATCCTCTGACAGGTGGGCCTCATGCTTGGTGGGACCCATGTCTCAGTGACTCAGAGGAAGGATCCCCGTGCCTTTTGCAACTGTTTCATTCTTTTTTTTTCAAAACACGGTACAAATGCAGATGCTTCCTTATGCAATCATTTCAAGTGTTTGCAGTGTTATGCCATGGTGGGGCCCACCCGTCAGAGACTGAAGGCCAAGATCGCCCACGTCAGGAGATCCCCGTGCATTGTACAACATGTTCATCCTTTTTTTTAGAAACACGGTACAAACACGGATGCTTCCTTGTTTAGCCATTTCAAGTGCTTGCGGTGTTATGCCGCATATTGTTCAAAGTTACCTTTGTTTAATTGGTTCAGCTTTTGCATCGTATAATCTGTCCAAGCTTTGCAGTTTTGTGCTAGAGAATAGAAGTGCTTGCAGCTTGCTGCTTTTATTTTTACTGTCGTTAGAATGCTCAAAGAGACCAAGCCCTGAAGAGTTTTGCCTTTGCTGGTTCTGCTCCGTTGAACTTGGCCAGCCGTCCAGTCCCGACCCGACCACGCCGTTATAATCTAAGAGACAGGATCTTCAAGAGACCACGCCGTCGATGGACTGTCCGACCCGACGCTACACGGGCTCAACTAAACTACACACACTAACTAGCATAATTACGCACTAACACTCCCGCCTAACAAACCATCATAAGGTACGCGAGGAGATCAAGGAAACAAGATATGGATCGGCCACAACAGAAAACATCTCTTATCTCCTTATCCCAACGCATCACATGGAGCATTTCACGTGCGTCCACCCTATATATAAATTCACTCATCACAAACCTGCAACATTCACATCTGGCCTGCAACCACAAACCAAGAAAGAGACCGACCCATGGCGCCATCCAAGTCCCATCTCGCCTGCTTCTTCCTCGCCCTCGCCGTCCTGACCGCCGCCGCCGTGCCGGAGCCTTCGCATTCCGCGGCCGTCACGGCCAGGGTGCCCGCTCCCTCTCCCAATGGCGACTTAGTAGCGAAACCATCGGCATGGGGATGGTCATGGTGCATCATCCCCTGCTTTTCGTTTCTACCGGAGATATTCTGTATACCACCGATATTTTGTCCACGGACGCCGCCGACACCACCGCCGCCACCCCCGCCCTCGCCCCCATCGAAGCCTCAGCCGAAGGAGTGTCGGACGCCGCTGATGGGGCTGATGCCATGCAAGGATTTCCTCACCGACAGCACCGCACCGGAGCCTCCGAACCAGGGCAAGTGCTGTGATGGCATCAGGTCGCTCGTCCAAGACGCTCCCATCTGCCTTTGCCGCATACTGGAGGGCACCGACCTCGACAAGCTCATGTCGGCGCCCGTGGACAGAGAGAGATTCGTTCGTACGATGATCATTTGCGACTCGAGTCCCGGTGAATTTGGTTCTTGTGAAGGTAACGTGTTGCACTCCTCCTCTCTCGGTACTACTGTATATATAAACTGTTCCTCTGCGCATTTCTGATTGTTTCTAGCTCGTCTTTAATGTGAATCTTCTTGATGTATCGGAGAGCAGGACCCGTGCCACCGATGAGGGCTGCACCTACCCCTAAGGCTGCTCCATAATCGGGCAGATCAGGTAAGTGACTACTAGTTTGTTTTCGGATAAACTGAACCAATTTTGTGTGCCCATTTATGCATGCATGGCTGCATCAACTATGTATACTTTTATTTTATTTTAGGGTGAGGTATACTTATTTATTCATTGTACTTTAACTTCTCTTGATCTGCTTTTGGCAGAGCCATCGTCGTCGTACGTAGCAGCATTACAGAAACAAGACGCATGCATGGAAGCTGAAGATGCCATACGTCAAGATCCGTTAGCAGCATTCTTAGAAGCGATAGTGCTAGTTCTTAGTCCGAATTAGGGAGAATGTGTAGCTTCATTTGTGAGAACAAATTATGTGTCACCGTCCAACTATATGTTTCTTTATATGAATGTGTGCAACCGTTGTTTATGTGTTCGATTAGGGAGCCTTCGATGTATATGTGTTCAACTTGGTAATGAAATGCATCGCTAGTCCAAAAATATGCCAAGTCCTTGGTCATGTAATCATGTGTGTCGTGCTCGTGCGGTCATACTTAGGCCCAATCCGACCAGAAGGACATCACGAGCACGTGGTTTCAGGTGCTCCCGGACAATGGGGTAAGATCACCAGTGCACCTCTTGCATGAACTCAGGCCAGCGAAACTCGACCGTGTGCCTTGCCGTGACCCTAACGTTCGCCTATGCACAAAGAGCCAACTAAATGTTAGGTGCTATACCCTGATTGAGGAGTCGCGGAGCATGAGCCTTGTGCTTGCACATTTTAGCATGTCGATTTCTTGTGGAGGATTGAATTGTAGAAAACCATTGCATTACACGTAGGTTTGCAGAAAAAACTCTTCTACAAAATTGTTGCAGAAAACACTGATTCTGGGCCTAATCTTTTGCAAAATACACTGAACGATCGCTTAGGCCATTTTAACCGCGATTATCACACATATGGGTCCGACATTTGATGACATGTCGTAACGTTTCGCTGCAGACGATGTTAGGCTGTTTTTTTTAAAGAACCTCCCTCCCAAAGTTAAATCCAGATCGCCACCAGCTTGTGCCACGGCGTGGGCCTCCTCGTCATGTGCGCTGGCTCTTGCGGCCGTCGGCCTCCTCGTCGCCGCCTGCGCTGCCCTACGCCTCGCCGTCGGCCTCCGCGTCGTTGCCATCGCTACCCTGCGCCTCGGTGTCGGTCTCCTTGTCGTGGGCGCTGGCTCTCGCGGCCGCTGGCCTCGTCGTCGCCGCCTCTACGGGCCCTAGGCCGTCGTCTCCCGCACCATGGACGGCATCGGCCGCGCCATCACGCTCTGCCTCTCGCCTCCGGTCTCGGCCTCGTGCTGGTCAGCCACAAACTGGACAAGCTCGCCGCCGTCTCCAGCGACGGCAGCATCGGAGCAAGCAGCAGTGGCGGGGCGCAGGACGGCCGCAAGCAGTGTGCCTGCGCGTGCGACACAAGCACGAGCAGCGGCGGTGGCACGCACCGGCACAAGAACACTGGTGGCGGCTCGGAGAACCGAAGCAGGTAACGGCATGCCGGCGCAAGCATCAATGGCGGCGTGGCGGCGCGTAGCACGGGCGTAGCCAAGTAGTGAGCCTCATCGGTGAGCTCCGCCGCTGCCCGGGCACTGCCAGCTCGAAGAACCGAAGCAGGTAACGGCATGCCGGCGCAAGCAGCAATGGCGGCGCGCAAGAAGCATGTAACGCTGTATTGTGGTGGTTTTCTGCAATTCACTCCTTGTGGAGCAATTTTTTGAGTTACATTATGTTCTAACAAACTTTGTACTCTATGAATTGCATCTAACCTTTGTACTCGAACTAGCACAACTGAGTGCAGCATGTGGTTTTCAGTTTCAATTGCAGAAAAAAAATTCAGCACTAACCTAAATCATCAATATTCATTGGATTTCCATGATCCTGGTTTGTATATATTCACTTGAAATGAATTTAATATTCTAATTTTTCAAAAAAAAAAATTGAAATTGTGTGCAGTACTGAAACTGCAGAAATATTTTGGCCCAAAAGTAAATATTTCATTATCTACTGAAATTACTGAAATCTCAATGAAAGTGAAAACCATGTGTTGCTTATGGCTCCCTCGGGAGCTTTGTAAATTCTTCCATCTGTAAATAAATGAGTACATAAGGATGTGCGAATCTTGCGAATCAACCTGTGGTTGAGTTGGTTAGGTGGACAGTGGTATCCTCAGCCCATCAGGATTCAAATCCTGGTGCTCGCATATATCCTGGATTTATTCCAGAATTTCCGGCGACATGCTTTCAGTGGGAGAAGACGTTCCCGTCGACTACGAGGCGCCTACGGTGACTTTGTAAAATCTCAAGATGATATGTCGGCTCAGTCTCTTGGAGGTGCTCATAGGGATAAGATGTGCGTGTGTGCGTTCATAGGGTTGAGTGTATGCGCGTATGTATGAGCGCTCGCGTCTGTACTGTATTAAAAAAAAAGATGTGCAAATCTTACACTTGAAAACCTACATGCTGGCCGGCGTGACCATCAAATATAAGTTGTCTGTTTTTTTTTCCTACTAAAATAAGTTGCTTGGACATCGGAAAAAAAATTGCTTGGAGTAGAGACGTGACGTGATTGCTTTCGGTTTACGTGCCCCGGACGAAAGATACGTTGGTAAGTTTCTATACAACACGTGGTCAAAGGGACGTCAGCCTCCTCTTTCTCCTACTCCTACGCCGATCGATCCCCACTGCAATGCAATACAAATACAAATCCAGCCGCATAAACCGTCTTGTGGTCAAAATCGAGCACGAAGAAGATGCAGGCCCAGATGAGCGCGTCCGCTGTGGCGGCGGCGGCCGAAGATGATACGTGGTCCAAGCTCCCGGCTGATCTTCTCGGCGAAATCTACGGGCGGATCGCTTCTCCGCTCACTCGCGTCCGCTTCACCGCAGTCTGCCGCTCATGGCACGTTGTTAAGTCATGGCAACATCGGGCGCCGACTTCTCCGTGGCTAGTCTTCTCGTCATGTCGAGGCAGCGCGATTGGCGTGTTTTGCCCCGTGGATGGTGTATCCTTACGCCTTCCGCTCCCGCCCGAGGTCCTTAACAGTGTGGTCGGGTTTCACAATGGAGGCTGGATCGCCACCACATCCTCCCGTCGTGGTGGTGACTCGCTAGCGATCGTCAATCTCTTTTCTTGCGCCGAGGCACCACTCTCGGCCAAGCAACGCAATGCACCAACCATCCTGAAGTTAGTCTGTTCGGAGCGCCCCACGTTGAATCGATGCATGCTTGCCGCCACGACCCTAGATGGGTTCGCGGTGTGCAAAGTTGGATGTCGGAACCATAACTGGTGGAGATCAGAAAAGGGTAACAGTTACGACGACATCGCTTTCTATGATGGGAAGCTCTGTGGCCTACTCTGCGGCAGTCTACACATGTACACCATTAGCATGACCAAGAAAAGTGATCTGGTGGTCAACATCACCTACGTATTGGACATGAACCAACTACCCAAGTATGTGGGATCCGACCACATCAGCTACATTTTCAAGCACGGCTACAAGTTGTTGATGGCCAAAAGAGCCCCGTGGTCACTAGAGAACATGCCTTTCTTCAAGGTGTTTGAGCTAATTAAAAGTACGGGTTACGATTATAGCTGGGTAGAAGTGACTACATTGGACGACCATGCCTTGTTCTTGAGTACCAAATGCTCGAAGATGGTCTACGTGTCAGCTGGGAGGCATGGCGGAGTAGAGAGGAACCACATCTACTACAATCATATCTACTTAACCGGGGATAGTATGTCCACCTGTAATGATGTACAACTGAAAAGATATGACAATGGCGAATATTTGTGGTGTAGGATACAAAGAAAAATCAATGGAAAGGACAGGATCAAGTCAACAGGATATTACAGGACTAGCAGTCACTATAAGGATCTGATGTGGCTTCTCCCTCCGGATTTCTAGCTTCTCAATGACAACGCAATATGTATCAAAATTACGATGTTATCTACTTTCAATACAAATGGGGCTTTAGCTTGACACTTTTAGCTGATTTAGATTTAGATGTTTTACATGTGTAGGCCTGCCTGTCTATACCTACTACTACAAATAACTAGTAAGCTTGCACGTGCAATTGCACGTCCAACCCGTTCTCGTTTCAACAACACACCTACTATCAATCATACCCGTGTATCTAAACCATGGGTAGGCCTGCCTATCTATACCTACTACTACTACTACTAATAATACTAATTACTAATACTAATACTAATATTATTTTATATATATTACTAATAAAGGGAGGTGTATTTCTCTGAATTTTTGGACTCCTCACCGTATAGAATTATTTTCTAGCATACCTATCTGAGGTAGTACTATTTTTTTGTCTGTTTTACACATAAATAACTATTCAGGCTGGGCCTCCAAACAATGCAGTCAAGGGGGCTGCTTCATATCCTCTTTTTTACTTCGATTGGCCGCAGTGAGTCAGTCCCCTACATGGGCCAAGGGGTTTGCTCTGCATCATTTTTCCTGCGATTGGGCCGCGGGAAAAAAAATGCTACGCGTGTGGGATTCAAACACATGATCTCCCTTAGCGAAACAACAAAGATGGCGGCCCAGATGAGCGAGTTCACCATGGTGGCAGCCGATGATATGTGGTTGGACTTGGTGATGGTGGTGGTGTCTGGTTTGTCTTGGGCAGAGAAGCTCGTGTTCTGTTTGTTTGTTTTGTTGCGAAAAGGACTAAGGTCATCTGTTAAGTATCAAATGTCCTTACAAACACGACCTTATAGAAAAATAAAAATACATTCAATATTTTTGGGGTGCCGAAGTCTTCTTTCTCCCACATTCACTGGCGGCGCGCCGTGAGCATAGCTCGATGCTGCCTATGGGCCTCCGCCAAGGTGGTGCCAACCTTTTGAATCTGAGGAAGCTACCGGAAAGCCATTAATGGAGACCACGAGACGTCGGTGGCCACGATCTGCGAAATAAATCACCGCCAGAGAGAGAAAAAAATGCCGATAAAAGTCCGTAGAAACTCCGAAGACCGCGAAAGCGGGCCGAATCCAGATGGATCCACCAAAAAGCAAAACTGACTAGATGCCCAAGACCTGCCAGAGAAGCTCATGTTACGTTCTTTTTTATGGTGGTATTCTTCCCCAACTGTATAGCAACGAAGTATCATTTCTATAGCTAGCCATGCATGGGGTGTGTTCTGGGCCACGGGTGCGCTCAACCGCATATATAATTCTCACATACTCCTTGTAATCCCATTGTTTCTATTTATTTCAGAGCTCTCGATCTCATCTACTTTGTTTGAGTAATTAGTCATTTAATCAGATATAATTTTGCTAGAAAAATTGTATAATTATTTTCGTTCCTAGCTTCAAATTTCTGGAATAACTGAGCGAGCCAGTGTCCTTTGGTGATACGTGACCAAGACAACTTTTTTTTAACACGTGACCAAGACAACTTGGAGGCCAACTTGCAGCCTGATTGCTTTTAACTACACCCTGCGTGGAGGCCAACTTGCAACGTGACGAAGGCACGAAGCCCGACCCTGAAATAGGCGAAGAACCAACCTAGACAAAGGTTGTTGCAAGCTATACGTGACCGGACATGAGAGAAGCATGGCGACGCAGGTGGACGCATCTGCAGCGCCGGCGGCAGATGATGCATGGTCCAGGCTCCCTGGCGATATCCTGGGCATGGTATACGCTACGATCCCTTCTCCGCCCGACCGCATCCACTTCGCCGCCGTGTGGAAGTCATGGAGTGATGTCTTATCGTGGCGACCGCTGAAGCCAGCTCTCCCGTGGCTGATCCTCTCGCCGTACGAGGACGGCGCAACAGAGCGCGGGTTCTGCCTGATGGATGGCACGGTGTTACGCGTTCCCCTCCCGGCCAAAGTGATCAGCAAGAGGTTAGTCGGATCTCACAACGGTAGCTGGATCGTCGCTGCGTCCACCCATAATGTTGCTACCTCGCTGGTGATCGTGAACCTCTTTTCTGGCATCGAGGTGCCACTTTCGGCCAAGCAACAAAGTATCTTAGATGAACCAGGACACACAACCCTAGACATCCGGAAGATCATCTTCTCAGAGGACCCCACCTCGAAATGCTGCATCCTTGCCGCCATCTTGACGAAGAGGACCACGCTCGGGTTGTGCAGCGTTAGAAGCCGAAACCGTGGGTGGTCAATGTTAATACAGCCTGTCTGCTTCTCAGACATTGCCTTCTGCCGTGGTAAAATCTTTGGCATAGAGAACAATGAAGGATTATTTAAGTTCAACCTTCGCATGACTAAAAATGGTGCGCTGTAATACAGGAGCGGCATGGATGCAAGTCAGGGGCAGGTAGACCAGAATAAGCTTGGGTCATACATGCAAATAGTCAACAAGCATCAAGTGACCCAGAGTCTACTAAGCAGCTGTATGCGAACCTACCAGGAGATAACTTAGCAGAACAAGGGCGTGCTCTAGGAGAGGGTATGGTAACACCAACCATGCCACGCCTACAGCCGGCTGGTCTCGAAAGACGGCTAGAAAAAGAACTAGATAGCCTGCTAGAGAAAGAAGACCTTTTCTGGAAGCAAAGGTCGAGATTGGATTATATCCGGGATGGCGACAGGAATACGGATTTCTTTCACCGTAAGGCAACATGGAGGAAAAAGAAAAAGAAAGTTAGTCAGCTGGAGAAGGAAGATGGTAGCGTCACAGATAATACTCAAGTGATGGAGGAGCTTGCCTCGTCATTTTTCCAGAAATTATACACAGCCAATCCGGACGTACAACCTGAAATTATACTGGACACTATAGAGCCCCAAATTACACAACAGATGAATGACACGTTATGCAGTGAATTTTCTGATGAAGAGATCAGCAATGCATTGTTCCAAATAGGGCCACTGAAGGCCCCCGGAGCGGATGGATTCCCTGCGAGATTTTATCAAAGGCATTGGGGTACCCTGAAAGAGGAGGTGATTAAGGCAGTAAGGGAGTTCTTTACCTCGGGCATCATGCCAGAGGGAGTGAATAATACAGTCATAGTTTTAATACCAAAGAAAGAGACACTACAAGGATACATACTATAAAGCAACATAAATTCTATAACATTTTAGCTATATGTCGCAAAATTTTCAATAGATACGCATATAATCGATGTAACATATGCGTTGCAGATTTGTCATGGGCTCATGGCCTATACATATGAGAAACAGAGAAAAGGAGAGAGAGAGAAGCAAAAACCAGAGCCCCGGATTCCCCTCATCTCTCCCAGATGCCGCCACCTCTCCCTCCTCCGATCCACCTCGCCGCTAACCCTTCCCTTCCCCTCATCCCACCGCGCAGCTCTGGCGCAGTGGCGAAGCCACGTTATAACTGTGTAGTCGTTTGACTACACAGGATTTTCGGGCGTCGTTGAACCCCCTTCCCGCATAACAGGCTGGTGAATGAATGAAAACCGGAACTTGACTACACCGGCCCATCTATTATGTTATCTGCTTCCCCAAAATGGCGTGATCTACTAGTTGGGCCACTGGGCCATACTAAGAAAAGGTCCAAAATCACTTCCCCAAAAGGCGTGATCTCCTTCAACTTACCGCACGCCTCTCCGTGTACAGCCGCCGCACCGCAGCATCTTACCATCCTTTGCCCGGCCCTGGCGATCTGGCCGTGAGATGTCAGGCACAGCCACCTCCGGCCGCCTGCCGCTCTACGAGCGAAGCGACCCACCTGCCACTACACACGTATTTTCTGTCGCCTTGATCAATACTGCTGTACTAATTACACACTGTATGCGATTCAACATCAGGATGAGGCCCTTCACTCTTCCACTTATATTCGTAAGTTCTATATATATCTGTCACTCAACATTGCAATACTCTTCCTTGCCTTTTTTTTTTCTTGCTAGCAATATTATTAAGAAGTGAGATATTGTTTGTATTCTTAAGAATAAAAGTTGCATTTTTCGCGATGAAATATATCAAGTTTGATCTATGCAATAGAATAGGAACATGATTTCTTCTATGGTTATCAAAATATGAAATCGGCATCTTACAGTCCAGTAACGGCGCCATCACGCGAACAAATCAAACTATCCATGATCGCAATGAGCTGGTACTATAAATATGTTTGTAATAAAATATGATGTTTTTGGTTCCTATTTAAAATGTCTAAAAAAGTTTTCATTAGAAGAGCTTGACAACACAAGGTTCTGATCCTGGCACCGCCACTGCTCTGGCGGCTGCTGGATCCATCGCATTCCCCACCCACCCATCCCTCTCGCGTCCCATCATCTATAGCTCTCTTCACGCGCCTCCTCGCCATCTGCGACGGCTAATTCAGGCGACATCCGGTGAATCCCGCCATCACGAAGCACAGCCCGAGGTCCCCATCGAACCGCGGTGCCGTCCCATGCGACTAGATCCGGTGTTCAAGGCTACCAAATCCCACCCGCAACCCTCCCCCCCTCCATGGCCAGGGTTTCGGGCGTCAGCTCCGGCGTCGGTGGCCAGGTCCTCCTCTATTACTCCTCTCTTCCGGTGAGTGCATCCCTTCCCCTGGCTTCGTCCTCTCTTTCTCTCCCCGTTCCTCTAACCTCTGTTTTTTCTCTTCTCTTGTACACGTGCAGGGAGGAACAAGCTACGTGTGAACTCCATCGTGCCTCTACTGATGGTGATGTCAACGGGCGGGATGTGCCGCGGCGTCGACGAGCGCTGGGGCGGGAAGTGGAAAAGGAATACATCACCAAGCGATCTCAATGGCACGGTGCTGGAGGTGAAGGATGTGGCCAAATCGGCTCTGTATGTGGAGTCGGACGAGGCTAGGTATGTGACCAAGATTTGGACTTTGAAATATCCCTGGGAGTTAAGGCCGAACCTTCTACCTGTGTGTTGCGTAACCACTACTAGACATCTGAATATATCCAATGCGACCTCACCCAAAAAGCATCAAGGTAATTGATCAACCTGAAACTATGGATTTAGTAACCTCTTCGTTCTGTCACTTTTGTTGATTATCTATGTCTGCCTGCTGCTTAGATTAAAAGCATTTTTTTTTGAGAGAATTAAAAGCATTTGTTTGGTAGTGGCAGAGCGTGGCAACAGGTTAAGAAACCAAGAGGGGGGCTTTTTTGAAAATCAAAATATGCATTACTAGGAGCAGTGTGAACTGATGGTTCATTCTTATTCAACACTGCTCACGAACAGAAGTAGACGAGTATATCTGTTGGAAATTCACCCTCAGGATCGATCACATCAAATCGCACGAACACACGCGCACAAAAAACTGATAGCCAAGGGCCCTTGTCGTGCCCTTTGTTTTTCCTTTTTATTGATTTTCTCTCGGTTTTCTCGGTGTTACAAATCTACCGCATAGACACACATATATATGCATCAGCTGCCAGCACAAACCGACTCAAAGTAAAACTAGACCTAGACGGACACGCACACACCCAAAGCTAACTAAGCTACTTCTAGTAGCACTGCCACGTGTACTTTCCAATCGGATTACTACTTGTGATTTTCCTAATCACACGGCAACGTTGATCGTGTGCTTACCAAACTCCGCTAGCTTACACACGTACTCAAGCCTACCACAATTCGGACACCGTGCAAGTACGTAACCAAGAAACTATACCAAAACTAAACTGGGTATTGTTTGGATTACCTAACAATATCGAGGTGTTCTTTTTTCAACCGGGAGCATAGCTGCTACTCACGCATGCAAGAACCACAAACATATTATTTCCAGCCATAATTCAAGAAAACCAAGACTGTAAAGGAGTATAGAATAAAATCATGCAAAATGAGTACTTCGGTGTCATGCGTTGTCGATCAAGGCATTGAGACAGCCGACCTGCTAGCAGCGACATGCCTCGTCGATCAAGGCCTTGGCAGAGCCAACTGGCACACAGCAACGTCGAGCACGACGGACACCACGTCGCGGCCCGAGGGACATTTTTAATGTGTTGATCTTGCGGCCGAAGGAGCAAAGACAATTGGTGCGGCATGAGGTCGCGGCCGCGACGACCCTGCAGCATGTGCACATCAGGTCAAGGGCTTGATGCAGAACTCATTGCCGATACTAGAGGAGATGCCGTCGCAGCACCAATATGTCCTGCATGCTACTCCCTCCGTTCCAAAATAGATGACTCAACTTTGTACTAACTTTAGTACAAAGTTGGGTCATCTATTTTGGAACGGAGGGAGTACATGGTATTGCTCCGGCCATCTCCGGCCATGGATATGCCATCAATTTCAGGTTTCCTTCTTGCTACGGTGCACGGCAGGCCATCTTTGTTTCTCATACCTACGGCCACACTCACAGCCACCGCACTGCAACCCCTTTTGGCCTCCATGAGCCTCCGCCAGTGTCCTGTCGTATCATAGGGAAGGTTGAATATACGGACAACCCGCACATGCACAACACCAGTCACTGCCTTAAACACATGTCCTGAACTAATGTCAAACATGGATAAATCCATCACTTGAATCATATGTTCTTAAACAACAGCCATGCATGTAATGACAAGCCATGTAAATAGGATTCAGTTGTATTCTAATATGATTTATCCTTTTTTATAATTGTAATTTTTTGATCTCACTTATTCTCTACTGTAGGTAGCTCTCATACTTTGCAGAGTCAAGATTAGTGCTATGGTACCATTAATGATTCCAGCAGAAGATATTTGCAACCTGAAGTGTTAAACAAGGTTACTATTGTGCCAATGTGTCATCTTGTGTTTCCATAATTTTTGCAACCTTTAATATATCCCCAGGTTCCTTTTCTTCTATGCTGGTTTGAAAAAAACGTATGCAACTACGGCCATGAGAGAAGTGAAGTTATCATTTCTTGAATTGGGTTGCAGCTTAGCTCTTTGTACACCACACAATTATTGTGTCATGTCTTGATATTATTATAACTTTGATATGATGCAAACACACACATCCTCCTATAGAAAACTTACTATGAATTTTCTTTTGGCAATGTTTATGAACGTAAATGAAGTAAGATGCCAGAAACCAATTGAAGAAATTGAAGGAAATTAGTAGAAAAATATCTTTCTAACATTTCAGTATTAGCAAACTGATTCTAATGAGAATAGTAGATTTGTATATGCCATACTGTAGGGTGAGGATTCATTACTTACAGCTGGCTTATAATTATGTGCTAATTATAGTTTATGTGTTAATCCATTCTCATTCATTGTATACTTTTAGTGATAACAGAGCGGCTTCTTCTATAAATTCTTAGCTTCTTTTATAAATTCTTAGCTTCTTTTATAAATTCTTAGCTTCTTTTATAAATTCTTAGTTATTCATATATGCAGGTCAGCTTCAAGGCTATGAAGCGAAAGATCAGACAAAGGTTTTCACTATGTTTGTCATTCAGCTTACTAACTGTACGTCTAGTTCTTTCCCCTATTGTAGTTTTTTTATTTGCACCGTACTTCTTGAAAGATGAAAACTTGCAATAATTACTGTAGAGTGGCCGTGCTTCTATTTGTATTCCTGAAATAAACTGAAATTTCATTTACATCTCTATAACTTTGTTTTGTTAATTAAAATGTTTGATTAATTAAGCATTGCAATCACATGGCTTTATCCTTATTTTCCATTGTATCATGTATCCACTTCTATCTAACAGGGATCATAGCTCTTGCTATAGATGTAAGTTGTGATCCTAAATGTTCTTTTATATCGTGATCCTAAATGTGAACTTGATGGTGCTGAAATTACAAATGAATTCTGGGCAGCGCATGTTGATATGGCACTTGTGAACATTGAAGATTTTGTACGGAGTCGTATAACATGTAATATTCTTGGTAATGCAAGCAAAGATTGCATTGCCTTCAACCGCTGTATGTGACATATCCTGCCTATATCACTACTTGCACATGTCAATGCATTGTGTGTTAACTAATCATTTTGTTAATTTTTTTTTTGTAGATTCAAAAGATATATGGATGATTATATGGGTGCGTGGCAAGAATACTACAATGATGATGATGGTGGTGTTCTGGTTCATGATGATGATGACGATGGATGCTTTCAGTTTTAATTAAGTGGTAGGGATGTTGTTCCTATTGGATGATGTTCGTTAAGTTTTTGTTAAGTTGTAGGGATGTTGATGGATGCTGTTAGTTTATGTTTTGATGTCAAGAAAATATTTAGACTGTGTATCACATTTGGATGATGTTCCTCATGTCATATCCACTATTGTAATCCAGCAGTTCTATCCAATATATGATTTCGTCCTCTTGTGAGTATATTCTTTTTTTGCTAGCTTGATATACATAATTATCACCATTATGTGGAGCATTATTTTAATAGCTGGGATTAGAGATATTCACATTATATATGTACTAGTTGCAAATTCTTGTTGCCAAGCAATGAAATTTTGATTCCTGTATATTAAGCACCAACATATATAAGTGTTGTAAAATTCGGTTTTATGTGTTGTACTCTTGCAACGGTTCGATTTACCAACGAAGGTATAAGCGTTGAGTTATGCGCTAGCAACACTGGATAAGGCTACGCATCCCAAACCGTTGGTAAAGAATCTAACAACGCATATATGTACTTTTAGATACGGAAAAAACGGTTGCTATAGGTGCGGTCCTGTTGTAGTGATTCCCTCAAAGATTATAGACCCATCAGCTTATGCAATGTTGTGTACAAAATTGTTTCAAAATGTCTTGTAAATAGGATGCGACCATTGCTCCATGACTTGATAGCCCCAACCCAAAGCGCCTTCATTCCAGGGCGGATGATCACAGACAATGCCTTGATTGCATTTGAGTGTATACACGGTATCCAGAAGAGCTCGGATGCAAAAGGTAAATTTTGTGCATATAAATTAGACCTTGCAAAAGCCTATGACAGAGTCGACTAGAATTACCTTGAAGGGGTGATGAAGAGATTAGGTTTCACTGATAAATGGACACAATGGATCATGACGTGTGTAAAATCAGTGAAGTATTCTATCCGTTTCAACGGGAACATGCTACAAAGCTTTTCCCCTACACAGGGGCTAAGACAAGGAGATCCACTTTCACCATATCTCTTCCTCTTTGTAGCAGATGGACTTTCGCGCCTAATAAATAGAAAGACCGAAGCGGGTGAGATCCAGGAGCTAAAAATATGTCGTCACAGCCCTGGTATCTCGCACCTGCTATTTGCAGATGATAGCTTGCTATTTTTTAAAGCAAATAGTGATCAAGCAACAAAGGTGAAGCATATTCTGAGCAATTATGAGCGAGCTACGGGTCAGATGATTAGCCCATCAAAATGCTCCCTACTTCTTGGAAATAAATGCTCAGAAGAAGATGGTCAGCAAGTCATACATATTCTGAACGTGGTGACAGTGAGTTTTGAAGAGAAGTACTTAGGCTTGCCGGTTCCAGAAGGGCGCATGGTCAAAGGTAAATTCAAGTCAACCAAGGATAAAGCAAGGAAAAAAATGAATGATTGGACGGAAAAATATGCCTCCAGTGGTGCCAAGGAGACGCCAATAAAATCCGTGGCTCAGGCAATTCCCACGTTTGCGATGAGTGTCTTTAAGTTTTCGGCATCCCTATGTGAAGAGCTCATGCAGATGACCAGAGAATTCTGATGGGGAGATGATAAGGATCGTCGACATATTCACTGGTTGAGCTGGGAGAAACTCACACAACGCAAAAACCAGGGAGGTATGGGTTTCAAGGACCTTAGAGTATTTAATCAGGCTCTCCTTGCCAGACAAGCTTGGCGTCTTATTGCATATCCTGACAGTTTGTGTGCAAGAGTACTAAAGGCGAAATACTACCATGAGGCAGATCTACTGGACACGGCGTTTATTCAAAATGCGTCGCCGGGTTGGCAGGGTATCATGCATGGTTTAGAACTTCTTAAAAAAGGATGTGTATGGCGTATATGCAATGGTAGAAGTGTTCGCATATGGAGAGACAACTGGATCCCAAGGGGAAATATGAAAATTAATACAAATCTAACAAACTCCCGAATCCGTTGGGTAGCGGATCTCATTGACCAGGAGACTCACTCTTGGAAAGAGGATAACATAAGACGTATTTTTACACAACAAGATGCGAATGATATCTTGAGCATTCGACTCCCAAACTTTGAGGAGGGCGATTATATTGCTTGGCAGCCGGAAAAGAATGGAATTTTCACTGTGCGGAGTGCATATAGGTTAGCCATGGATGAAAAGAGATCTGGAATTATTGGACCAAGCCACAATATATCGGGGGACCGGAGTATTTGGAACACTATTTGGAAAACAAATGTCCCCCAAAAGGTACGTATTTTTATGTGGAGGCTAGCAATAGAATCCCTCGCGGTTCAAACAAATAGATTTCGACGTATCCCGGGCCTCACTCCAATTTGCAATGTTTATGGCGCTGATGACGAAACGGGATTCCATGTTGCGCACCGATGTACGTTTGCGAGAGCCCTCTGGCATGAGTTGAAGGACGTGTGGAACCTTCCTCCTGAGCATGAAATAAGCTACACAGGAAAGGATTGGGTTCTTGTCCTACTAGATAAAGCGACCGAAGATCTACGACAAAAACTTATGCTATTCTGGTGGCGTGCTTGGCATCATAGAAATGATGCGATCTTTGCGAAAGGTAAGGCAAAAATTTCCCACTCTGCTCGTTTTTTGCAAATCTACCTTGCAAACATCCGTTTGATTGAGAATGGAAATTCTGAGATTGATCGTAAAGGGAAAAGCCCTATGATCAATTTGCCAAAATTGAAAGAACAGGATAATACAAAGGAAAAAACTTGGGAAAAGCCTGATCACGGGTAGGCCAAGGTCAATGTGGATAGAAGTTTTTTGCAGGAGAATAGCAGCGGAGCATGGGGAGCTGTAGTACGAGAGCATGATGGGAGAATTTTGTTGTCGGCCTGGGACTACATCCCGCGATGCAAAGGAGCAGACTTCGCAGAAGCTACGACTTGTCTAGAAGGACTACGGGTAGCGATGTCAGGCACATACCTACCTTTAATTATTGAGACGGACAGCAGCGTCGTGGCAAAGGCGCTTGACCCCTCATGCGTGGATAGATCGGAAATCGGAGTGTTTGCAAAGGAATTCCAGGCCATCAAGCAAGTAAACAAAGTTAAAGTTCAGAGAGTAGATAGAAGAGTCAATAGTTTAGCCCATAGTCTTGCCCAGTTTGGGCATAGAGAGTTGCGTGCTGGTGTTATGCAAGGGACAGTGCCAACCTGCGTGTTGAGCGTGGCCTTGCAAGATTGTAAGAACAATGTTTCCTCTTTTAATTAATACAACTCTCTATTTCAAAAAAAATATGGTGCGTCGGTGGTCACCGCCACATGCCCACCACGCATCCAAGAACCTAGCGGCACATATTCGTGGGGCAACCCCAGGATCAACTACATTGTCAAGCACAATGACAAACTATTTCTGGCACAACGGACCAAGTGGTCACAGGTGGGTGAGCTTTTCTTCAAGGTGTTTGAGCTCATCAAAATTTACAACGACAAGACAACCAAATATTACTACATGTGGGAAGAAGTGATGTCATTGGACGACCATGCCTGTTTTTGAGTGTGCCCTTCTTTAGATTTGTGCACGTGCCAACAGGCAGTCATGGCAATGTGGAGAGAAACCACATCTACTACAGTCATCTGCACACAATCAACATCGGTGATGTCGTGCAACTGAAAATCTATGACAATGGCGACCATATGTATTGCACGGAAGACGTCAAAATCAGTGGTGTGGATAGGATCACGTTGTTGAGATACTACATGGCCAATGGTTTTCATACTCTCATGTGGGTCATCCCTCCGAACTTCTAGGCACTTTGCACTATGTATTCTGGGCTATATTATACTTAGTTGCCTGATTTTTTTTAAATCTCAATTACTTTTACTCCGGATGTTGGATATGAAACTTGTGTTGTGGCAGTTTTGTTTACCCATCTGTGTGTGTTCTAATAAAATCTGGTTTGCTTTTGAACTTATGTGTTTAGTTATATCGGACTAAACAATGTTATTTTTCATACATAGCTTGTCTATGAGAGCGCATAGCATACAAATGTTACACTAAATTTCACATTCAGCCATGTCCATCCACCTGAGAAGCAGATGCGTTCTCTCCGCAGCATTAAGTTCCAAATATACTGTTGAAGCATAAACTTTGACATGTATAAAAATCTTCAAGAGTGCATACATACGGTAACCTACTAATCTCCTACCTTGGTTAACAATTTCACCTTTACATCAGAAGGGCCCCCAAGAGAGTCCCAATCCAAGCATCCAGACCGGGCTCGTGTGCCAGTCCAGCAACAACCAAAACCATTCCCGCGATAAAGAACCGGCAAAACAACAGAAATAATTAATTTGTCCACTCATGGCTACTCAGGATGGTGCCCTGGAGGTATACAAGCTGTCCCGTCGCTTTAGATCAACGCTATTCTAAGGAGAGCTAATTGCCGCGCTGCTAGACGAGCATTCGTCCAACAAAGTTGATTCAGTATAAGATTTCTTTAGCAAGCTACACCGCCCCACTCCCCCTAGCAGTCTTTCGACCAGCAGAAGAATCGATAGATCAATTGTCAACATTCCTGTATTAATTCTCCCCTTCTGAAGTGTTGTGTGCAATGGACTGGCTATTATCCTGGTAGGCGTTGCATACAGTTGCAGGCATTTATTAGCATGAGAAATCGCAATGCTAGTGGAAATTCATTTGCATGCTAAATACAGTACAATGTTATGTACTTAGTTATTTTCAACACTGACTACACAGGTTTGTGTGGTCTCCCACCATATATGTGCAAGAATTTTCACTCATTCCAGCTATATTTTTTCCTTAATAATTGCAACACTTAGAAGTATATGATAACTAGCACAAAATGAAAGCGGCAGGGATGTGACTAATGTGATCTTCCACCTTTACATTGAGGAGAGGTGACAACATTAAATGCCAGGGACATGGTTTTGACCTTCACAACAAATTACACTTCCACTTTCCTTAGCCCACCTCGTTATTTAAGTGTTTCTGGTCCTCTTTGTGGAAACAAATTGAATTGCACACATAAAAGTTGGGACCAAACTCGAATTGTTCTTCATTAATTTATTTTTCTTACATGAAACATCCTAGGGGAAATGCAACAAGTGAACAAAAGGGCAATGATGGCTAAGCCTTCTTCAGTTCTGGATTGCTTTGCGATATTACACTTCCACTTTGAACTACTACGTGATTTTCATTTATAGAAGAGCATAGAAGCACCGTCACACAAAACAAATTTTACGTAATACTCCCTCCATTCCTAAATATAAGCCCTTGTAGAGATTCTAATCTGGACTACATACGGAGAAAATAAGTGAATCTACACTCTAAAATATGTCAATATACATCCGTATATACTCTGAAAATAAGTAGTTTGTATCGCAATCCCTAAAAGAGCTTATATTTACAAAAGGAGATAGTATGAAGTACTCCCTCCGTCTCAAAATAAGTGACGCACGAGCTTATCGTTTGGGACGGAGAGAGTAACATCTGAACTCCATCAACCAGTAGGAATTCCATAATTTTACAAAAAAAAAACTTGATTCAAAAATCGCATTTGAGGGAAATTTCCTTTATATTTGAAGTACTTTGTACTTATGTAATTTTTAAGGAATATGATAACACAACCAAACGATAAGTATGAGCACGCACTAGTAAAAAACAGCGCATTGGTCCAGCCCATTAGCCCCGGTTCAATCTAGAACCGGGTCCAATGGGGGTACTGGACCCGGTTCGTGAGCCCAGGGGGCCGACCAGGCCACGTGGGCCATTGGTCCCGGTTCGTCTAGACCTATTGGTCCCGGTTGGAGCTAAAAACCGGGACCAATGGCTCTTGCTCCTGGCCCACAACTATTGGTCCCGGTTGGTGTTATGAACCGGGACCAAAGGCAACCCTTTAGTCCCGGTTTGTAGCACCAACCGGGACCAGTGAGTTGCCTATATATACCCCCTCACTCCAGAGCAGAGCTCACTGCTCTGTTTTTTTTTCTGGCCGAGGGGGAGAGGGGTTAGTGGTGCTCTAGCTCACCTCCTATGCACACAACGTGTTCGGTGGAATGCCCGAGCCACACTAGTTAAGCTTTTCTCCTCTCGAAGCTTTATTTTCTCCGAGATTTGTCTAGGTTTAGCGGTCCGTCACGTCCCGTCCCCGTCTTTGCCGCCGTCGATCGCCCCCGCCGATCTCGTCACCGGCACCACCGTGGTGAGCCTCTTGTTATGTCCATGCTTTTCTTACTTTTATTATTGCTTTAGATAGATATTTGTCTAATTTTCTTACGTTTATTATTGCTTGTTATTATATAGTGCGATGGTTTTGATATCCGCCCACGTGGGCCCTCATCCGGTCTATGATTCGGATGTGGTATATTATCTTTAATTTATAACTATTTGTTTTAGTGTTTATGATAGTTATGCCGACCAACCTGACATGCATAGATGTTTTATTATGTCTAGGAGGTAGTTGAACCGGAAATTTCAACCGACCCTCTTGTGGAGAGGTTAAATTTAGTTGAAGAGGAAAACATTTCGTTAAAGAAAAAATTGGAAAAAATGGAGGAGGAGAAGATGGAATTGGAGTTGCATGTTGCGGAAGTTATCGATGATCACAAGATCAAGATGGACCCTATTGTCGAGAGGTTAAATTTAGTTGAAGAAGAAAACAAATTCTTGAAGGAAAAAGTAAAAAAAAATGTGGACGAGAAGTTGATATTGGAGTTGCATGTTGCGGATGTCGTCGATGATCACAAGATCAAGATGGATGCAATGCGGTTGAAGATTAAAAAGATTAGAAAATATGCCATTCATACCAAGGCTTGGTATCATTATGCCGTTGGATCAATTGTTACCTTGGTTGCGATTATGATAGCATTTGTTTTCGCGTTGAAATGTTTTACATAGTTTCGATGTGTATGGAGAGTTATATGTTGTTAGATGAGAACTATATATGTATGTACTTTGGTTTTAATGTGATGATGAACTTTTATCCATTTGGTCACTTAATTATCTATTTATGATGTTCTGTAATGGTTTTTGACACACTTAATTATATATAAATGCACGCAGATGAACCGGCAATGGATGTACGGTGACAGACACACCTCCGAGTACATTAAGGGCGTGCGTGAGTTTCTAAATGCGGCTGAGGCAAACAAGCAGAATGGTTTTATGTGTTGTCCATGCACTAAATGTGTGAATACGATGTCTTACTCTAACCGGAAAATCCTTCACTCCCACCTGCTTTACAAGGGTTTCATGCCACACTATAATGTTTGGACGAGGCACGGAGAAATAGGGGTTATGATGGAAGACGGCGAAGAAGAAGTGTACGATGACAACTATGTGCCCCCTGAATACGGTGATGCTGCAATGGGGGGAGCTGGTGAAGATCAAGAGGAACCAGACGATGTGCCCAATGATGCTGCAACGGGTCAAGCTACTGAAGATCAAGAGGAACCAAATGATGATCTTCGCCGGGTCATTTTCGATGCAAGGACACAATGCGAAAGTCAAAAGGAGAAGCTGAAGTTCGATCGCATGTTAGAGGATCACAAAAAAGGGTTGTACCCCAATTGCGAAGATGGCAACACAAAGCTCGGTACCGTACTGGAATTGCTGCAGTGGAAGGCAGAGAATGCTGTTGCTGACAAAGGAATTGAGAAGCTACTGAAAATATTGAAGAAGAAGCTTCCGAAGGATAACGAATTGCCCGACAGTACATACGCAGCAAAGAAGGTCGTATGCCCTCTAGGATTGGAGGTGCAGAAGATACATGCATGCCCTAATGACTGCATCCTCTACCGCGGTGCATACAACGATCTGAACGCATGCCCGGTATGCGGTGCATTGCGGTATAAGATCAGACGAGATGACCCTGGTGATGTTGATGGCGAGCCCGCCAGGAAGAGGGTTCCTGCGAAGGTGATGTGGTATGCTCCTATAATACCACGGTTGAAACGTTTGTTTAGAAACAGAGAGCATGCCAAGTTGATGCGATGGCACAGTGAGGACCGTAAGAAAGACGGGAAGTTGAGAGCACCCGCTGACGGGTCGCAATGGAGAAAAATCGAGGGAAAGTACTGGGAGGAGTTTGCAAAGGACGCAAGGAACGTATGGTTTGCTTTAAGCGCGGATGGCATTAATCCTTTCGGGGAGCAGAGCAGCAATCACAGCACCTGGCCCGTGACTCTATGTATGTATAACTTCCTCCTTGGATGTGCATGAAGCGGAAGTTCATTATGATGCCAGTTCTCATCCAAGGCCCTAAGCAACCCGGCAATGACATTGATGTGTACCTAAGGCCATTAGTTGAAGAACTTTTATAGCTGTGGAATGGAAACGGTGTACGTGCGTGGGATGAGCACAAACAGGAGGAATTTGACCTAAAGGCGTAGCTGTTCATGACCATCAACGATTGGCCCGCTCTCAGTAACCTTTCAGGACAGACAAACAAAGGATACCTCGCATGCACGCACTGTTTAGATGACACTGAAAGTATATACCTGGACAAGTGCAGGAAGAATGTGTACCTGGGCCATCGTCGATTTCTTCCGACCAACCATCAATGTCGAAATAAAGGCAAGCATTTCAAAGGCGAGGCAGATCACCGGAAGAAGCCCGCCATGCGTACCGGTGATCACGTACTTGCTATGGTCAATGATTTACACGTAATCTTTGGAAAGGGCCCCGGCGCACTAGCTGTTCCGAATGACGATGAGGGACACGCACCCATGTGGAAGAAGAAATCTATATTTTGGGACCTACCCTACTGGAAAGACCTAGAGGTCCGCTCTTCAATCGACGTGATGCACGTGACGAAGAACCTTTGCGTGAACCTGCTAGGCTTCTTGGGCGTGTATGGAAAGACAAAAGATACATCTGAGGCACGGGAGGACCTGCAACGTTTGCACGAAAAAGACGGCATCCCTCCGAAGCAGTATGAAGGTCCTGCTAGCTATGCTCTTACGAAAGAAGAGAAAGAAATCTTCTTTGAATGCCTTCTCAGTATGAAGGTCCCGACTGGCTTCTCGTCGAATATAAAGGGAATAATAAATATGGCAGAGAAAAAGTTCCAGAACCTAAAGTCTCATGACTGCCATGTGATTATGACGCAACTGCTTCCGGTTGCATTGAGGGGGCTTCTACCGAAAAATGTCCGATTAGCCATTGTGAAGCTATGTGCATTCCTCAATGCAATCTCTCAGAAGGTGATCGATCCAGAAATCGTACCAAGGCTAAGGAGTGATGTGGCGCAATGTCTTGTCAGTTTCGAGCTTGTGTTCCCACCATCCTTCTTCAATATCATGACACACGTCCTAGTTCATCTAGTCGACGAGATTGTCATTCTGGGGCCCGTATTTCTACACAATATGTTCCCCTTTGAGAGGTTCATGGGAGTCCTAAAGAAATATGTCCGTAACCGCGCAAGGCCTATCCGGGACTTCGTTCCAAAATAACTTTGGAGAGCTTCGTACCATCATGCTACTGTTACTTTCGCCTAATGATGAAGTATTGGTTTTGTTGAATCCTTTGACACTCGACAAAATGTGACATGAGGGGGTCTAGGGTTGTGGATCGCCGAGTAGTCGGGGGTCGAGGGGTCGAGAGAGGTTGCCTAGCTAGTGTGTCAAAGTATTGAAGAATTCCATGACTTCATCATTTGCCAGAAGTAACCGGGGCATGTTGGTACGAAGTTATGCAAAGATGTTCTGGAACGGAGTTCCTGATAGGATAATCCGTCTTTTGTTACGGATTATCTTATCTGGGACTTCGTTCCAAAACAACTTTGGAGAGCTTCGTACCATCATGCTACTGTTACTTTCGCCTAATGATGAAGTATTGGTTTGTTGAATCCTTTGACACTAGACAAAATGTGACATGAGGGGGTCTAGGGTTTGTGGATCGCCGAGAAGTCGGGGGGGGGGGTCGAGAGAGGTTGCCTAGCTAGTGTCAAAGTATTGAAGAATTCCATGACTTCATCATTTGCCAGAAGTAACCGGGGCATTTTGGTACGAAGTTATGCAAAGATGTTTTGGAACGGAGTTCCTGATAGGATAATCCGTCTTTTGTTACGGATTATCTTATCTGGGACTCCGTTCCAAAACAACTTTGGAGAGCTTCGTACCATCATGCTACTGTTACTTTCGCCTAATGATGAAGTATTGGTTTGTTGAATCCTTTGACACTAGACAAAATGTGACATGAGGGTGTCTAGGGTTGTGGATCGCCGAGAAGTCGGGGGGGTCGAGAGGTTGCCTAGCTAGTGTCAAAGTATTGAAGAATTCCATGACTTCATCATTTGCCAGAAGTAACCGGGGCATGTTGGTACGAAGTTATGCAAAGATGTTCTGGAACGGAGTTCCTGATAGGATAATCCGTCTTTTGTTACGGATTATCTTATCAGGGACTTCGTTCCAAAACAACTTTGGAGAGCTTCGTACCATCATGCTACTGTTACTTTCGCCTAATGATGAAGTATTGGTTTTGTTGAATCATTTGACACTAGACAAAAGGTGACATGAGGGGGACTAGGGTTGTGGATCGCCGAGAAGTCGGGGGTCGAGGGGTCGAGAGAGGTTGCCTAGCTAGTGTCAAAGTATTGAAGAATTCCATGACTTCATCATTTGCCAGAAGTAACCGGGGCATTTTGGTACAAAGTTATGCAAAGTTGTTCTGGAACGAAGTCCCTGATAGGATAATCCGTCTTTTGTTACGGATTATCTTATCTGGGACTTCGTTCCAAAACAACTTTGGAGAGCTTCGTACCATCATGCTACTGTTACTTTCGCCTAATGATGAAGTATTGGTTTTGTTGAATCATTTGACACTAGACAAAAGGTGACATGAGGGGGACTAGGGTTGTGGATCGCCGAGAAGTCGGGGGTCGAGGGGTCGAGAGAGGTTGCCTAGCTACTGTCAAAGTATTGAAGAATTCCATGACTTCATCATTTGCCAGAAGTAACCGGGGCATTTTGGTACAAAGTTATGCAAAGTTGTTCTGGAACGAAGTCCCTGGTAGGATAATCCGTCTTTTGTTACGAATTATCTTATCCGGGGACTCCGTTCCAAAACAACTTTGGAGAGCTTCGTACCATCATGCTACTGTTACTTTCGCCTAATGATGAAGTATTGGTTTTGTTGAATCCTTTGACACTAGACAAAATGTGAAATGAGGGGGTCTAGGGTTTGTGGATCGCCGAGCAGTCGAGGGTTGAAGCTAGTTCTACGTTTGCCATTAATATATCCATCTGTCATGTTTGAATAATAATTGGCATGTTGTAAATATTTGTAGAAACAATGGACGACAACACCCGAGACCTAGCACAAGAAGCGATGTTGATGGACATAATCGCAGACGGACAAAATGTCGTCTTGTCGTTTCTCAACGACACCGATGAGCAGGTCGAAAAAGAGCTGCAGCTGGAAGATCTAGGCTATGATATTGATGGATCCGGTGACCCAATGCACATGGAAGAAGTAGACCGTGAGGACGGCTCCGGTGACCCAATGCCGGTGCAAGAAGGAGACCGTGATGCTGGCTCCGGTGACCGAACCGAGTCCGGCCAGGAGGTATATATGTTAGTTAAGCATGTGCTGACTAGTTAATTGATTCATTCATTAACTCTCGTCTTTGTTCCTTTTTCTAGCCCTCCGGATCGAGCAAATCTTCGGTAAAGATACGAGGAGCGAAGAAAAAGCTGAGGCCGGATGAAAAGTTTGAGATCTCAGAAATCTCGCGCTCCGGCGAGCCGATTGCACCCATCCGGACAAAGAACGCATTTGTTAATCAGTGCGGGGTTCTGGTTAGGGACAAGATCCCGATCAGCATCCATCAATGGTTAAAGCCGGCTGCAAACGACGCTCAGGTGACTTATGTCACTGATATGCAGAAAGAAGATCTTTGGACTGAGCTGAAGTCAAATTTCGTTCTACCGTGAGAGGTTGATCCGGCGAACCCAATTAAAGAGGAGTTAATCAAGTCTGCTGCACTTTCGAAGATGGCAGACCAATTCAGGGCATGGAAGAAAAAACTGAATACGTTTGTCGAAGATAAAAAGACTCCACAATTCGTGGGCATATATGAGAAGATCAAAGATGACTGGCCCGCTTTTGTGGCCCATAAGAAGTCGGAAAAGAGTCAGAAGATGTCGGAGACAAACCAGATAAATGCTGCGAAGAAGAAGCATCACCATCGCACGGGGTCGGGCGGCTACCTCGTAGCCCGGCCTAAGTGGGCCAAGGCTGAGAATGATCTGTTTCAGAAAGGGATCGAACCAGAGACAATGCACTGGCCAGAACGTTGCCGGACTTGGTTCTTCGGGGCTGGCGGAACCTTGGACCCTGTAACAGGGTGGTGCATTTGGACGGACAAGCAATTGGAAACACCACTCAGGAAGATGCGGCAGTATATCAAAGCAGCGCATGAAGGGACGTTCTTCCCCGACAGAGAGAACGACGAGCTGACAATGGCCCTCGGGAATCCTGAGCACCCTGGACGGACACGAGGCACGCCAGGCTCCCTTCCATGGCGTGCTGGGTTTCCGGACGCAGGAGGCTACAAATGCCACGACAGGAGGAAGAAAATGGAGCAGACCGAAATCCAGGCGCTGCGGGCCAGAATACAAGCGATAGAGGAACGGGAAGCAAATCGGGAGAAAAGAATTGCCGAAGCTTCCCCCGAAGCTACCCCGCCATCTCAGCGGAGAAGCAGCGTGGCTTCCACCGAGCTGCTTCAGCCAGAGCCAGCCTTGACGGCTACTGCCAGGAATCCTGTGGATGCTATCACGCAGGCACAAAATTGCCACCTTATGGCACAGTGGATGAATCTGAAGGTCAAGGCGGCTGCTGGCTCTGTTTATCCTTCTGGACCCGACGACACTTTTCACTGCCGGCCGATTCCAGAAGGATATGCTAGGGTGATGGTCGACGAAATAACGGAGGGATTTGAGGAGCTCCAGCTTGACCACCCTACCGGTGAAGGGGAGACTCGGCTGGGTTCTTCACTGAAGACTCCATGCCTATGGCGGAAGGACCTAATCAACATTCTCAACTGGACGCCTCCGCCTCCTCCTCCTCCTCCGGCGAGTCAGGGCACTCCGCCTCCTCCACCGCCTCCTCCTCCGGCGAGTGACCATCAGGGCACTCCGGCTCCTTCTCCGGCGCGTGGCGGCACTCCGCCTCCTTCGCCGCCGGCACGTGGCGGCACTCCGCCTCCTTCGCCGCCGGCGCGCCCGAGCAGCCAGCCTGCTCCTCCTTCTCCGCCTAATCAGCAAGGGCGGAAGAGACCTGCCGCCGCTCCGGCTGCTCCTGCTCCGGCGCGTAATCAAGTAAAAAAGATAGCCGCTTCGTCTGGTCCGGCGACGTCTACCAGTACAGCCAGAGGCGGGAGGCGATGCAGATTCGGTCCTTCTCTCACGCCTCTAGAGAAGTTACCGTACGAGAGGTCCGACGAGGAAAACACGAAGATCGCTCAAGGCCAAGTGAAGGACATTTTTGAAGGGTTGAAAGCACAGAGACATCCACCTCCGGAGGAGAAGATAGATGCGGTGAAAGCAAAGCGCACTCTTGCTGCCCTGAAGCAACCAGCGCAAAGTAAGCCGCAGGACAACTATGACCGCATGATCCAAAAGTCATATCAAGCAGCGAAGCGGTCAGGAAGTACTAAAAGTGATCAGAGGTTAGCAGAAGGGCGAGCTGGGAAACAAATTGCCCAGCTCGGCGAACAAGCGGACCAATCGTGCCCCCCGCTCAAGGTGTCTAGCGACATGGTCGCTAATGATCCGAGGATGGTGCCCGGTTATACCAATCTTGCAGATTACGCGTCTGACGATGTACACTATGATTTCTTGGAAGTGCAGATAGAAAGATACGAGTACAAAAAGCCTCTCGTCAAAAATGAAAGATCTCTATCAACGAATATGCGAAGATTGCATGATTGGTACTTGAAAATCTGCAGAGAGTCTGGGGGAGGGATAACTTGTATTTGAGAGTTAAACCGGAGCATGACCTCGTTGGAATTGACCTGTTGCCTGTTCCATTTGAGGAGTTCTATCAGTTTTTCAATCAATTGGCCCTCGATAAAGCAACGGTCACCTGCTACTGTCTGTAAGTAGTACTACTTCTGTCATTAAGTCTCTCTATATAGCTGATCTTCATTGCATGTATTTATAATTATCCTCACTATATTATGCAGATTGAAGATCGTCGAATTGAAGAAAAGACAAGTAGGTGATATTGGGTTTATTAACACATACCTCATAGATGCAACCGAGGTTAAATTGCGTCCCGATGATACCGAGACCAACTTGCTACGATCGTTGGTGGTAAATGAAAACAAAGATATAATACTCTTTCCTTACAACTTCAAATGAGTGTTACTGTCTTGTGCATATTTGGTTTCCCTTATATATCAGTCAAGGTTATAGTGATGTAATTGATGATCTCATGCATTCGTGCGCAGCTTCCACTATATTCTCTTAGAGATTAAGCTTGAGAAGGGAGTAGTAACTGTCTTGGACTCTAAACGTAAAGATCCTGAGGAGTATGCGGACATGACTCAAATGCTAGCAAAGTAAGTTAAATCGATCAATATTATCCACCATGCATATATATCAGCAACTTCATTTCTGATATCAACTAATTGTTTTCTTTGTCTGGCAGGGCTTGGAAAAAATTCACCAAAAAAGCTTCGGGACTGCTGAAGAAGCTACAATTTAGATACCCGAAAGTAAGTACTATATAGTAGCATGTTCCGCGCGCGCATCTCCTATATCTTGATTCAAGCGCTAGTTTCATCAATACCAATTTGGCATTCTTGCTTATCAGTTTGATTGACCTCTATTTCTTGTAAAGTGGTTGTGGCAGGAACCCGGGAATGATTATTGTGGATACTACATTTGCGAGTCAATCCGCCACACGACCTGTGAGCGGGGCTACACTGATGAACAATTTGAAGTGCGTAAGCAATCAATAATATTCACAAATTTATAGCATCATTTCATGTATTGACCCCCTACTTCAAATTAGATGTTTCGGATGCGGGATGAACTCCTAACACCAGATCGTCTGCGAGCAATTCAAGAGGAATTGGCAGCATTCTTCCTTGAACACGTGATCGCTGAAGACGGAGAATACTATGTGGACCATGCATCCATATGATAGGAGATTATTTTTGTAAGAGATAATTATTGTATATATGTGCCCGGTAGTGTCGGATAGATATACGAGAACTTGTTGTTCGACCAATCTCTCGGAGAAGGAGAGGTGGTCGATATTACTTCTCTCTGTATGCATATATATATATGCATATATATATATATATATATATATATATATATATATATATATATATATATATATATATATATATATATATATATATATATATATATATATATTGATTATACGATCTTCTGTTTCCTTCGTTTGCTTAGTAGCTAGCAGCTAGCTAGCTAGCTAGCGTGACTCTAGTCCTCTCTATATACGTATGTGTAGTATGTAGCGTCGACCAAGCACGGACATAAGAGAGGACACTTCTCTCTATTAATTAGCTAGCTCACACAATATATGAAACACCTAAATTAACCCCCCAAAACCTAAAACCCCCCCTCCCCTTTCAAAAAAAAACAAAAATCACAGCCACAGAAATGCTGACGCGTGGATGCCTTTTGGTCCCGGTTGGTACCACCAACCGCGACTAAAACCCCTCCTGCATGGGATCGGTGCACAGGCCACGTGGACACCCTTCTGCCCCGGTTCTGGATTGAACCGGGACTAAAGGGTCAGAGCATTAGTACCGACCCTCTTGTCCCGGTTCTGGAACCGGGGCTAAAGGCCCAAATGAACCGGGTCTGATGACCCTTTATCTACTAGTGACGTGGCAAATCGGACGTTTTCAGTGACTAGTTCAGTGACGCAAGGCTGGCAATTTTAATTGACAAGCATGTCAACTTCGTGCTCCAGTTTATTTTTTGACAGAAGATTGCCGTGTGTGTCAACTAACTTGCATTCTTGTGTCACAAGAATTGCGAACGAAAACGTTCGATGTGCCATGTGCTCGTACCTGACGTGTTAGGTACTTATCATTTCTGATTTTTAAACCCCAACTCATCCTCCTTTATGACCAAAATAGAGTGAGCCACCGCTATTTAATCGGTGAGTGGGACAAAACTGGCGGCCTAGGGCCATGAGCCCATACGCAGGAACCAGCTTCCCAAGCCCAACCAACCTCTTTCTGGGGCAACACGAGCCGGCAACCTGGCCGAGCATTCTTGTCTCCTCCACACCTTTCTCTGCTCCGTCGATGTAGATCCACCGCCACCGCCAACGATGGGCTGCCTGCTGGCGCTCACTGACAACCTCATCCCAGACATCCTCATCCGCTTGGCGTGAGCGAGTGTGCGAGGGGGAGCTTCGCGCTGTCTGGCGCCGGCGTTGGTGGTGCCTGTGGGTGCCGCTTGATTCTTGGAGTCTTTGTCGTAGGTCCCATTATGCCAGGGCTCTACGTGAAAACCTCTGTGTATGCTTGGACTCGGCAATGGTGACGCTTCGCGCCGTCACCTTCTAGGAGGCGTTGTCGTGGAGCTGAGGAGTCTTCAGTTCGGTCTCGGCGAGGTGCTAGCTTGTAACAGGGCCTCCTCACCATAATGTATTGTTCGGCCGTGTACTTTATCATGTTGCTTTATCTATAAAACATGGGAAAGCCTATTTAGAGAGTAATAACTAATTTTGTTATGAGCATCATTTTTTTGGGATAATTGAACTGGTTAGGTGTCCCTTTATCACGCATCAGTTACGTGTTATTTTGTAGGAGTAAGCAGCAGTTGCGTGGGGAAAAAGCCTGATTGCTTCCCTTAAAAAAAACTGATTGCTTTACCTGAACCGGCCGCGTGGAGGCCAATGCAGCGTGCGCAAGGAAGCACAACTCTGAAATAGCCGAATTAGATATAACCAAACCTAAACCTGGAGGCGAGAGAAGCATGGCGGCGCTGGTTGGGGTAAAGCAAATGACGGCAGCGCAGAAGAGCGCGTCTGCTGCGGCTACGGCTGCGGCGGGAGATGACGTTTGGTCGAGGCTCCCTGGCGATCTCCTCGGCGTGGTGTACGCCAAGATCCCTTCGCCGCTCGACCGAGTCCGCTTCTCCGCCGTGTGCAAATTATGCTCTCCCGTGGCTGATCCTCTCGCCGTACGAGGACGGCACGGCAGAGCGCGTGTTCTCCCTGGCGGATGGCACGTTGTTTCGCATTCCCCTCCCGGCCAAAGCGGTCGGCAAGCGGTTAGTCGGATCTCATGATGGTGGTTGGGTCGTCGCTGCGTCCACAGGTCAAGCTGCCACGTCGCTGGTGATCGTGAACATCTTTTCTGGCCTCGAGGTGCCACTTTCCTCTAAGCAAGCAAGGATCATAGCTGAACGCAGACATCACCCAACCCCAGACATCTAGGAGATCGTTTTCTCGGAGGACCCCACCTCGAAACACTGCATCCTTGCCGCCCTGTTCACAAACGAGATGGCAGTCGGGTTGTGTAGAGTTGGATGCCGAAACCGCGGGTGGTCGATGTCAATACAGACTTACTGCTTTGAGGAGATTGCCTTCTGCCGTGGTGAGTTGTTTGGCCTAAACAACAATAGTTACATATTCAAGTTCGACATTGGCATGACTAAAAATGGTGCGTCGGTGGTCAGCGCCACATACAGACTACGCATCCAAGAACCTGGTGGCCCAAGTTGGTGGAGACACCCCAAAATCAGAAGCTACGTCAAAGTATGTAGATGAGAATTCCATTTTATCTGCGCCGTTCTCGGAGAAAGAGGTGTTTGATGCGATCTCGCAGATGAAGAATAATAAAGCTCCTGGCCCGGACGGTTTTCCGGCAGAGTTTTATAAAAGGTGCTGGCATATAATTAAGGATGATCTACTTGCGATGTTCCATGATCTGTTCGATGGACATCTGCAACTATTCCACCTTAATTTTGGTACAATAACGCTACTTCCTAAGAAGGCAGAGGCGAATCGAATAGAGCAATTTCGACCAATCTGTCTTCTTAACGTCAGTTTTAAGGTGTTCACTAAAGTGGGAACAAATAGATTGACGCAGATTGCACATAGTGTGGTACAGCCTTCTCAGTCGGCTTTCATGCCGGATAGGAATATCCTGGAAGGGGTTGTTGTCCTGCATGAAACTCTCCATGAAATCCACACGAAAAAACTTGATGGGGTTATTTTCAAGGTGGACTTTGAAAAGGCATATGATAAGGTCAAGTGGCCGTTCCTTCAGCAAGCTTTAAGGATGAAAGGATTCGATCCATCCTGGCGAAAAGAGATGGACTCCTTCACTCAACAAGGCTGTGTCGGAATAAAAGTCAATGACGATATTGGTCATTTCTTCCAGACTCACAAGGGTTTAAGACAGGGGGACCCGATGTCTCCTATCTTGTTTAACATTGTAGCAGACATGTTAACAATCCTTATTGGTAGAGCAAAGGAGAATGAGCAGGTAGGTGGTCTCGTTCCTCATCTAGTGGATGGAGGACTCTCTATTCTACAATATGCGGATGACACGATTCTTTTCATGGAGCATGACTTGGCTAAGGCGAGAAATATGAAACTTGTGCTTTGCCTTTTTGAGCAACTCTCGGGGTTAAAGATTAACTTTCATAAGAGTGAATTGTTTTGCTTTGGAAGAGCCAAAGCTGAACAAGAAGCTTACATGCAGCTTTTTGGATGCGGGGTAGGGTCGTTACCGTTCACATACCTTGGCATTCCGATCCACCATCGGAAACTCTCTAATAAAGAGTGGAAGAGTCTAGAAGACCGTTTCGAGAAGAAACTTAGCTGCTGGAAGGGCAAGCTCTTGTCGTACGGGGGCCGATTGATTTTAATTAATTCGGTACTCACGAGTATGCCCATGTTTCTTCTGTCATTTCTCTTGATCCCAGTAGGGGTGAGGAAAAGACTCGATTTCTATCGATCGCGGTTCTTTTGGCAGAGTGATGAGGTGAAGCGCAAGTATAGGCTGGCTAGATGGGATGTTATGTGCAGACCGAAGGATCAAGGAGGTCTCGGAATTGAAAATTTGGAGATTAAAAATAGGTGCTTACTCAGCAAGTGGCTGTTTAAGTTACTCTCGGAGACTCAGGCCACTTGGGCCCAGATTCTTCATAACAAATACCTTACAACCAAGACACTAGCTCAGGTGACAGCTAGACCAACTGATTCACCGTTTTGGAAAGGACTGATGAAAGTAAAGTCGGCCTTTTTCAACAGAACTCAGTTCTTGGTTGGCAATGGTGGCTCCACAAGATTCTGGGAGGATACTTGGTTGGGAGAGACGCCCCTCGCCACCCAATATCCTTCTCTTTACAACATTGCTCAACGTAAAGAAGATTACGTTGCATCAGTGTTACAGTCAACTCCTCTTAATATTCAATTCCGAAGGGCGCTGGTTGGACACCGTTGGGAAGCCTGGCTCCATTTGGTGAGAAGACTGATGGATGTTCAGTTGACTCAACAGGCAGATCGTATTCATTGGAAACTGACTAAGAACGGGATGTTTACAGTGAAATTGATGTATTTAGATTTGATTAACTCGGTGCCTATCCCTAGGTCTGCTCACATTTGGAAGGTCAAAGTACCCCTTCGAATTAAAGTGTTTATGTGGTTTGTTCATAAACAAGTAATTCTTACTAAGGATAATCTAGCCAAACGCAACTGGG
>LR738710.1:17844694-17876413 GCA_902687465.1 Secale cereale | reverse complement strand
CAGATTCTTCATAACAAATACCTTACAACCAAGACACTAGCTCAGGTGACAGCTAGACCAACTGATTCACCCTTTTGGAAAGGACTGATGAAAGTAAAGTCGGCCTTTTTCAACAGAACTCAGTTCTTGGTTGGCAATGGTGGCTCCACAAGATTCTGGGAGGATACTTGGTTGGGAGAGACGCCCCTCGCCACCCAATATCCTTCTCTTTACAACATTGCTCAACGTAAAGAAGATTACGTTGCATCAGTGTTACAGTCAACTCCTCTTAATATTCAATTCCGAAGGGCGCTGGTTGGACACCGTTGGGAAGCCTGGCTCCATTTGGTGAGAAGACTGATGGATGTTCAGTTGACTCAACAGGCAGATCGTATTCATTGGAAACTGACTAAGAACGGGATGTTTACAGTGAAATCGATGTATTTAGATTTGATTAACTCGGTGCCTATCCCTAGGTCTGCTCACATTTGGAAGGTCAAAGTACCCCTTCGAATTAAAGTGTTTATGTGGTTTGTTCATAAACAAGTAATTCTTACTAAGGATAATCTAGCCAAACGCAACTGGGGGGGGGGGTCTTTGCGATGTAGCTTTTGTGACAAGGATGAATCAATTAAACACCTCTTTCTCGATTGTCCTATGGCTAAAGTTTTATGGCGTTCGGTCCATATAGCCTTTAACATTACTCCACCCACTAGTATCACCACGCTTTTTGGGACGTGGTTGAATGGAGTCGCGAAAGAATCAGCGAGCCATATACGTGTGGGTGTTTGTGCATTACTATGGGCTATCTGGAAGTGCAGGAATGATTTGGTTTTTAACAGATCAACAAATGTCCATTTTTTGCAGGTTATTCACAGGGCCACTGCTTTGATCCGTATGTGGTCGCTACTCACTCCGATGGATGCCAGGGAACGTTTGGTTACTGGGTCTATCCGATGGGAGATGGTAGCTCGGGCTATCTTCAGCCGGTTTGGATGGCGGTCATGTAATAGGCTAGGAGTCTAGGTCCTGTTTGCATTAACGCATCCGATTGTGGGGTTCTCACTTTTTTTATAGCTCAGTCTGAGCATTTTGTACTTTTATTTCGCATACTTTGTGAGACCTTGACCTTTTATTTTTTATTAATAAGATGGCCGTATGCATCAGTTTGATGCAGAGGCCGGGGAATGCCCCTTTTCTAAAAAAAAAAAAATTTAGATTAAACACGTACTACAACGTGACCCAAGCCCAACAGACTAAATGGCTAATCGCTGCAGGATCCTGTCGTCTTCCCCGGTGCAGTTGCACGAGGCCTGATCCCTAGATGGCTCGATCCTAATATCACCGCCGCTCGGTTGTTGCAACAGCTAGCGTTCGGAAACGGCTACCACTGGTGAGCATCGCGTCTCCTTCTCTAGCTTCAAAACAAGGCCAAACCATGATGCCGCGATGGCTGCCGCTGATCACTGTTGTTGGGTCACCGCAAGCGTGTGCGCCATTCTCCAAGAAACTCACCACTAGATCGTTTTGAAAGGTATGTTTATGCCTAATTTATTATGTTTCTTTGATCTTATACTCTACAGTAGTGTCTAACCAATAGTTAGTAGCAATAGTTCTGTTTACTAGATGATATAAATCTAGTTTAATTCATTTTTCTTGGACTTTACATATGCTTTTAGAGATAAAAATAGGAACACAAAGAATATAACATATTTGTTTTTCCAAGTCACCTGAAGCATGTGTTCTTTGGATTAATCGCATATATGATCGTGTATGTAAAATGCATTGTAAAACATGTGTTGTTTTGTCATACAAAAATTAATGTACAACTATTATGAAAGACACAATGGGATGGGATTTTATCTTACACTTAGTATACATAAATTTTGTGTGATAGTCTTTCGCCCCCCTATGCTCAAATCCTGGCTCCGCCCCTGGTTGAACTCACACATGCTGATGTGCACACACAAGTACAACATAGAGAGCTCCATGTACCTCGCAGGCCATGGCCCAACCCTTCAGCGGGCGTGGTTGCGTTGTCGATCGACGGCTCGTTTAACCCCATGCACGGCTCGGCGGGCACAGGTATAACTCTTAGAGATGATAAAGGTGGTGTTATTTTTGCGTGCTACCGCAAACTCTTTCATTGCAATGAAGCCCTAGAAGCAGAACTACAAGCTATGATGGAAGGGCTCAAGCTGACATAGAACACTCAAATGCCACAATTCTGCTTCAGTCTGATTGTGTTGTGGCCCTCAAGATGCTCTCTGAAGATTCCCTTAACAGATCAGCATATGGCCATGGTTTCAGAGATCAAAAGTTACTTGAGTGATAGGGTTGTTATTCCTGTTAAAATTCTTCGTGAACAGAATAGGGTTGCACATTATTGGTTGCCAACTTCACAAGAATAAAATTAAAAATGTCAGCTTTCTTTAACAATGTCTTGCATAGTTTTGCCTGTTAAATCAACTTCGTGAATAAAATTAAAAATGTCTTGCATAGTTTTGCAAGCCGAATAAAAAAAATATTGGTTGCCAACATGAGCCCACATATGCTCAACCAAAGAAGAAAATGACCGCTCTCTCATTTGCGATTCAACGCCGGAAGGTGGCCCGGAATGGAGCCACGGAACGCCAAGCGCTGGCTATTGAGGTGGTGATGGACCAACACGGCAGCCAATATCTCCTCCTCGTCATCGGACGATGAATCGTCAGAGTCGCAAAGGAAATTGTGAAAAAAGAACTGGTCGGCGGAGTCCATTTTGTACCTTGGCAAATAGTCGAACAGTTTGCGGACGTCGACGAAGGAGACGGCCAGCGAAGGGAGTCGCAGCACGCACGGGCCAGCCAGCTGCCCTGTCGTCGTCCGACCAGCGTGCCAGCGTCCGACCGGTGTGTCGGTGAGGATCTTGCCGGGGCGTCGAGGCGGCTTCTAGGTGACGGTCGCGACTTTGTTGGGGGGAGCGGGGGTGTCAAGCCGTCGGTTGCAAGACGGCAGTGGCCGGCGCCGTGGGAGGTGACGGCGTTGCTGAGTGGACGTTGCGGCGCCGGCAGCTGGCAGAGTCACCGGAAAAATAGTCGGCGACGCCGGCGACGAAGGAGACGGGCGAGGGTTTGCTGTTGGATGGGGAGAGGCCAATGTGTCACCGACCAATGGGCCCGGAGGAGGAGAAGGGCGTAGACACAAAAGTTGGGCCTGAAATGGATCGCCCGCGGACGAAAAGCGGATGCGCGTCCGTTTGGGTCGGCGCGTTGGGCCGACGTTTGTGTCCGCGCCGACCCAAACGGACGCTAGCGGATGAAATGGATCGCCTCGTTGGAGTTGCTGTAAATATGATATTACTACTCAGTACTTTTCAACAGCTTACGTGAGCATGGTCCCGCCATATGTGCAAGAATTTCCTTTGGTGTCACATTTGAAACGGGTGAAATCTGGTTCATGTCACTTGAAGAAATAACTTATTATGAAACAAAACAAAAAGACCGCTTCACAGTTCATCCACGGAAATCTATTTGTCGGATGTGCATTTAGTCTGCTTTCCTATATGTTAGCCACGGGCGGCTCTAGGATTTGAAACCAGCGTGGTCCTTTAAATAATTATGCCAACAATCGAGGTGAAGCTTAGACGTCATCTGATGCGTGTTTGTGCATAAAATTTCCTCTAATTTGTACTCCCTCCATTCTAAAATAAGTGTCTCAACCAAATAACTCGTACCTCTCAACATTTATCCTCGGATATGATTTTGTAGCATGTTCCACACCCGGCGTTTCACTTTTTTATTTTCAAGTAAGGATCATCAAATATGGTAGAATATATAAGTTGCAACAGTTTACATGCCTTGTCCCCAACGGAAATAGGAGTATACAAGTTGGTAATCGCCTTGGTAATTTAATTTCACCCGTGTACCTGCCAAACCGACGACCCGCTGCAATCACAAAGACTCAGCAGCCTGGCAGACAGATACACGTAACGTACCCGCTGCGAGTACGTGATCGCGTTCGGTTGCGTGCCCCCGACGGTAAAGTTTCTACTACTACATCCATCGATCCCCACTGCAATACAAATCCATCCGCATATATAACCGCCTTATATTGTCAAAATCGACAACGAGGAAGATGGCGTCCAATATGAGCCCGTCCACTACGGCGGCGGCCGATGATACGTGGTCCAAGCTCCCAGCTGATCTTCTCGGCGAGGTCTATGGCCGGATCGTTTCTCCGTTCGATCGCGTCCGCTTCACCGCAGTCTGCCGCTCATGGCGTGTTGTGAAGTCACAGCAACAGCCGGCGCCGACTTTCCCATGGCTCATCTTCTCGTCATGTCAAGGCGGCATGATGCGCGTGTTTTGCCCCATGGATGGTGTATCCTTCCGCGTTCCTCTCCCGCCCGAGGCAGTCCGCCACAGGCTGGTCGGGTCTCACGATGGTGGCTGGATTGCCGCCACATCCTCTCGTTACGATGGTGACTCGCTAGCGATCGTCAATCTCTTTTCTGGCGTCGAGGCGCCACTCTCCGCCAAGCAACGCGCGGCACCATTGATCAAGAAGTTAGTTTGTTCAGAGCGTCCGACGTTAAATCGATGTATCCTTGCCGCCATTCTGACGGACGGGTTGGCAGTGTGCCGAGTTGGATGTCGGAATCATAATTGGTTGACATCGAGAAAGGGCAACACTTACGATGACATCGCTTTTTACGATGGAAGGTTTTGTGCCCTACACCGCCGATGTTTATGCATGTACAACATTAGCATGACCAAGAAAAGTAATCTGGTGATCAGCGTCGCCTACATACTCGACATGAACCAACTACCCAAGTACACGGGATGGGGAGCCGACATCAGCTGCATCTTCATGCATGAGATCAGTTACATTTTCAAGCATGGCGACAAGATGTTGATGGCCAGAAGAGCCCAGTGGTCACTTGAGAAAAGGCTTTTCTTCAAGGTGTTTGAGCTAATTAAACATATGTGTTACGGCTACAGCTGGGTAGAAGTGACTACATTGGACGATCATGCCTTGTTCCTAAGTACCACTTGCTCCAAAATGATGTATGTGCCAGCAGATAGGCGCGGCGGAGTAGAGAGAAACCACATCTACTACAACCATATCAATTTACTAGGAGATAGTAAGTCCATTGGTAATGATGTACAATTCACAAGATGTGACACTGGCGAACATTTGTATTGTAGGAAAGACAAAAAAATCAATGGAGTGGATAGGATCAAGTCAATAGGATATTATATAACTAGTCACTATAGTAACATTACAAATCACTACGAGGGTCTGATGTGGCTGCTCCCTCCGGATTTCTAGCTGCTCAATGTCATTGCAGTATGTATCAATTTCAATATATATTTATATATATAGCTGGTTTAGATGTTGCATATTTGACATGTTTAGGCCTGCTTCTCTAAACCTATATATTCTAAACCCTTCGTTCCCACTATTTGGTTCAGCTTTTGCATTCTACAATCTGTCCAAGCTTTGCAGTTTTATGCTAGAGAATAGAAGTGACTGCAGTTTGCAGCTTTTACTTTCACTGTCGTTAGCATGTTGTAAAAGACCAAGCCCTGAAGAGCTTTGCCTTTGCTTGTTCTGCTTTGTTGAACTTGCCAGCCGTCCATGGCACCGACCGCGGCTTCAATGGACTATCCGCCCCGTCCTAGCCCGCGCCAGGAGAAACCTGACGTTACATGGGCTTAGCTAAACCACACGCACTAACTAAGCTAACACATCAACGGCTGAAGGTCCGTGAGCCGTCCCTGGCGCTCGAGGATGATTTGATGCTTCAAAATCTCACAGTTTCCTCCTATTGTAAACAGGTGGTGAATGATATTCGAAAGGGCGCCGTGGGTAGCTATGGATCTATCATTACAGAGATTAAATGGTAGCTATGGATCTATCATTACAGATATTCGAAAGGGCGCCGTGGGTAGCTATGGATCTATCGTGCTAGCTCGTCTTTAATGTGATTATTCTTGATGGACGGAGAGCAGGACCCGTGCCACCGATGAGGGATGCACCTACCCCTAAAGCTGCTCCATGATCGGGCAAGTCAGGTACCTAGTTTGTTTCCGGTTAAATCAGATCACTTTTTGTTCGTGACAGATCGATAGATCCATTCATGCATGGCTGCACCTGCATGAACCAGCGTCTTTATGTATTGTACTCCCTCCGTCCTAAAATATAAGATATTCAAAAAATGTCTTACATTTTAGGACGGAGGGAGTACTTTAATAAATTGTCTAACTTGTCTTTTGCTTCTGGCAGATTACATGAACAAGATGCATAGAAGGTGAAGATTCCGTACATCAAGATCCGTTAGCATCGCATCACAAAAAAATAAAAATCCGTTAGCATCATTCTTAGAAGATATAGTACTAGCTTTTAGCGTTGTTAGGAAGAATATGTAGCTTCATCTGTGTCAAATCATTGGGTTGTCTTGAGAAAAACTATTTGTTATAGTCGTCAAATATATATTTTGCAAAAAAAAAAATTAACTATGTACTCCATGAATGTCCACCGTATGCAATCATCATTGGCGCAACTTGAAAACACAAATGTTGGCGTGTTGCTCAAGAAGTTGGCTGTTTGAGAAATTCGGGCACCACCGAAGCATAAATGTTTTGCTTGGCTCATCGTACAAGATCGTTTAAGGACCGCAGACCGACTACAATGGAGACGATAGCCAAATTGTAGACCATGTCAACTTTGGAAAAGGAAACCGGAGATAGCTGCACATCGTCTTTTAATGTGCAGATACACTAGGCGCATTTTAGTCGACATTCAAAGATGGCTTGGGCTGCTACAAGTAAACATCGATGGCTGGAGCAACTTTAACTCGTCACACTCCATAATAAATATCAACCCCTAAAAATAGCGGTGGATCTGGATGAGTAAACTCTTAGTGGAGTATCTTTACTCGACTAAGATTTCATCTGACATAGCCAATCCCCTATATATAATGAAGTAATTTTTTCGCATAAATCCAACCAAATTTCAACATAGCTGCAACCGAAATTTGCATAAATTTGAATATAAGTTCAACATAGCATCAACCTAGTCTTGATAACCGAAATTCACGGACATAAATTTAAACTTAAACCTAAACTAAACTTAAATTTTGCCATGGTAGAAGTGGAGCAATCTTGACCCGACATGCCACCGCCCATTGGGTAATCGTCGTCATCGCCTTGCACCTCAACTTCGGAAATGATAATGACCTCCCCACCATGTCAGTGAATATCGTCGGCTCCGCTTCCACTTGCTCGGCGTGCTAGTGGCGCAGGTCCGGCATGTACGCCTTGTCGGTGGCCTCCGCCGTGAGGTGCTCCCTTGGCTCCCGGTCCTCTCGAACCATCGCCACACTCACCACACCCAGTGCCTGCGTGATGAGGTGGACAGGCGCCATCCCAAATGGGAAGTTGAGCCTCGCAGCGGAGCCGTGGAACCAGACATGCCACCGGTTATATTTGAGCGCGGCGAGCTCCGCTGTGTGGATCGACCCGATCCACTTCTTCGTGTGGATCTCCCAGTCGGTGATATCCACCACCCATGCCACCCCCTCCCCCCGCGTGCTTCCGGGTGACGAGGTATTATCTATCCGACCCCCGCAGCGGAGGGAGGTCCGAGATGTCGTCAAAGCGAGCGGGGGCAGCGGCTCGAGGATGCGCCGCTTGTAGCCGAGCCGCGGGATTGGCAGCACGGCGGCGGGGAGCGGCAGTGATGGGATCCGGCCATTGGGTGGTGGGGCCATTGGGAAACGGCGGGGGGAGTCGCTAGCGGCGGAGATGGAGAGAAAAGGCAGAGGAGGCGGAGTGAAGAGGATGCGAAGTGGATTTTTTTTACTGGGCCGCCGAGTGTGGTGGAGTGTATAGAGAGAGATGAGTGCTGAGTATAAATTTTACTCCACTAACGCCTATCGCGGATCAGCTAGGTCGAGGTTAGAGGAGTGAAACCGAGATTTTACTCCTCTAACCGGTTATTGGGAATCGCTTAGAAATGCCCTAAGGGACTAGCTTCTCTCATTGTGCTTACATCTTGGGAGATTTGCAGTCTGTTCGGACTCCCTCCACTCTGCCACTCCGCTCAAAAGCAAGGTGGCATGCAATTATAATTTAGAAGGGTGGCTAGAACGGCACTCCGCATGATCCGCACCGTAGTGAAGGAGTGGAGGGTTGCCGAACATGGCCTTAGTCCGACAGAAAGCCATGGTTTCTAAAATTTGTTCATCAATGCGGGATACCATGTTTAGCAAGAAAGATCGAAAGAGGATCTCTGATGCCGCTGCTGCGAGAGTAGTTCTTTTTTTAAAAAAGGGGTTTCCTCGCTTTATATTATAAAGCAACTTCCACCGATCACAAAATAACTGCTGAGCGAACAGCACATCAAGCCCAAAAAAAAAAATTAAATACCAACAACGACAGCTTGACAAAGCACGGATAATCCGCCACCGATGTGTTCCTTATAACCCAAATATATGGTCGGTTATGTTTGTAAGCTCTTTTTAATTAATGCAATGATGTGCACCTAGTTATTGGATTGTTTATTTCTCGGACGACTCTGCATGCTATGTAACTGTAATTGTGCGATACTGCTAACTGTAGTCGTGCGATACCCACTGTACCATTTTTACTCCCGTATTTTTTTTCCGAAAAGGGGAAAACCCCGGCCTCTGCATCAGAGTGATGCATACGGCCATCTTTATTAAGGCAATAAAAATAAACAAGGTCCTGAAGTCTGCAGTAGAAAGCTCCCACGGAGCAAAGGAAACAAAAAAATCAGCCAAAAGCCACAACCGGCAGGCATAAGCATGATAGGGGAACTAATTGCCTATTCTATTACATGACCGCCATCCAAACCGGTTGAAGATAACCCGAGCTACCATCTCCCACCGGATAGATCCAGTAACCAAACGCTCCCTGGCCTCCGTCGGTGTGAGTAGCGACCACATACGGATCAATGCAGTGACTCGGAAAATAACCTGCAAAATATGAGTATTTGTTGTTCTGTTAAAAACCATATCATTTCTGCAATTCCACACTGCCCACAGCAAATCACATACTCCCACCCGGATATGTCTCGCTAGTGCGGAATCTATCCCGTATAGCCACTGCCCAAATAAAGAGCCTATGGAAGTCGGAGGTGAAATATTGAAAGCAATTTGTATTGTCCTCCATAATATCTTTGCCATTGGACAAACGAGAAAGAGGTGTTTAATAGATTCATTCCGATCACAAAACAAACATCGCAAAGACCCAGTCCAGTTACGTTTTGCCAGATTGTCCTTAGTCAGAATCACTTGTTTATGCACAAACCACATAAACACTTTGATTCGCAAAGGCACGTTGACCTTCCAAACATGCTTCGAACTAGAAACAACGCTAGTATTAATGATATCTAGATACATCGACTTGACCGAGAACACTCCATTCCTAGTCAACTTCCAACATAACCGGTCTGGGTTTTGAGATAGCTGCACATCCATCAATCGCCTGACTAGATGGAGCCAAGCTTCCCAACGGTTGCCGACTAGCGCCCTCCGAAAGTGAATATTGAGAGGGGAAGACTGAAGAATTGTCGCAACTGAAGCATCTCTTCGTTGTACAATTCTATATAAAGAGGGATATTGCAATGCGAGAGGTGTATTCCCAAGCCACGTATCTTCCCAGAATCTCGTAATGTTACCGTCTCCAACAATAAACTTTGACCTATTGAAAAAGACTGGCTTAACTCTCATCAGTCCTTTCCAGAATGGCGAATCATTCGGTCTCACATTGACCTGAGACAATGTTTTAGACTGGAGATATTTATTACGCAAAATCTGAGCCCAAGTGGCTTCCGTCTCTGCAGATAGTCTAAACAGCCATTTGCTGAGTAGACATCTGTTCTTCACCTCAAGATTTTCTATACCCAGACCCCCTTGGTCTTTCGGCCTACAAATAATATCCCACTTTGCCAGCCTGTATTTTCTCTTTAGTTCATCACTCTGCCAAAAGAAGCGCGATCTATAGAAGTCAAGTCTTTTCCGAACCCCAACAGGTACCTCGAAAAAAGACAAAAGAAACATAGGCATACTCGTGAGCACCGAATTAATGAGAATTAATCGGCCTCCGTATGACATCAGCTTGCCCTTCCAGCAACTAAGTTTCTTTTCAAAACGGTCTTCAACACTCTTCCACTCATTGTTAGTTAGCTTACGGTGATGAATTGGTATACCCAAATACTTGAACGGTAGCTCCCCCAACTCACACCCGAATAATTGTTTATAAGTTTCTTGTTCCTCTTTAGCTCTTCCAAAGCAGAACAATTCGCTTTTGTGGAAATTAACCTTAAGCCCACTCAATTGTTCGAATAAGCATAACAGCAACTTCATATTCCGCGCTTTTACCAAGTCATGCTCCATGAAGATAATAGTGTCATCGGCATACTGTAGGATAGAGACCCCTCCATCTACTAGATGAGGTACCAGGCCTCCAACCTGACCAACGTCCTTGGCCCTTCCAATGAGTATCGTCAGCATGTCAGCTACTATGTTGAACAGAATAGGTGACATCGGATCACCTTGACGAAGGCCCTTGTGCGTTTGGAAGTAGTGACCAATATCATCATTTACTTTGATTCCAACACTTCCCTTTTGCGTGAAAGATTCCACCTGGTGTCTCCAGGCTTGATCAAATCCTTTCATCCGCAGAGCCTGTTGGAGGAATGGCCATTTGACTTTATCGTATGCCTTTTCGAAATCCACTTTGAAAACGACCCCATCTAGTTTTTTCGTGTGGATCTCATGGAGCGTTTCATGTAGAACCACAACCCCTTCTAGGATGTTTCTGTCTGGCATGAAAGCAGTTTGAGACGGCTGCACCACAGAGTGCGCGATCTGTGTGAGCCTATTCGTCCCGACCTTGGTAAAGATCTTGAAACTAACATTGAGGAGACAGATAGGCCTAAACTGCTCAATCCTCACAGCCTCTGTCTTCTTCGGAAGAAGGGTGATCGTTCCAAAATTCAGCTGAAATAGTTGAAGCTGTCCAGCGAAGAAATCATGAAACATTGGTAATAAATCCCCTTTAATAATATTCCAGCATTTTTGATAGAACTCCGCCGGAAAACCATCCGGCCCCGGAGCTTTGCTACTCTTCATTTGTGAAATCGCATCAAACACCTCTTTCTCAGAAAAAGGTGCGGTTAACACCTCGTTCTCCTCCACAGCCAGTTGAGGGACGTCCTCGGTCCGAGACTCATCCAGGGACATAAAGTTGTCTTCTGGAGGCCCGAAAAGCTGTTTGTAATAGTTGGTAATGTATATTTTTAAGTTGTCCTGACCAACAATCGTCCCCTCGTCTTGCTCGAGTTGAAAGATCCTTTTCTTTCTATGTTTGCCATTAGCAATCATATGGAAGAATTGGGTGTTGGCATCCCCTTGGATGACCTTGCGAACCTTAGCTCGCAATGCCCACTTCAACTCGTCCTCTCGCAAGAGCTCTTTCAATCTCATCTCTGCGTCCACTTTTGCGTGCAGCTCCGAAGGCTCTAGAATACTAGTTTCCGCCTTCAGGTCTAGTGAATTAATAAGCGTAAGGATCCTTTCCTTTTCAACCTTATAAACTCCACTAATATGTTTGGCCCATCCTCGTAAAAAACTCCTCAAGTGCCTAATCTTATTCTGCTAACGCTCAATTGACGTCCTTCCACCAACCTCTTTCGACCATTCCCTGGCAATCAGATCTAAAAAACTTTCTCTTTCAAACCATGCTAATTAGAAAGAAAAGGTGGTCTTATTGCCCACAAACGTTGCCTCACCCGAGTCAACCAGTAACGGTGTGTGGTCTGAGACTCCACGCGACAACGCTTGTACCGTGACGAGAGGGTACTTGTGCTCCCACTCGACGCTAGCTAGTACTCTATCTAGCTTTTCAAACGTCGGATTTGGTAGTGAATTGGCCCAGGTGAATTTTCGTCCCGAAAGCTCTATCTCTCTGAGATCCAGGCTTTCGATAATGGCGTTAAACATGAACGACCATCTGCCATCGAAATTATCATTATTCTTCTCATCTCTCCTACGAATAATGTTGAAATCACCCCCCACCAAGATCGGAATCTGTTCAGATCCGCAAATGCGCACGAGATCCGCTAGAAAGTCCGGTTTGAATTCTGGTTGTGCGGCCCCGTAAACCGCCACCAGAGCCCAGTTGAACCCATCAACCTTAGAACGAACTTGAAATTTGACAGCGAAATCCCCCATCACCACACTACGGACTTCCAACGTGTCGCATCTCACCCCGAGCAAGATTCCTCCTGATCTACCTCTCGGGGGCAAGCAATGCCAATCAAATTCAGCACCACCTGCCAGATTGCTTAAGAACTGAGGCGAGAAATTGTCCCGTCCAGTTTCAGAAAGTGCGATAAAATTCAAATGATAATCAGTAGAAGCATCCGCCAGAAACCTCCTTTTAGCCAAGTCTTTCAGACCTCTGCTGTTCCAAAAGATGCCTCTCATAGTTCATCATGGAATTTTTTAGTAATACGGATTCTAGCACTTCTACGCACCGCGGAAGCTGGATAGATCTTTCGCGACCATTTACGTTTAGGCTTTTCCTGAACCCCCTCCCGATCCTCACAATCGGGTTCCGTGGTCCTAGCCGAGAGCTCCATAATTTGCTCCCCCTCCCCATTGCTAGCAGCTCCCCCTTCCTCCTCTGCCTCAGAGACGGATGGGGCAAGATCGTCACAAAAGTTATTAAGCATCGAAACACCCAAGGCACCTATGTCTTGGTCGTTCATCGGTCTTACCGCTGCTAAGTTACGAATCAGATCTATGGCACGTTCCGCTTCAAGGTCCAGTAAATCATTAACGGATGTTGAAATCTCGCAATCATTACTACCAAGGGAGATTCCTAACTGATTTGCATTATGAATAATTTCGCTATCGGAAAAATGCAGAATGGAATTGGAGGTGTTGACTGACATACCCGTAGTGACCTCAATGTCACGAAGCTTAGCCGCCCTCATGGCTCACCTCAGCTGCATATCATCAACGTCCGGCCTATCCTGGAAGCGACTGCTCATCCGTCGCCCCTCAGACATAGGATCCGGTATGCCTCCAAAGGCGATAACCTCGTCCCTAGCGACTCCATGCGTGACTGAGCCTCCAGCCCCGTCCACGCCAGCAAGAGCTCCCGGCACTCCAGCCGAAAACGGCCCCCCAGGAGAGGCGCAGGGGGGGCCGCCTGCCCCCGCTCCCCACCTGTCCCGGGACAGAGACCGAGAGGGGACCCCGCCTCCCGGGGCGACGCCGCCTGGGCCGACGCCTGGACCGGCGAGGCCGAAGGAACAGCCGAAGCCTCGGCCGTCCCGGCCAACACGCGGCAGGAAGGGATCTGGGCCACCTGCCCCAATCCCTCTCCCGCGACAACGCCCTCGCCACCGAGCGGCACCTCCGTCCGTGGCGGCGTCACCGTCGGTGTCCTGAAGCTCGTCGACGAGGCTGGGGAAGACGGCTCCTCGTGGCCAAGCTCCTCCCCCTCCTCAAAGTCCAACGGAGGCAGGTCGCACTCAAACCCGTCGTCAGCCTCGACCCGATCGCTCCACAACCTGGGTGGTGCAGACACTGGTTTGAAAGATCCAAACCTCAACACATTAGTGGGCACCGACGACGAAGAAACAGTCCCACTGACAGGCTTATTGGGCGCAGCACCCGAGCTATTAGGCAACTCATGCCCATCCGCATCCCGCCTCTCATCTGACTTTCCGGCACCATCATCTCTATCATGCATATCCACGTCAGCACCGGCAAGAGCCTCGGAAAACAACTCACTATCTTCAAACTCAATCTCTAGCACATAAACCTGGCCTCTGTAGGTCCACTTGACCTCATCAGGCACTGCCTCAATATCCAGCACACTTACCAACAGACGAGCCACACCATGAGCTCTGGTAAAAGCCATATCCACCTTCTCAGTCTTCCCCACCAAAATACCCAAGCTAGCTGCGACTCTGGCATCGTGAAGCGGCTTCGAAGGAGCCCCTGAGAATCGCAACCAGACCTTCGACAGAGGCTTGCCTTTCGGCTCTACCTTCTTCCACTCGTGAAACTCAAAAATACACTCTGTGCCAGGCAGCCGACATAAACCGAAGCTGAGGAGACGATCCAAATCCTCGGCAGTGGGAAAGTCAACCTTGTAAGAATTGGCCTCGAGCCGAATCAACTCCCAACGAAAATTACCTGGAGCAAGCTCGCTGAGTCGATGAATAATCTGAGTCTCAGACACAATGCCCTTTGACACCTTCACTATGCCCGTAGTAGTGTTAAGTGGTTCCTCCATAATCTCCCTCGCACTAGGGGACTCAAAGAACATCAGCTCGGCACAAGACACACCATAAATGTTAATGCTCGGTACCTGATCACTCAAAATCGGGCACACACCCGTGTCATGCACAGGCTTGAGGCAGGTATCACATAGCTCAGTTACGCATTCAGCAATAAAGTGACCCTTCTCACCACATCGATAGCACATCATCTTTTCCTTCTTGCGAGCCCATTTGGACACACGCTCGCCCTCTGACTTGTCTCCAGCACTATCATAAGTCGCGTCCATTGCCACCTCCGAAGACCGCCCATCAAGAGGCACATCCTCCGCCGCAACCATGGCTTGACCGGACCTATCCGATGGGTGTCCGGAGGCGATCACCTCAGGCTGGGGAGGCTGCTCCACAATGACAGGTGGCGTAGGTGGGCGGAAACGGTTCCTCCCGCCTCGGCCACCACGACCACGATAACCACCTCTCTGCCTATAATCTGGACCTGATGCCCCCTCCACAAAGCCTCCCGGGGGGCCAGCGAAAGGTCTCTCAGCAGACCCATCACTGTTCCAAGCATAACCGCGACCGCCTCCCGACGATGAAGATCCGCGATGCTGGCCATCCCCGTACGCATTGTGGCCATCGTCACCCCACTGCCCTCTAGGCGGCCCAACACCACCTCGGTGAGCCGGAGGACGCGCAACGGCCGCTCCACCATTGACAAAAGAACGCTGCTGTTGCGAACGAGGCACGAATATAGGCGGTGGCGCCTGCTGCCCAGTTGCTTGCTGCGGCTTGCGAGGCGGCACGGCCGCATTCAGAGGCGCCGGCGGCCGCTGCCCTTGGACGTTGCCTCGACCCGCCGCAGCAACGTTGTGCCCAGCCGCCGCCGAAGGACGCCCATCCGCAGCATTGGCTTCGTTTTTCTTGGCTGCGGCCGCACCGAAGCTCGCCGGTGGCCTGGGCGCAGGCGGACCACCACCTCGTCCGGCCATCACCACGGAAGGTCTGACTCGCCTGGCTCGGCCAGAGCCGCCGCGAGGGAATCCCGGTTGAGCGAGACGGCGAGGAACCCTAGAGGGCGGCGGCTGCAGCGAAACGGAGTCGGGAGCGTACGTACATGCAGGAGACCGATCGATCTCCTGTTGATCTGAAACGCCGAGGGCCACATACCCATCGAGCGTGGATGGAAACTCCCTCTCCTCCAGCGCCACGTACTGGGCCTCATACCCAGTACGATGGCCCGAGTTAGCCCACGAAACTGCAGGCCCAGGCAAACCGACCAGAGCATTCAAGCGCAGCGCTCTTTCCGCCGAGATTACGCCTGCCTGGCGGATCGCCGGCGCCGACGGCGCCGCCGGCCGGCTTCCGCGTCTGCTTTTCTTCCTGGTCACCGTATTCCACGCGTCCGGCAATATGAAATCCGAGAGGGCCAAGGGTTGCAAACTTACCTTGGGAAGAGGGCCTCTCCAAGGCCGGATCGCGGAAGCCTTCGACCTTCTGTTGATGATCCGGCGAACCACCTCCTCCCTGTCATCTGGATGAAGTCCTCGTCTCGCCGGATCGTCCAAGGGCACGACCCCGTCGACAAGCGCAGCCACGTCCTGCACCGAATACCCGGGGCTGAAGGCTTCGCAGATGAGGTCCGAGGGCGTCGGAGAGCTCGCCTCCGGCGAGTCTCCGGCCAAGTCCTCGTCGTCCCCGTCCTCGGAGTCCACGAGCGCCCAGAAACGCCCCCCAACCACCCCCTGCAAGGGCGCCATAGCCGCCGACGGGTTGAGTGCGGCGAACTACCCTAATCACAGCATTAACCTTCTATCTCTCTTTAAAGGGGGAGAATTTTACTTCTAAATTACGCTCTCTAGACCTCCACCAATTTAGTAATGGTTACTCCCGTATAATTGAATTTGAAAACCGGTCTGGTATTTTTGTCCAAAAGACCCGATAAATTACAATTTTTTTGCTTCTAAAATATAAGTTCCTTGAAGTAGGGACGTGATTGCTCGATGCAAAAAAAGAAAAAGAAAAAGGGACGTGATTGCTCTCGGTTTACGTGGCCCCGACGGAAAAAGCAGTATATACGTTGGTTATTTCACGCTTAATTAGCTGCCAAACCCTAAGCTACTACGTACATCGATCCGCCCAAGCCTCAGCAATCCAAATCCATCCGCAAAATCGAGAACGAGGAAGATGGCGGCCCAGCAGAACACGTTGGCTGCGCCGGCGGCCTATGATAGGTGGTCAAAGCTCCCGGCCGATCTTCTCGGCGAGGTCTACGGCCGGATCGTCTCCCCTCTCGACCGCGTCCGCTTCACCGTAGTCTGCCGCTCATGGCATGTTGTCAAGTCACGGCAACAGCCGGCGCCGACTTTGCCGTGGCTCATCTTCTCGCAATATTACAACGGTGGGATGCGCGTCTTCTGCCCCATGGACGGTGTATCCTTACGCCTTCTGCTCCCGCCCGAGGCAGCCCACGACAGGCTCGTCGGCTTTCACGATGGAGGCTGGATCGCCACCGCATCCTATCGCGGCGACGGTGCTAGCGAGTGGCTAACGATTGTCAATCTCTTTTCCGGCATCGAGGCGCCACTCTCCGCCAAGCAACGCACTACGCCACAGATCGACAAGTTAGTGTGTTCGGAGCGCCCCACGTCAAACCATTGCATCCTTGCCGTCAGTACGGGCGGTCTCGCGGTGTGCAAAGTTGGATGTCGCAACCATAATTGGTGGAGGTCGAGAGAGCGTAACCATTACTACGACATCGCTTTCTACGACGGGAAGCTCTGTGGCCTACTCAGCCACAGTCTACAAATGTACACAATTAGCATGACCAAGAGCAGTGATCTGGTGGTCAGCATGACCTACGAATTGGACATGAACCAACTACCCAAGTGTGTGGGATCCGACGACATCCGCTACATTTTCAAGCACGGCGACAGGATGTTGATGGCCAAACGAGCCCAGTGGACGATAGTGCAGAACAGGCTTTTCTTCAAGGTGTTTGAGCTAACTAAGAATACGCATGACGGCTACAGCTGGGAAGAAGTGACTACATTGGACGACCATGCCTTGTTCCTTAGTACCAGTTGCTCTAAAATGATGCACGTTCCAGCGGATAGGCGTGGCGGAGTAGAGAGAAACCACATCTACTACAACCATTTCAATTTACCAGGCGATACTATACGCATCTGTAATGATGTGCAATTGATGAGCTGTAACTACAGAGACCATTTATATTGTAGGAAAGACAAAAGAATCAATGGAGTGGATAGGATCAAGTCTACAGGGTATTACATGACTAGTAACTATACCATTACTGATCACTATGAAGGTCTGATGTGGCTTCTCCCTCCGGAATTCTAGCTGCTCAATGTCATTTTAGTATGTATCGGAATTATGATGTTATCTAGTTTCAATAGAAACTTGGTCTTATCTTGAGCCTTTTATTTAGCTGCTTCAGATGTTGTGTATGTTTGGCATGTTTAGGCCTGCTTGTTTCAACCTATATATATTCTCCCCCTCCCCCCTTCGTTCCCACTATATATTTTATGGAATCTATTTTCACTTGATACCGGTCGGCGGCGACGCAGAACGCAGACGCATCAAGAGCCCCCGCGTCGCCCCCGCTCGGGCGACTCGGGCGGGATCTAAAACCCTAGCCGCCGGGGGTCCCCATCCGTCCTCCCCTCCCGCCGCCGCCGCCGAAGGACGCCGCCGGCTATAGCCCGGGGCTGATGGCGGTGGCGGGGGTCTTCCCTCTTGCCTGTGTTGTGCGGACGGGGCGAAGCCCCGCGGCGTGGGTGGCTTGGCCGATCTGGCCTGGCGGCGCGGCGGGCCTGCCTTCCGGCGGCGGCGCGGCGGTTGCCTCGGCCAAGGGCGGAGACCGTGGGGTGCGGCAGCCGGCCCTGCCTCGGGCTGCGTGGCGGCGTTCGGCGGCGGCGGCCGGGTCTGCGGCGACACACCTTCTGACCTCGGATCGGCGGTGGCGGCATGGAGGGCCTGGTGGTTGGGTCGGCACCATGCGGGTTGTGTCCTCCGGACAGATCTGATCTGGCCGGTGCGGCCTGCTCCATGTGTGGCGGCTCAGATCGGCGGCGACCCGTGCACACAATACGTGATGGAGGTTCTTCGAGCGGATCCGGGTGAAAACCTTGTGCTCGGCTTGATGCCAAGACCGGCGTTGGTGGCACCTTGTGGTGTCATTACCTTCTTGAGCGGATCCGGGAGAAGCTCTAGACCTCTATCCGCTACCTCTGGGGGAAACCCTAGATCAGTTGATCGGATGACGGCGGCGCGTTGGTGTCGTTTCCTCCTTGGGGGCGTCATTCTTGGAGGAGTACACGGGATCGAGGGACCAGCGGGCGCCTTTCTTGGTGGAGCGGTACTTCATCCTTCACATTGATGATGACGGATCTCGGCGGCGTGGTGCAGTGGAGACTCGGCGCCCGATGCGCAGTGATGGACTCGCGTAGGTGGAGGTAGTTGTCTGGCGTCAAGGTGGCGTCGATGGCGGAGTGGCCTGACAAGGTAGAAGCCTCAATATCTGCTCTAAAGACGGACCTGTGGAAGATGGCGGCGACGACACATGTGAGTGCGTCAGACCGGATTGTGCCCCAGACCCGGTATGTGGCTCGGCTGGGGTTTCCGGCGTTTGATGTTAGCCTTAGGTGAGTGGTTTGGGTAGTGGCCCAGCTAGCACCCCTTCATCATTTTGATGTTAGGCTTAGATGAGTGGTCTGGGTAGTGGCCCATTTAGCACGCCTTCATCATTTGGATAGGAGTAGCGGCATATGTTGCCAAGATGGCGGATTCAGACATATTGTTGTAATACTTTGTAAAGACCTCGAGAATAATCAATAAAGTGACCGTATGCATCTCCTAGATACAGAGACCGGGGGTCAACCTCCTTTTCTAAAAAAAAATACAAGAACTAATTCAGATGTGTTATTCTTCCCCATGTGATTGTCACGGATTTGCCTACTCGGGCAAAACACACAAGATCTTAATATGCAGTCAAATAACTTAAATGTGATGACCTTTACGGTGTTGGGGAATGTTCCTGAATATTTCCGTCAAAACATATTCATGTAATATTAGGCATTCATGTAATCCTACCCGATGAATATATTGCACTTCTGAACAAATTAAGGTGAGAAATGTCTAAGAACAAAATGCAAATTTATGGAACAAGCTGGAAGGCGAACACAATTATGTATTTGAATGTGATCGAGCACAAAAGCATATGCACATTCGACTGTCTGCAGCTGTCCCACGCCATCTACCTCCCACCTCTTCGACTATGTCCCCAGCCGAATTTGCTGCCGGTAGGTGACATAGTGGAGGCATCCACCCTAGTTCCCATAGAAGGCAGGCATGGGCATGCGAACATGGTGACTCCATGGCTCGTAGGTGCATCGACGAGCGCTGACAGTGGAGGCATCTAATCCGCGTCGGCATGCGGCAGTGGTGTCGTCCATGCGGTAGGTGGGTAGATCTGGCCAACGCGTTGACTCAAGTGGTGGTTAGCTGTAGGCGGGCCCGATCTGGGCCATGTTGGTGGGTTGCTTTGGCGGGCGGCTCGGGTTCCTTCCATCCAGCCCGCCCATGGTGTGTTGCGAAACAATGGTGATGTGGAGCTAGGTAAGTGCCGCGCATGTTTAGTCCGGTGGTTGGCGGGGCTGCGGGGCTGCTAGTTGGTGTTTTGCGGTGTGGTTAGGTTGTGGTTGTGCGTGGTTTCTTTAGGATCGGGTGAGCCGCACCCGAGTGTGCGTTGGCAGTGCGGTTTGGGTCGGCGACGTTGTGGTTGGCGACTAGTGTGTGAATGCACGGTTGGCGACTAGTCTCCTCTAATTTGTAGGAGTATATGTTTCTCTCAACATGTATCCTCAAGATGTAGATTTTGTAGCATGTTGCAGACCGGACGTTGCGTTTATTTTTTTATTTTGAAGTAACGATAAAATATGGTTTCCATTTTTCTAAACGAAATATGTATATGGCAACCGTGTGGCAGATTGCAAAACTGCCACACCCATCCAGCACCGTCAGATCAGACCGCCCCGATTTCCTTCCTTTTTCGCATGTACCCCCCCTTCCCCCGATTTACTTCCTTTCCCGCATGTCCTCCCCGATTTTATCGCGGCTTCCTAATTTTCGTAATCATCATCACCATGCGCCTTCCCGATTTTCAGGTAAAAATAATGCTTGGATTGGGATTTGAACTCTGGTTTGCAAGTTATCAACTAAGGGAGCTAACCACCTCACCATGACACTAATTGTTGAACAAGCTAAGGGAAATATTGTTTTTGATATGTTTTGCTTTTAATATGTTAGCACTGAAAAAAAATTTGTTTCACCTATCAAACCTGGCACATAAATTTTTCCCGTGGTAAATTCTCCATTACCACCACGATAAAATGATGGATGACCAACATGATAACTTTTGTATACCATGCGCTACATTATGTGTAAGTAGCATGGTCATAAGCACTAAAGGCGTGATAACTTTGATGAAAGCATCCTGGTAACTTTGATCATTAGGAAGAAATTGTTGAACCCGCCCCCACCCCCAACCCCCGGTAATTTTTGTAAATAGCACGATAACATTCACGCCATATAGCTGATAATTTAGATACAAACATCGTGGTATCTTTAACCATTGGGGAAGAAAAATGTGAAAAGAAACCCGATAATTTATGTGTAAATAGATGGTAATATACACAGCGCACATCTGATAATTGAGGTACAAACACCATGGTAACTTTGACCATCGGGAAGATTTTTTTTTTTTGAAAAGATACTTTTTTTTGCGGGGAAGACACTCCGGTATCTTCTGTGTAGATAGCACGGTAGTATACCTCCCTCCCATGGTATTTTTATGTGTATATAGTATGAAAACATATGCACTGCGATAACTAAACACCATGATACGTTTTTGACCCGTGGGGGGAAATTTTGCTGAAACATACCCCTAATGAATTTAGTGTAAGTAGCATGATATTTTAAGCACCGCGGGCTTGATAGGTTACCTAGAATCACCTTGATAACTTTTTGTCTCGGGAAAAAGTTGTTCAAAACATCCCCGATAGTTCTTATGTAAATAAAATAATAATATAAGCACCGCATAACCGATAACATACATATAAACATGATGATAACTTTTTACCAAAGGAAAACAAGTTCTTAAAAACGTACACTCGCCTCGCGGGGCCTCTTGGACGAACACAACACATGACATGCCACGGGAAAGTCACATAATGTTTAGTGTCATGAGGGGCACACGTGCTCGTGGGTTGGCCCAGAAAAACTGCCCACTTTTACCCGCTATAGGCGTGATAAGTTACGAAAAAATATTGTGGTAATTTTTGACCTATGGAAAAAGCTATCAAAACACACCCATATTTTTAGGTGTAAGTACCATGATAATATACGAACTGCAGACCCGATAACTCATGTACAATCACACATGGTAACTTTGACCGGGGGGAGGTTGATGTAAACATACCCTGATAACTTATATGTAAGTACCACGGTATTTTACACATCGAAGACCTTATAACTTGTGTACAAAACACAGTGATAACTTTCAAATGGATGTAGTTGTTGAAACATAGTACTTGGTAAGTTCAATGTAAATAGCACGGTAACTTACGCAACACAGGCCTAATAACTTGCATACGAATAACATGGTAACTTTGACCTGAGCGGAAATCGTGGTAATTTTCTGTAATAACACAACTGTAAAAAAAGGGGTCAAAATGATTAGTTTCTACCATTTAAGCAACAAATACCTAAGGGTGAGTTGGTTGTGGTGGCACGCTTTGGTGGTAGGGAGTTGTGGGTTCGAATCCCACATGCGCAATTTTTTTTTATCATGAGATAGACGTGAAGAAGTAGCAGTTTTCTCGAGGATGGGCGCGGGAGAAGCAGGTTTCTTGGGCGAGCATGCGGGGTCATTCGAGAGGAGGTGTGGTCGAAGGAAGGGGAGTCGTGTGGTATTTTGAAATGAAAGAAGTAGAGGTGTGCCAGTTTTGCTTATATGGCACACATGTGCCAAATATCACATTCCTTTTCTAAAATATATAGTTTGCTTGGAGTAGGGACGTGATTGCCTAAAGTACGTGGACAAGCCTTGCCCCCGACGGAAACAGGAGTATACAAAGATGGTAATTCCCCCCGTGTACCTGCCAAACCGATCCCCACAGCAATACAAATCCATCCGCACAATAACCGTCTTGTAGTCAAAATCGGGAACGAGGAAGATGGCGGCCAAGATGAGGGCGGCCGGTGATGTGTGGTCCAAGCTCCCGGATGAAATTCTCGGCGAGGTCTACGGCCGGATCGCTTCTCCGCTGCACCGCGTCCGCTTTGCCGCAGTCTGTCGCTCATGGCGAGTGGTTAAATCATGGCAACAGCCGGCGCCGACCCTCCCCGTGGCTGATCCTCTCGTCACGGGAGGAGGACGACTTGGCGAAACGGGTGTTCTGCCCCGCGGATGGCGAGCTCCTAAGCGTTTCGCTCCCGCCCGAGGCGGTCGGCAAGCGGCCCGTCGGGTTTCACGATGGGGGATGGATCGCCGCCACGTCCCCCATTGCTGGTGGTGAGTCGCTACTGATCGTCAATATCTTTTCTGGCGTCGAGGTGCCACTCTCCGCCAAGCAACGCACTACCCCATGGATCAAGAAGGTAATCTTTTCAGAGCCCCCCACGTCCAATCACTGCGTCCTTGCCGCCATCCTCGCGGACGGGCTCGCTGTGTGCAGAGTTGGATGCCAAAACCAAAATAATCAGTGGGCATTGAAAAGTTGTGACTCGTACGATGACATTGCTTTTGGCCATGGGAAACTCTATGGCCTGCTCAAAAGCGTTCTATTCATGCACAACATTCGCATGACCGAAGAAGGTAATCCGGTGGTCAGCACGACCCGCATACTGCGCATGAACCCACTACCCAAGTTCGATGGAACTGGATTCGACATCAGCTACATCCTCAAGCACGGCGACAAGTTGTTAATGGCCAAAAGAGCATGGTGGTCACAAGAGAACAAGGGCTTTTTCTTCAAAGTGTTTGAGCTGGCTAAGATTAGAAAGAAGCATTACACTTGGGTGGAAGTGACGACATTAGACGTTCATGCCATGTTCTTGAGTGCCAATTGCTCCAGGATGGTGTACCTGCCAGCAGGCAGGCGTGGCGGGGTAGAGAGTAACCACATATACTACAACAATGTCAACATAATAGGTGATGATAAGTCCATCTACAATGATGTAGATTTGACAAAATGTGACAACGGCCAACATTTGTACTGTGGGGAAGACCGCAAGTTCAATGGTGTTGGTATGATCATGTCAGTGAGATACTACGTGACTAGTAGCGACCATAACAATCTCATGTGGCTTCTTCCTCCAGATCTCTAGCCGCTCAATGTAACCGCAATATGTATCAAAATTATAATATTATCTCGTGTGAACAAAAATGACAGGTTATCTTGATTATTTTACTCCCTCCGGTCAAAATTAACTGATGCTAGTTTAGTACAAGAATTAGTACAACTTTATATTAGACCAGCATCAATTAATATGGATCAGAGGAAGTAGTTGATCTACTATGTTGATTTATATTTTGCATGTCTCAAGCTTGGTGGCAGCCTCTTCCCTGATGCCATGTTGTCATTGTCATGGTAGTCGTTTCTTACGTTCTTTTAAACTTTATTTATTTTTAGTTTGGGTTGCGTCGCTTGTATGGTTTGCGCCCTTCGTATCTTCCTCTTCCTTAATGAATTCACGTGCAGCTGTTTTGCATGGTTAAAAAAGTATTATTCTATTCTCCTATCATTCTCGCTATTTATAAGTTGTTTTGAATTAGCTGTTTGCTATTTTAGCTTGACTAGTAACAGTGCACTTGCAACGCACTTGTTCCTTCATAAGGTTGCCAACAAGTTAACAGGGGATAAAAAAACAAATGGATATCAACCACATTGTACTCCATATGCATGTGCTCATTCTTGGTCGAGGCAATTGTCTTCCTTTGAGATCATCCAGTTCTGATGGAGCAAATGCACAATTAATATTCCAACATAAAACATACAAATACTTGTGCATTATTGTCATTACACGACTTACAAGCGGCATAACACCGTCAGCAACATGTATATATGAAATCTCATGAACTACCCAACATAGTATGTCCACACCAACGTTCAGCCTAGTTAGCAATGCAGATGAAAAACATGGAACCCATGGTAGGGTCAGTGAATAGAAAAGCAGAGATGAATCAGTCATGGTAACCTGATGGTAACTGGGGAGCATGATGACGGATCGCTGGATGATGTAGAGCTTGATTTAATGCTTCATGCGCGTTGTGCAAAGCAATAGTTCCAATAGTAAGAAGTTCTGTGCGCAAATGCTTTATACCGAGAAGATGAACATCTTAAATGTGTAGCTGTAAAAAACATCTTAAATGTGTAGGTGTGAGGTTAATTTAGAACATATTAGACCGAGAAGTAGAAAAGGTGCTGCAATTCAACATAAAAAGAGTGGACAGCAGGGTCACATCATTATTAAAACACATCAAAATTTCCTAAGTCAAGACTTTAACAATGATATGCGCTTAAAGGCTACCCAAATATGTCCCGAGTTAAACATTTTCAGAGATTCCAAACATGGAAGCATGTCTTGAATTTTAAGATATATGATCCCGTATATGTAACAATCAAAACATTGATGTAAATAATTTGAGCTGCTTATCTGGACGAATATAAGGATAGCAGCCACATCATATGATGGACTACACCGGTTCTGAAGGGTATATTTGCATATGTTTCCATGAGCATAAACTGCAAACCATAAGAAAAAATGTCAGTGAAAATTTAAACTAAAGAGTATAAGATTAGTATTCTTTCTTTTGGATTTCTATTAACATATTAGTAGAGACAAAGTATGACCGTCATCTCTTCAAAATCATGAGCAACACATGTATTCAAAATATGATGTAAAGGATGTAGTATCCTTCCTCGAGGTAACCAGCAAGTCATCACAAAATCAGTATCAAGCCTTCAGAAAGAATGCATCATATGTGTGAGTGGTCTCGGCATAAAAAAATGGACGTACCTGATGACATGGCTACTGGTGGTTAGACCGAGTTTCATTACCATTGTGAGATGCAGATTCAACTTATGATTTCAGGCTCTACGCCTCCTTAATATGTCACCTCTGTTTCGTCCATACCTCTCCCTTTCCCTTTGTCATTTTACTTCTTTCAGATCTGCCCTTTGTCCTGCAGATAACAAACTTCAGTATTTCCAAGCATGATGAATGAAAGATTGGTGATACATCTATCAGAATTGCCGTTGTTCATTAGGTGCTGAAATGGTGTACATAACCCATTACTATGAGAGGCTGTCATAGGCTGTTGTGAGTCAACAATTGACAGAAAGCATCAACTAGAATGACATATTAAATACAAAAGCGGTGCTAAGATGTTTTATAATTTACATCCATCTGTTTACATGAATCCTCTCCTATGGTGTTATTAGTTTGTGAGAAAATCAGACCGAAAGATCAATGCAGCATTAACGGCTTAGTTTACATTTAGTAAGGGAAAAGGTTTCAATTTAATTATTATGTGAAGAGAAACACACATTTTTTTGACAGTAAGAGAAATACATGTACCTCTTGTTAGACCCGTCGGGATCGCATGCGTTGGATACCCACGGTAAACCTACCTCTGCTTGTCCAGACGAAGAACTCAGGGTGCCGGCCATGGTGAAGGAGTGGCCGGTAATCGCAGAGAGATGGCGGCGGTGATGTGCTTCCCGTGAGCACCGCGCTAACCCTAGATCGGGAGGGAGTGTCGGTGGGGTTTGTGGCAGCGATTAACCTCGTGAGTCGTGCCACGGCCCCCACCTCTGTTTATATAGAACGGGTCACAGGGGCCCATCAACCATACTGGGTTGAGCGCCCCTGATCAGGGCGCAGATCTAAAGGGCCCGGTGGGCCATTGGGCCCACGTGGAGGAGATCAACCTAACATTCTCCCCCTTGATCTCAACTTTACTTTTAACCTTATACTTTCTAGTTTATTTGTTTCATCACATATTGGTACATAGAGCATATTTCATCGTCACAGCTTAATTGCCGATAGAATCATATAGCTACAACATACGTTTTGTTCAGAAACAAATTCCATTCCTTTTGGGCCTATCCAAGATTCATAGGCTTTCCCTTAAACCCATGCCGGCTAAGTGTTCCTTGAACACATTGGGTAGTAAGCCTTTCGTTAGCGGATCCGCAAGCATAACTTTTGTCCTTATATGCTCGAGACTTATAATGTGATCCTGGATTTTATCCTTCACAACATAATACTTTATCCCTATTGTTTTTGCAGCATTACTTGACTTGTTGTTGTGAGCATAGAATACCGCGGGCTCGTTGTCACAGTACATCTTTAGTGGTTTGTGAATACAATCTACCACTTTCAAGTCGGGTATAAATTTCTTTTGCCATATCGCCTGCCCCGTGGCCTCGAAACATGCTATGAATTCTGCATACATTGTGGATGATGCAACTATTGACTGTTTGGAGCTTTTCCACAAAATAGCTCCCGCAGCGAGAGTGAATACGTATCCTGACATAGATTTTATATCATCCTTGTCCCCCGCAAAATCTGCGTCTGCGTACCCTTTTATCTCTAGGGAATCACATCTCTTGTATGTTAGCATGTAGTCCTTCGTGCCTTGCGCATAACTCAATGCTTTCTTTACCATCTTCCAGTGCTCTATGCCTGGATTGGATTGATATCTACCGAGTACCCTGATGATAAAAGCTAAGTCAGGGCGAGTGCACACTTGTGCATACTGTAAGCTTCCAACGGCCGAAGCATATGGTACTCCTTTCATTTGATCGATCTCGTACTGATCCTTGGGAGATTGGAATTTCCCAAAACTATCGTCCTTGACTATAGGAGCAGGTGTGGCTTTACTCGCATGCATATTATACTTTTTAAGAACCTTTTCTAAATATGCTTTCTGCGGTAGTCCTAAGACTCCATTGTTCCTATCTCAGTGAATTTCTATGCCCAAAACATATGATGCTTCACCAAGATCTGTTATGTCAAAATTTGAGGATAAGAACTTCTTTGTTTCTTGTAGTAGACTAACATCACTGCTAGCAAGTAGAATATCATCCACATAAAAGATTAGGAAAATATATTTCCCATTTTTAAACCTTGCATAAATGCAATTATCCTCAATATTTTCTTTAAATCCAAAACTTTTAATTGTCTCATTAAACTTTAGATACCACTGTCTAGAGGCTTGCTTGAATCCATAAATGGATTTCTTCAGGCGGCATCCTATATCTTCTTCGCCTCCCATGATAAAACCCTTGGGTTGTTTCATGTAGACATTTTCTTTTAATTCCCCGTTGAGAAATGTCGTCTTTACATCCATTTGATGTAACTCTAAATCAAAATGAGCAACTAATGCCATTATGATTCTGAAGGAATCCTTACATGAGACTGGAGTAAATGTCTCATTGTAATCTATCCCTTCTCTTTGTGTAAATCCTTTTGCCGCGAGTCGTGCTTTATACTTTTTAATATTCCCTTTAGAGTCATACTTAATTTTGTAGACCCATTTACAGCCTACTGTTTTGGCTCCTTTAAGAATTTCCTCTAAGTCCCAAACATCTTTGGAACTCATCGATTCATCTCGTCTTCCATTGCCTTCATCCACTTCAATGAATGAGGGCTTTTCTTGGCTTCTTCATATGAGGAGGGATCTTTTTCCGTATGAACCATTTTTGTGTTATAAACCAATAGAAATAGCTGATCTTCTTGTTCTATTAGACCTTCTAATGGCCTCAGGTTCTGGCACATTCTGTGCCTCAACTTCTGGCACATTTTCTAACATTTGTTGCTGCACCTCCCTTTCATGCTCAACAACGGGTTCAGTCGGCCCCTGAAGGAAAGGTTCCGGGTCAACCCCCATAGTTGTCATGGGTGGAGTTGCAGCTGGTAGCGAGAAAAATGGCTCCTGAATCATCGGATTATGTGCATGGTACCTCTTCTCTCGATTTTCCGAGCTACCAAGCTCCCCCTTATCATTTCGTTCTCTAATAAGACTGCATGTCTTGTTTCTACAAACTTTGTATATTTGTCTAGGCAGTAGAAACAAAAAACCTTTTATCTGTCTGGGTAGCCAATGAAGTGGCAACTCACTGTTTTGAGATCTAACTTTGCAATGTTTGGATTAAACATTTGGCCTTTGCGGGGCACCCCCACACCGTGAAGTGTTATCAGGAGGGCACTTTTCCTGTCCATAGCTCGTACGGTGTTTTGGGCACCGACTTGCTTGGTACTCTATTGAGAATGTGAATAACTCATCATGTTGCGCACCATATACATAAGTGTACGGCTGCGCCTTTCAGCTACTCCATTCTTTTCTCCCAAAGTGGATACATTAAAAGCACTTGAGTTATCATATCTTTCTCTTGCCAAAATTTCTCCCGCCATACGGGATTTTTGACATAATATTATGTCAGCTTTACCCCGTTACGCAGGTATTTTCCCAGACTTTTCCCGCCATGCAGGTTTTATCATAATCATCTTTTCCCACCATGCGGGTAATTCCCTGTAAGGGAACATAAATGCTAGAATTGGCTCTTTTGACTGCATATTCAATCATCAAATTTAGGAATAAATCCGAATGCTCTTTGACACACATGCTTGATCCGACGTTGGTCAAATTAAACACGCATGTTGCTTGTTTCATCTCAAATCATGTTGACTGAAAAATCTTCTTCATAGAGAGTACAGGTAAGACATTCATCAACCAAGACTCTCAATGATCTATCTCTTTTCTTTTGATGCCATTCTTTAGAGAGAACATACTCCCTCACGTTATGACCTTTCTTGGTCATCTTTCGGGTCACTGGTACCCATTCATTTTATTTCACGAATGAAAGCATGGAAAACTTTTAGTCTGAGAAAACTTAGCCAATAATGAACAATAATGGGCATAAAAATAACCATGCGTTCGTCTGGTTAAAAAAATGTATATTAAACTTTGAAATTTTCTTTTATATTCTAAATCACCGTTGTGGTAGAATTCGAATAAGCATCATCCTTCTACATTAATTCCATATCACCGTTGGGAGAAAATGGAAATAATGCATATAACTCATAAACAATGTGATGATCGTATTTCTATTAAAGAACTTTGCTAAGAAATAATCATCATCATCAACTTTATTGCAACAGGAAAGAGAAATATACATTTCTCAAGTCAAAGAGCACTTCTTGATCGTTATCCGTTCTCTGAAAATTGATCACTTTGATACAAAATTTATCAGAGATTTAAACTTTGAACATAAGACTCATAGAATTATAGCAGTGCTATCATCAACGTTGGTCATGAAATAACAATACATATTTTAACTTTAAATCAAATATCTTTCTTTTGTCATAGCGGAAATTATCTGCATCTTATTTCACCCACAGGTGAAAAACATTGCTAAGAACATTTCTTCCAATTAAACTTTCCCGTTGGTTCCAATTTAATTGGAGGATAAAACTTTTACTTTGCAGCGAAAACTTTACAATATTCTATAAGAAATTTTAACCGGTTGGTTCAAAAATGCATTAGAGAAGCAACAATTTAATCTTTTACTTTAGTTCTATTCACTTTTAAAAGAGCACTTTTATTTTTATTTGCAGCGGAAAAACATGAATAAAAAATTCATGAACTTTTTATTCTTTACATAAACTTTTCTTTCACGAATAGAAATTCATGAACTTTTAATTTTCTTTATAAGATTCATGAATATTTCTTTTTCTGAAAATTTTCTATTTTCATTTTCAGAAACTATTTCTGTTTACTTTTCTATCTTATAAACAAAATTTTCGTTGGAAAAAATTTGCATAGAAAACACTATTTGAAATCTGCCAAAAAACTGGACAAATAGCAAAAAAGTTAAAAAAAAACTGCAGCGCAGCTACAGCCTCGGCCTAACGCGCTAGGCCAGCAGCGGCCCACTGTCTGCTCCTCCGCACGCTCGCACGAGCCGCCCTCAGCCCAGCGCGCAGCTGCGGCCTCGGCTGCTGATGGGCCTCGAACCCCTCGTTGGTTACCCCAAGTGGAAGGTGTAAGATGCAGTATTGTAGAAGTGTTTTCCCTTAGCAAAGATACCAAGGATCGAATCCCCAGAGACTCCTAGGTTCAACAAGTAGGTGTCAACTGCTACGGCGCCAGATTAGTAGCAATCAACGTGGACCTGCACACAGATACAAATAACTTTGCTCCCAACGAGTACAGAGAGGTTGTCAATCCCTCCGGCCTTGTAGTTCACAAAGGATTAAAAGCAATGATAGTAGTGATAGATAGTGTTTTGCAATAGTAAGTAATAACGAAAAGTAAATAGTGGATGTGATCAATGATGGTAATATGGACCGGAGTCTCATGATGTTCACTAGTGATGTCTCTCTCCCAAAAGACGATAAAACAGCTATGTGAGGTAAACAAATTACAGCTGGGCAATTGACAGGACCACGAACGCAAACCAATGCTGACTACATTGCAAGAAAGGTTGAGGTTCAAAGCATGGGCGGTACACCAAAGTAAGTAGACCGAAATCCATCAATATCTACTACTAATCATCCACCTTGAGATATCTATCCAGAACATCTCGCTGGTATTAAGTTGCGAGTCCCACCCATAGTGTAAACTCAATGCAACAGACAACTGCATTAAAAGAACTTTGCGTACAGTAAACAATCCTTGCACCCGCGGGCACAAGCACCGTTGTTTTCCCCCTTGTCGCAACAGCACATCCCCTAGACTCATGTTTCTGTCACTCAAGCTAGTCATCGAGGGGCATGAACCCACAATCAAGCATAACGTTCCCTCTTGGAGTCACTACCTATTACTCGGCCAAAGCAATAAATAACAACGGAGAACATGCAAGAATTACTTATGAACAAAAATATAAAAGAGGTAGATCAAATATATTACTCAAGATCAATCTGAACATAATCTCATAATCCATCGGATCCCAGCAAACTCAACATAGCAACATCATAAGGATTACATAGGTGCCTCGATCATGTAGGGCAGCTCACGAGGACTAATTAGTGAAGCACAAGAACGGGAGGAGAACATCACATAGGTACTGGTCATGGACTCATGGTCCAAGGGAGACTACTCACGAGTCATCCGGGAGGCGTCCATGGTGGTGGAGAAGCTCCCGGTGGTGATCCTCCCCTCCGGCAGGGTGCCGGGAAGAGTTCTCCTGGTGCTCCCGATCTTGGAAGCGGCGGCGGCGGCGGAACAGAGATGGGATCGCGAAAAGGGTTTTTTTGTTCTGAGGGTTTCGGAGGACACTTTAAATATATGCCAAAGGAGGGCATCGGGGGAGCTTCGGGGGTCCCAGGCGCCCCCCCCCCCCGGCG
>LR738710.1:17711027-17740948 GCA_902687465.1 Secale cereale | reverse complement strand
AATCCGTAACAAAAGACGGATTATCCTATCAGGGACTCCGTTCCAGAACATCTTTGCATAACTTCGTACCAACATGCCCCGGTTACTTCTGGCAAATGATGAAGTCATGGAATTTTTCAATACTTTGACACTAGCTAGGCAACCTCTCTCGACCCCTCGACCCCCGACAGCTCGGCGATCCACAAACCCTATACCCCCTCATGTCACATTTTGTCTAGCTATAGTTGTCAAAGGATTCAACAAAACCAGTACTTCATCATTAGGCGAAAGTAACAGTAGCATGATGGTACGAAGCTCTCCAAAGTTGTTTTGGAACGAAGTCTCAGATAAGATAATCCGTAACAAAAGACGGATTATCCTATCAGGAACTCCGTTCCAAAACATCTTTGCATAACTTCGTACCAACATGCCCCGGTTACTTCTGGCAAATGATGAAGTCATGGAATTTTTCAATACTTTGACACTAGCTAGGCAACCTCTCTCTCGACCCCCGACTGCTCGGCGATCCACAACCCTAGACCCCCGACTGCTAGGCAACCTCTCGACCCCTCGCCCTTCGGCCTCTCGGTCCCTCGACGACCCTCGACCCCTCGACCTTCGGCCTCTCGGTCCCTCGACGACCCTCGACACCGCCCCCCCCCCCCCTAATGTCGAAGTTATCGGGGAGGGTGTATATCGACATAGACATATCCGATAAAAAAAAGAGGAAGAAGAAGAAAAAAGGAACCGCTAGAGGAGAAGATCGAAGAAAAAAAAAGAAAAAAAAAGGAGAAGAAGAAAGGAATAGAGGAGAAGAATTTTCTCCTCTATTTCCTTTCTTCTTCTCCTCTTTTTTTCTTTTTTTTCTTCTTCTTATTTATTTCTCCTCTTCTTCCTCTCCTCTTCTTCTTTCTTTCCTCTTTCTTATTTTCTTCTTTCCTATCCTTCTTTTTCTAAATTTGTAACTTTTGCATATATAAAACTTTCTATATATATTTAGCATATATAAACAAAAAACTATATAGCCACATACACATATATATATACATCACATATACACACATCACATATATACAGCAACTTCCTAAGAAAAAATATATTTATATACACATAAATATATATTTAACATATATATTTAGCAAATTCCTAAGAAAAAAAAGATATACACATACATATAAATACAGCAACTATATATACATATATACATATATACACAGCAACTATATATATATACAGCAATATTAAACATAAAAAAAGGGAGCCCCTCACATCGGCAGGGCTGGGCGGCGCGACGGCGGCGGGGCGGGGCGGCGACGAGGCGGCGTCGGGGCGCGGCGGCGCGACGGCGGCGGGGCGGGGCGCGCGGCGGCGCGGGGCGATGGGCCGGCCGGGGCGCGGCGACGGCGCGGGGCGGGGCGACAGCGCGGGGCGCGGCGACGGCGCGGGGCGGGGCGACGAGGCGGCGTCGGGGGCGACGGCGACGGCGACGGGGCGACGGTGGCGACGGCGACGGCGACGGCGACGGGGTGACGGGGGCGACGGCGACGGCGACGGGGAAGGAGCAGATCGAGGGAGGCGTCGGGGCGGGGAAGAAGAAAACTGCCCAAATTTTCGCAAGTGTTGGTTATATAGGAGGGGCATTAGTCCCGGTTGGTGGCTGAAACCGGGACTAATGCCACCCTTTAGTCCCGGTTGCTGCCACCAACCGGGACTAAAGGTCCCTTTTCAGCAGCCCAAAGGGCGGGAAGGAGGGGCCTTTAGTCCCGGTTGGTGGCAGCAACCGGGACTAAAGGGGGTCATTAGTCCCGGTTTCAGCCACCAACCGGGACTAATGCCTCCCTTTAGTCCCGGTTGGTGCCACCAACCGGGACCAAAGGCCCTGTGCTGGCGCGGGTGCGGTGGGATGTTTAGTCCCACCTCGCTAGCTGAGGGAGCTCGAGAGTGGTTTATAAGGGCTGCTGCTCCCACCCTCTCGAGCTCCTCTCAAATGCAGGCTTCTGGGCCTAACTCTGCGCGCTGCCCTGTGAGCTTGCTGGGCCTTATATTACAGGTGGATCCTGTGCTATAGGCCTTGCAGGCTCACTGGGCAGCGCCCAATTTTTTCTTTTCCTTTTTTGCTTTATTTATTTCTAAGTTGTTTTTTGCTGTATTTAGAGTTGCTTTATTTATTTTATTTTCTTTGTTTATTTCTAAGTTGTTTTTTGCTGTATTTAGAGTTGCTTTATTTATTTTCTTTGTTGCTTTATTTATTTTATTTTGTTTATACTTACAACAAAATACTTATTGTTGCTATTTATTTCTAAGTTGTTTTTTGCTGTATTTAGAGTTGCTTTATTTATTTTATTTTCTTTGTTTATTTCTAAGTTGTTTTTTGCTGTATTTAGAGTTGCTTTATTTATTTTACTTTCTTTATTTATTTTCTTTGTTGCTTTATTTATTTTATTTTGTTTATACTTACAACAAAATACTTATTGTTGCTATTTATTTTTCAAGTTTGTTTTGTTTTGTTTTGTTTTGTTAGTGCAAGTAGTATTGAAATTTGAATAGTACAAACGGACAATGGTATCATACTCGTTTGTTACAAAGTTGGCATGGTATCATCATAATACTTGCGGAAATAACTCTTCACTTTTTCTTCGCTTGTGTCATTTGCTTATTGCGCCGTAACCATGGATAATCTTCATCGTTTATCAGGATGCTTGGGTCAGCCTTGACTTTGAAGGGAGGAATTTCATGAAACTTTTCATAATCTTCAGACATGTCTGTCTTGCCCTTCACTCCCAGGATGTCCCTTTTTCCTGAAAGAACTATGTGGCGCTTTGGCTCATCATATGATGTATTCGCTTCCTTATCTTTTCTTTTTCTCGGTCTGGTAGACATGTCCTTCACATAGATAACCTGTGACACATCATTGGCTAGGACGAACGGTTCGTCAGTGTATCCAAGATTTTTCAGATCCACTGTTGTCATTCCGTACTGTGGGTCTACCTGTACCCCGCCTCCTGACAGATTGACCCATTTACACTTAAACAAAGGGACCTTAAAATCATGTCCGTAGTCAAGTTCCCATATGTCCACTATGTAACCATAATATGTGTCCTTTCCCCTCTCGGTTGTTGCATCAAAGCGGACACCGCTGTTTTGGTTGGTGCTCTTTTGATCTTGGACAATCGTGTAAAATGTATTCCCATTTATCTCGTATCCTTTGTAAATCAATACAGTCGAAGATGGTCCCCTGGACAACAAGTACAACTCATCACAAATAGTGTTGTCACCTCTGAGACGTGTTTCCAACCAACTGCTGAAAGTCCTGATGTGTTCACGTGTAATCCAGTCGTCGCACTGCTCCGGGTGTTTGGAGCGCAGACTATTCTTGTGTTCATCAACATACGGGGTCACCAATGTAGAGTTCTGTAGAACTGTGTAGTGTGCTTGAGACCAAGAATAACCGTCCCTGCATATTATTGAGTCCCTTCCAAGCGTGCCTTTTCTAGTCAGTCTCCCCTCGTACCGCGATTTAGGGAGACCTATCTTATTAAGGCCAGGAATGAAGTCAACACAAAACCCGATGACATCCTCTGTTTGATGGCCCATGGAGATGCTTCCTTCTGGCCTTGCGCGGCTACGGACATATTTCTTGAGGACTCCCATGAACCTCTCAAAGGGGAACATATTGTGTAGAAATACGGGCCCCAGAATGACAATCTCGTCGACTAGATGAACTAGGACGTGTGTTAAGATATTGAAGAAGGATGGTGGGAACACAAGCTCGAAACTGACAAGACATTGCGCCACATCACTCCTTAGCCTTGGTACGATTTCTGGATCGATCACCTTCTGAGAGATTGCATTGAGGAATGCACATAGTTTCACAATGGCTAATCGGACGTTTTCCGGTAGAAGCCCCCTCAATGCAACCGGAAGCAGTTGCGTCATAATCACATGGCAGTCATGAGACTTTAGGTTCTGGAACTTTTTCTCTGCCATATTTATTATTCCCTTTATATTCGACGAGAAGCCAGTCGGGACCTTCATACTGAAAAGGCATTCAAAGAAGATTTCTTTCTCTTCTTTCGTAAGAGCATAGCTGGCAGGACCTTCATACTGCTTCGGAAGGATGCCGTCTTTTTCGTGCAAACGTTGCAGGTCCCCCCGTGCCTCAGCTGTATCTTTTGTCTTTCCATACACGCCCAAGAAGCCTAGCAGGTTCATGCAAAGGTTCTTCGTCACGTGCATCACGTCGATTGAAGAGCGGACCTCTAGGTCTTTCCAGTAGGGTAGGTCCCAAAATATAGATTTCTTCTTCCACATGGGTGCGTGTCCCTCATCGTCATTCGGAACAGCTAGTGCGCCGGGGCCCTTTCCGAAGATTACATGTAAATCATTGACCATAGCAAGTACGTGATCACCGGTACGCATGGCGGGCTTCTTCCGGTGATCTGCCTCGCCTTTGAAATGCTTGCCTTTCTTTCGACATTGATGGTTGGTCGGAAGAAATCGACGATGGCCCAGGTACACATTCTTCCTGCACTTGTCCAGGTATATACTTTCAGTGTCATCTAAACAGTGCGTGCATGCGTGGTATCCTTTGTTTGTCTGTCCTGAAAGGTTACTGAGAGCGGGCCAATCGTTGATGGTCACGAACAGCAACGACTTTAGGTCAAATTCCTCCTGTTTGTGCTCATCCCACGCACGTACACCGTTTCCATTCCACAGCTGTAAAAGTTCTTCAACTAATGGCCTTAGGTACACATCAATGTCGTTGCCGGGTTGCTTAGGGCCTTGGATGAGAACTGGCATCATAATGAACTTCCGCTTCATGCACATCCAAGGAGGAAGGTTATACATACATAGAGTCACGGGCCAGGTGCTGTGATTGCTGCTCTGCTCCCCGAAAGGATTAATGCCATCCGCGCTTAGAGCAAACCATACGTTCCTTGCGTCCTTTGCAAACTCCTCCCAGTACTTTCTCTCGATTTTTCTCCATTGCGACCCGTCAGCGGGTGCTCTCAACTTCCCGTCTTTCTTACGGTCCTCACTGTGCCATCGCATCAACTTGGCATGCTCTCTGTTTCTAAACAAACGTTTCAACCGTGGCATTATAGGAGCATACCACATCACCTTTGCAGGAACCCTCTTCCTGGCGGGCTCGCCATCAACATCACCAGGGTCATCTCGTCTGATCGTATACCGCAATGCACCGCATACCGGGCATGCGTTCAGATCGTTGTATGCACCGCGGTAGAGGATGCAGTCATTAGGGCATGCATGTATCTTCTGCACCTCCAATCCTAGAGGGCATACGACCTTCTTTGCTGCGTATGTACTGTCGGGAAATTCGTTATCCTTCGGAAGCTTCTTCTTCAATATTTTCAGTAGCTTCTCAAATCCTTTGTCAGCCACAGCATTCTCTGCCTTCCACTGCAGCAATTCCAGTACGGTACCGAGCTTTGTGTTGTCATCTTCGCAATTGGGGTACAACCCTTTTTTGTGATCCTCTAACATGCGATCGAACTTCAGCTTCTCCTTTTGACTTTCGCATTGTGTCCTTGCATCGACAATGACCCGGTGAAGATCATCATTTGGTTCGTCTTGATCTTCAGCAGCTTCACCCGTTGCAGCATCATTGGGCACATCGTCTGGTTCCTCTTGATCTTCACCAGCTCCCCCCATTGCAGCATCACCGTATTCAGGGGGCACATAGTTGTCATCGTACTCTTCTTCTTCGCCGTCTTCCATCATAACCCCTATTTCTCCGTGCCTCGTCCAAACATTATAGTGTGGCATGAAACCCTTGTAAAGCAGGTGGGAGTGAAGGATTTTTCGGTTAGAGTAAGACATCGTATTCACACATTTAGTGCATGGACAACACATAAAACCATTCTGCTTGTTTGCCTCTGCCGCATTTAGAAACTCACGCACGCCCTTAATGTACTCGGAGGTGTGTCTGTCACCGTACATCCATTGGCGGTTCATCTGCGTGCATTTATATATAATTAAGTGTGTCAAAAACCATTACAGAACATCATAAATAGATAATTAAGTGACCAAATGGATAAAAGTTCATCATCACATTAAAACCAAAGTACATACATATATAGTTCTCATCTAACAACATATAGCTCTCCATACACATCGAAACTATGCAAAACATTTCAACGCGAAAACAAATGCTATCATAATCGCAACCAAGGTAACAATTGATCCAACGGCATAATGATACCAAGCCTCGGTATTAATGGCATATTTTCTAATCTTTTTAATCTTCAACCGCATTGCATCCATCTTGATCTTGTGATCATCGACGACATCCGCAACATGCAACTCCAATATCATCTTCTCGTCCGCAATTTTTTTTTATTTTTTCCTTCAAGAATTTGTTTTCTTCTTCAACTAAATTTAACCTCTCGACAATAGGGTCCATCTTGATCTTGTGATCATCGATAACTTCCGCAACATGCAACTCCAATTCCATCTTCTCCTCCTCCATTTTTTCCAATTTTTTCTTTAACGAAATGTTTTCCTCTTCAACTAAATTTAACCTCTCCACAAGAGGGTCGGTTGGAATTTCCGGTTCAACTACCTCCTAGACATAATAAAACATCTATGCATGTCAGGTTGGTCGGCATAACTATCATAAGCACTAAAACAAATAGTTATAAATTAAAGATAATATACCACATCCGAATCGTAGACCGGACGAGGGCCCACGTGGGCGGATATCAAAACCATCGCACTATATACTAACAAGCAATAATAAACGTAAGAAAATTAGACAAATATCTATCTAAAGCAATAATAAAAGTAAGAAAAGCATGGACATAACAAGAGGCTCACCACGGTGGTGCCGTTGACGAGATCGGCGGGGGCGATCGACGGCGGCGAAGACGGGGACGGGACGTGACGGACCGCTAAACCTAGACAAATCTCGGAGAAAATAGAGCTTCGAGAGGAGAAAAGCTTAACTAGTGTGGCTCGGGCATTCCACCGAACACGTTGTGTGCATAGGAGGTGAGCTAGAGCACCACTAACCCCTCTCCCCCTCGGCCAGAAAAAAAACAGAGCAGTGAGCTCAGCTCTTGAGTGAGGGGGTTTATATAGGCAACTCACTGGTCCCGGTTGGTGCTACAAACCGGGACTAAAGGGGTGCCTTTGGGCCCGGTTCATAATACCAACCGGGACCAATAGTGGTGGGCCATGAGCAAGAGCCATTGGTCCCGGTTTTTAGCTCCAACCGGGACCAATAGGTCTAGCCGAGCCGGGATCAATGGCCCACGTGGCCCGGCCGGCCCCCTGGGCTAACGAACCGGGTCCAGTACCCCCATTGGTCCCGGTTCTAGATTGAACCGGGGATAATGGGCTGGACCAATGCCCTGTTTTCTACTAGTGGATTCATAATCAAGTGAGTCCAAAAGTCCATCACTATGGAGTTTCTTCATGCGCTTTACACCAATATGACCTAACCGGCAATGCCACAAATAAGTTGCACTATCATCATTAACCTTGCATCTTTTGGCTTCAATATTATGAATATGTGTATCACTACGATCGAGATCCAACAAACTATTTTTATTGGGTGTATGACCATCGAAGGTTTTATTCATGTAAACAGAATAACAATTATTCTATGACTTTAAATGAATAACCGTATTGCAACAAACATGATCAAATCATATTCATGCTCAACACAAATGCCAAATAACATTTATTAAGGTTCTACACCAATCCCGAAAGTATAGGGAGTGTGCGATGATGATCATATCAATCTTGGAACCACTTCCAACACACATCGTCACTTCTCCTTTAACTAGTCTCTCTTCATTTTGCAACTCTAGTTTCGAGTTACTAATTTTAGCAACTGAACTGTTATCAAATACCCAGGGGTTGCTATGAACACTAGTAAAATACACATCAATAATCTGTATTTCAAATATACCTTTGTTCACTTTGCCATCCTTCTTATCCGCCAAGTATCTAGAGCAGTTCCACTTCCAGTGACCATTTCCTTTGCAGTAGAAGCACTTAGTTTTAGGCTTGAGTTTAGCTTTGGGTTTCTTCACGGGAGTGACAACTTGCTTGTCATTCTTCTTGAAGTTCCCCTTATATCCCTTTGCCCTTTACTTGAAACAAGTGGTCTTGTTAACCATCAACACTTGATGCTCTTTCTTGATTTCTACTTTCGCCGATTTCAGCATCGCGAAGAGCTCGGGAATTACTTTCGTCATCCCTTGCATATCATAGTTCATCATGAAGTTCTACTAACTTGGTGATAGTGACTAGAGAACTTTGTCAATGACTACCTTATCTGGAATATTAACTCCCACTTGATTCAAGTAATTGTAGTACCCAGACAATCCGAGCAGATGCTCACTGGTTGAGCTATTCTCCTCCATCTTATAGGAAAAGTACTATCAGAGGTCTTATACCTCTCGACATGGGCATGAGTGTGAAATACTAATTTCAACTCTTGGAACATCTCATATGCTCCGTGGCATTCAAAACGTTTTTGAAGTACCGGTTATAGGCCGTAAAGCATGGCGCACTAAACTATCAAGTAGTCATCGTACCGAGCTTGTCAAACGTTCATAACGTCTACATCTGCTCCTGCAATAGATATGTCACCTAGCGGTGTATCAAGGACATAATACTTCTGTGCAGCAATGAGGATAATCCCCAGATCACGAACCTAGTCCGCATCAGTGCTACTAACATCTTTCAACTTAGTTTTCTCTAGGAACATATAAAAATAATCTGGGAGCTACATCGCGAGCTATTGATCTAGAACATAGATATGCTAATACTACCAGGACTAAGTTCATGATAAATTAAAGTTCAATTAATCAAATTACTTAAGAATTCCCTCTTAGATAGACATCCCTCTAATCATCTAAGTGATCACGTGATCCATATCAACTAAACCATGTCCGATCATCACGTGAGATGGACTAGTTTTCAATGGTGAACATCTTATGTTGATCATGTCTACTATATGATTCACGCGCGACCTTTCGGTCTCCAGTGTTCCGAGGCCATATCTGCATATGCTAGGTTCGTCAAGTTAAACCCAAGTATTCTGCGTGTGCAAAACTGGCTTACACCCGTTGTATGTGAACGTAGAGCTTATCACACCCGATCATCACGTGGTGTCTCGGCACGACGAACTTTCGCAACGGTGCATACTAAGGGAGAACACTTATACCTTGAAATTTAGTGAGAGATCATCTTATAATGCTACCGTCGATCTAAGCAAAATAAGATGCATAAAAGATAAACATCACATGCAATCAATATAAGTGATATGATATGGCCATCATCATCGTGTGCCTTTGATCTCCATCTCCAAGGCACCGTCATGATCACCATCGTCACCGGCGCGACACCTTGATCTCCATCGTAGCATCGTTGTCGTCTCACCAACTATTGCTTCCACGACTATCGCTACCGCTTAGTCATAAAGAAAAGCAATTACATGGCGATTGTATTTCATACAATAAAGCAACAACCATATGGCTCCTGTCAGTTGTCGATAACTTTACAAAACATGATCATCTCATACAATAACGTATAACTCATCACGTCTTGACCATATCACATCACAACATGCCCTGCAAAAACAATTTAGACGTCCTCTACTTAGTTGTTGCAAGTTTTACGTGGCTACTACGGGCTGAGCAAGAACCGTTGTTACCTACCCATCAAAACCACAACGATATTTCGTCAAGTATGTGTTGTTTTAACCTTCACAAGGACCGGGCATAGCCACACTAGATTCAACTAAAGTTGGACAAACTGACACCCGGAGCCACCTGTGTGCGAAGCACGTTAGTAGAACCAGTCTCGCGTAAGCGTACGCGCAATGTTGGTCCGGGACGCTTCATCCAACAATACCGCCGAATCAAAGTATGACATGCTGGTAAGAAGTATGACTAGTATCGTCCACAACTCACTTGTGTTCTACTCGTGCATATTATCTATGCATAGACCTGGCTCATTATGCCACTATTGGGGAACGTAGTATTTCAAAATTTTCCTATGATCGCGCAAGATCTATCTACTAGATGCATAGCAACAAGAGGGGAGAGTGTGTCTACGTACCCTTGTAGACCGAAAGCGGAAGCGTCTAGTGACGCGGTTGATGTAGTCGAACGTCTTCGTGATCCAACCGATCAAGCACCGAACGTACGACACCTCCGTGTTCAGCACATGTTCAGCTCGATGACGTCCCACGAGCTCTTGATCCAGCTGAGCTTCACGGGAGAGTTTCGTCAGCACGACGGCGTGGTGACGGACATGATGAAGCTACCGGCCCAGGGCTTCGCCTAAGCACTGCAACGGTACGACCGTGGTGTGTTTCTGTGGAGGGGGGCACCGCACACGGCTAAAAGATCAATGATCAACTTGTGTGTCTATGGGGTGACCCCACCCCCGTATATAAAGGAGTGGAGGAGGGGAAGGGCCGACCCTCTACTATGGCGCGCCCTGGGGAGTCCTACTCCCACCGGGAGTAGGATTCCCCCTTTCCTAGTAGAAATAGGAGCCCTTCCAAGTAGTAGGAGTAGGAGAGAAGGAAAGGGAAAAGAGAAGAGAAGGAAGGAGGGGTGCGCATCCTCGTCTCTCTCTTTCCCCTAAAGCCCAATAAGGCTCATATGCTCTCCGGTGAATTCCCGTAACTCTTCGGTACTCCGGAAAATACCCGAATCACTCGGAACATTTCCGATGTCCGAATATAGTCGTCCAATATATCGATCTTTACATCTCGGGCATTCCAAGACTCCTCTTCATGTCTGTGATCTCATCCGAGACTCCGAACTACCTTCGGTATATCAAAAATCATAAATTCATAATACCGATCGTCATCAAACGTTAAGCGCGCGGACCCTACGGGTTCGAGAACTATGTAGACATGACAGAGACACATCTCTGGTAAATAGCCAATAGCGGAACCTGGATGCTCATATTGGTTCCTACATATTCTACGAAGATCTTTATCGGTCAAACCGCATAACAACATACGTTGTTCCCTTTGTCATCGGTATGTTACTTGCCCGAGATTCGATCGTCGATATCTCTATACCTAGTTAATCTCGTTACCGGAAAGTCTCTTTACTCGTTCTGTAATACATCATCTCGTGACTAACTCATTAGTCATTTGCTTGCAAGGCTTATTATGATGTGTATTACCGAGAGGGCCCAGAGATACCTCTCCGACACTCGGAGTGACAAATCCTATTCTTGATCTATGCCAACACCACGGACACCTTCGGAGACACCTGTAGAGCATCTTTATAATCACCCATTTACGTTGTGACGTTTGATAGCACACAAGGTGTTCCTCCGATATTCGGGAGTTGCATAATCTCATAGTCATAGGAACATGTATAAGTCATGAAGAAAGGAATAGCAGTAGAACTAAACGATCATAGTGCTAAGCTAACGGAAGGGTCTTGTCCATCACATCATTCTCCTAATGACGTGATCCCGTTGATCAACTGACAACTCATGTGTATGGCTTGGAAACATAACCTTCTTTGATCAATGAGCTAGTCTAGTAGAGGCATACTAGGGACACTCAGTTTTGTCTATGTATTCACACATGTACTATGTTTCCGGTTAATACAATTCTAGCATGAATAATAAACATTTATCATGATATAAGGAAATATAAATAATAACAACTTTATTATTGCCTCTAGGGCATGTTTCCTTCACCTGCCTCCACTGATGGCGCGAGATCCCAGTGAAAGTGCGTTATATCGACTAGAGGGGGGTGAATATGCGATTTTTATGAATTCTTCACTGAGGAATTTGCTGTTGAGGAAATACCTTAGCAAAGAACTACTTGCAGCGGAATAAGTACTCAGAAGTTAACATGACAGAATACAAGCATGGTCATCATGAAGATATGAAGACAAACACAGAGTACAGAAAGCGTAAACACAGGATAGCACAGGATGAAGACAAACAGACTGAAGAAATTGAACTGAGGAAATTGAGAAAGTCTTCAGTCAAAGTCTTCAAACAGATATGAACAAGCACACAACACAGATATGAGGAAATGAAAGAGTTGAGGAAATAGAACCAGTAAGGTTGGTGAAGACAATTATTTGTTAGACCAGTTCCAACTGTTGTCTCAGTTGTACATCTGGTTAGGGCGGCTAGGTATTTAAACCTGAGGACACACAGTCCCGGACACCCAGTCAAGGACACACAGTCCAAGACACCAAGTCCTCACCGTATTCCCCTTGAGCTAAGGTCACAAAGACCTTGCCCAATCACTCGTGGTAAGTCTTCAGGTGACTTCCGAACCTTCACAGACTTGGTCACTCGGCGATCCACAATTCCTCTTGGATGCTCTAGACCATGACGCCTAACCGTCTGGAAGAAGCACATTCTTCAAAGGTAACAAGCGTCGGATCCATGCAGGATCAATCTGTTCAATGATGCTCAATCACTTTTGGGTTTGAAGGTTTTGGGTTTGGTTTTGCGTTTTTCCTCACTTGATGATTTTCGCTCAAAGTCCTCGGAGGATGGGTTACCCTTATGACAAGTGTTAGTTTCTCGCGAAGCAGCCAACCAACTGGTGGTTGTAGGGGGCGGCTATTTATAGCCTAGGGAGCAGCCTGACATGATAAGACATAAATGCCCTTTAATGATTGCTAGGTGGCTTCTCACCCCTCGTTGGTTACCCCAAGTGGAAGGTTTGAGATGCAGTGTAGCAGAAGTTTTCCCTTGGTAGTACGAAGGATCGTTTTCCCTGAGACTCCCAGTTTCAACAAGAAGGTGTCAACTGCTAACGGCGCCAGATATTAGCAATCAACGTGGACCTGCACACAGATACAAATAACTTTGCTCCCAACGAGTACAGAGAGGTTGTCAATCCCTCCGGCCTTGTAGTTTACAAAGGATCAAACGCAAGTGATAATAGTGATAGATATAATTGCAATAGTAAATAAAAAGAGGAAAAGTAAATAGCGGATGTGATCAATGATGGTAATATGGACCGGAGTCTCATGATGTTCACTAGTGATGTCTCTCTCCCAAAAGACGATAAAACAGCTATGTGAGGTAAACGAATTACAGCTGGGCAATTGACAGGACCATGTGCGCAAACCAATGCTGACTACATTGCAAGAAAGGTTGAGGTTCAAAGCATGGGCGGTACGCCGAGGTAAGTAGACCGAAATCCATCTGCATCTACTACTAATCATCCACCTTGAGATATCTATCCAGAACATCTCGCTGGTATTAAGTTGCGAGTCCCACCCATAGTGTAAACTCAAAGCAACAGACAACTGCATTAAAAGAACTTTGCGTAAAGTAAACAATCCTTGCACCCGCGGGCACAAGCACCGTTGTTTTCCCCCTTGTGGCAACAGCACATCCCCTAGACTCATGTTTCTGTCACTCAAACTAGTCATCGAGGGGCATGAACCCACAATCAAGCATAACGTTCCCTCTTGGAGTCACTACCTACTACTTGGCCAAAGCAATAAATAACAACGGAGAACATGCAAGAATTACTTACGAACATAAATATAAAAGAGGTGAATCAAATATATTACTCAAACACAATCTGAACATAATCTCATAATCCACCGGATCCCAGCAAACTCATCATAGCAACAGCATAAGGATTACATATGTGCCTCGATCATGTAGGGCAGCTCACGAGGACTAATTAGTGAAGCACAAGAACGGGAGGAGAACATCACATAGCTACTGGTCATGGACTCATGGTCCAAGGGAGACTACTCACAACTCATCCGGGAGGCGTCCATGGTGGTGGAGAGGCTCCCGGTGGTGATCCTCCCCTCCGGCAGGGTGCCGGGAAGAGTTCTCCTGGTGCTCCCGATCTTGGAAGCGGCGGCGGCGGCGGAACAGAGATGAGATCGCGAAAAAAGTTCCTCCCTCGAGGGTTTCGGGAGACGCTTTAAATATATGCCAAAGGGGGGCATCGGAGGAGCCTCGGGGGGCCCAGGCGCCCCCCCCGGCACGGCCCAGGGGGGGGGGCACCGCCAGGGCGCTTGGAGCCCTGGTGGCCCCCCCCGGCTGTCCTTCGGGCGCACGGTAGTTTCTGGAATGCTGATTTTTTATATAATTTTTTAGGATTTTTCCTGGCAGTTCTCGTAACGTGAAAACCTGAAATACAAAAACAGCCGAAAACAAAAACTGGCACTGGGGTGCACTGAGTTAATAGGTTAGTCCAAATATGATCAAAAGTGTATGGAAGTATATAAATATCATAGCAATATCACCCAAAAGAGGCATGGAGCAAGCAGAAATTATAGATACGTTTTGGACGTATCAACATCCCCAAGCTTAATTCCTGCTCGTCCTCGAGTAGGTAAATGATAGCAAGAATAATTTCTGTGGTGACATGCTATTAACCATATAGGACTTTTTCATAGTCATATGACAAAAGCTTACTGAGACAATGAATCTATAGTAATTAAGTTGCCTCATGAGAAAATCACAAAGGACTGAAAGTTTTACAATATGATACTGAAACATCAAATAGATTTGCAATGAACATGATGTGCAAATATGATAAAGTGATATCTAGCTTGCCCCCTTTAGTGAAGCAAAACATAAATGCAGGGGCACCTCCAAGGTTTAAGTGATGACTAGATACAATGATTTCAGAATAAACGATATCACAATCATGCAAAAGACAATGCTACTTTGGGACAATGCACATTACACTCAGAATGACAATCATGCTCTCAGTAGTTGGTGCTTTTAAAAGAAGGTGGAGACTCAACATAAAAGTAAAAGAATGGCCCTTCGCAGAGGGAAGCAGGGATTACTCATGTGCTAGAGCTTTTTATTTTGAAAACATAGAAACAATTTTGTCAACGGTAGTAGTACTTCATATGTGTTATGCATAATATATCCTATAAGTTGCAAGCCTCATGCATCGAATACCAATAGTGCTTGCACCTTGTCCTAATTAGCTCGGATTTCCATGGATTGTCATTGCATTACATATGTTTCAACCAAGTGTCACAAAGGGGTACCTCTATGTCACCTGTACAAAGGTCCAAGGAGATAGATCGCATTTGATTTCTCATTTTTGATAGATCTCAACTTGAGGACATCCATACCAGGACAACATAGAAAATAGATAATGGACTCCTCTTTAATGCTTAAGCATATTCTCATAAGAGATTGAGGATTAATGTCCAAGCTAAAACTTCCACCATGATACATGGCTTTGGTTGGCGGCCCAATGTTCTTCTCTAACAATATGCATACTCAAACCATTCAACCCATGGCAAATCACCCTTACTTTAGACAAGACGAACATGCATAGCAACTCACATGATATTCAACAAAAGTGTAACAGTTGATGGCGTCCCCAGAAACATGGTTACCGCTCAGCAAGCAACTTATAAGAAAATAAGATACATAAGCAACATATTCTTTACCACAATAGTTTTTAAGCTACTTTCCCATGAGCTATGTATTGCAAAAACTGAAGGTTTTAAAGGTAGCACATGTAAATTTACTTGGAGTGGCGGTGAAATACCACATATAGGTAGGTATGGTGGACTCATATGGCATAACTGGTTTAAAAGGATGTGGATGCACAAGCAGTCAGTCCGCTTAGTACAGGTGGAGGTTAGCAAAAGACTGGGAGCGACCAACTAACACTAGTAGATAAAGGGGATTTAGCCCCGGTTCATTTGGCCTTTTAGCCCCGGTTCTGGAACCGGGGCAACAGGGTCGGTACTAATGCTCTGACCCTTTAGTCCCGGTTCAATCCAGAACCGGGGCAAAAGGGTGTCCACGTGGCCTGTGCACCGAGTCCAGGCAGGAGGGGCTTTAGTCCCGGTTGGTGGTACCAACCGGGACCAAAAGGCATGCACGTGTCAGCATTTCTGTAGCTGTGGTTTTTGTTTTTTTTTTTGAAAGGGGAGGGGGGGGTTTAGGTTTTGGGGGTTAATTTAGGTGTTTGATATATTGTGTTAGCTAGCTAATTAATAGAGAGAAGTGTTCTCTCTTATGTCCGTGCTTTTGGTCGACGCTACATACTACACATACGTATATATATGGACTAGAGTCACGCTAGCTAGCTAGCTAGCTGCTAGCTATACTAAGCAAACGAAGGAACAGAAGATCTCGTATATATAATCAACATATATATATATGCATACAGAGAGAAGTAATAATATCGACCACCTCTCCTTCTCCGAGAGATTGGTCGAACAACAAGTTCTCGTATATCTATCGATCCGACACTACCGGGCACATATATACAATAATTATCTCTTACAAAAATAATCTCCTAACACATGGATGCAGGGTCCACATAGTATTCTCCGTCTTCAGCGATCACGTGTTCAAGGAAGAATGCCGCCAATTCCTCTTGAATTGCCCGCAGACGATCTGGTGTTAGGAGTTCATCCCGCATCCGAAACATCTAATTTGAAGTAGGGGGTCAATACATGAAATGATGCTATAAATTTGTGAATATTATTGATTGCTTACGCACTTTAAATTGTTCATCAGTGTAGCCCCGCTCACAGGTCGTGTGGCGGATGGACTCGCAAATGTAGTATCCACAATAATCATTCCCGGGTTCCTGCCACAACCACTTTACAAGAAATAGAGCTCAATCAAACTGATAAGCAAGAATGCCAAATTGGTATTGATGAAACTAGCTAGCGCTTGAATCAAGATATAGGAGATGCGCGCGCGGAACATGCTACTATATAGTACTTACTTTCGGGTATCTAAATTGTAGCTTCTTCGGCAGTCCCGGAGCTTTTTTGATGAATTTTTTCCAAGCCCTGCCAGACAAAGGAAACAATTAGTTGATATCAGAAATGAAGTTGCTGATATATATGCATGGTGGATAATATTGATCGATTTAACTTACCTGGCTAGAATTTGAGTCATGTCCGCATACTCCTCGGGATCTTTACGTTTAGAGTCGAAGACAGTTACTATTCCCTTCTCAAGCTTAATCTCTAAGAGAATATAGTGGAAGCTGCGCACGAATGAATGAGATCATTACATCACTATAAACTTGACTGATATATATAAGGGAAACCAAATATGCACAAGACATTAACACTCACTTGAAGTTGTAAGGAAAGAGTATTATATCTTTGTTTTCATTTACCACCAACGATCGTAGCAAGTTGGTCTCGGTATCGCCGGGACGCAATTTAACCTCGGTTGCATCTATGAGGTATGTGTTAATAAACCCAATATCACCTACTTGTCTTTTCTTCAATTCGACGATCTTCAATCTGCATAATATAGTGAGGATAATTATAAATACATGCAATGAAGATCAGCTATATAGAGAGACTTAATGACAGAAGTAGTACTACTTACAGACAGTAGCAGGTGATCGTTGTTTTATCGAGGGCCAATAGATTGAAAAATTGATAGAACTCCTCAAATGGAACAGGCAACAGGTCAATTCCAACGAGGTCATGCTCCGGTTTAACTCTCAAATACAAGTTATTCCTCCCCCCAGACTCTCTGCAGATTTTCATGTACCAATCATGCAATCTTCGCATATTCGTTGATAGAGATCTTTCATTTTTGACGAGAGGCTTTTTGTACTCGTATCTTTCTATCTGCACGTCCATGAAATCATAGTGTACATCGTCGGACGCGTAATCTGCAAGATTGGTATAACCGGGCACCATCCTCGGATCATTAGCGACCATGTCGCTAGACACCTTGAGCGGGGGGCACGATTGGTTCGCTTGTTCGCCGAGCTGGGCAATTTGTTTCCCAGCTCGCCCTTCTGCTAACCTCTGATCACTTTTTGTACTTCCGGACTGCTTGGCATCTTGAAATGTCTTTTGAATAATGCGGTCATAGTTGCCCTTCGGCTTACTTTTCGTTGGTTGCTTCAGGGCAGCAAGAGTGCGCTTTGCTTTCACCGCATCTATCTTCTCCTCTGGAGGTGGATGTCTCTGTGCTTTCAACCCTTCAAAAAAGTCCTTCATTTCGCCTTCAGCGATCTTCGTGTTTTCCTCGTCGGACCTCTCGTACGGTAACTTCTCTAGAGGCGTGAGAGAAGGACCGAATCTGCATCGCCTCCCGCCTCTGGCTGTACTGGTAGACGTCGCCGGACCAGACGAAGCGGCTGTCTTTTTTACTTGCTTAGGCGCCGGAGCAGGAGCAGCCGGAGCGGCGGCAGGTCTCTTCCGCCCTTGCTGATTAGGCGAAGGAGGAGCTGGCTGTCTGCTCGGGCGCGCCGGCGGCGAAGGAGGCGGAGTGCCGCCACGCGCCGGCGGCGAAGGAGGCGGTGTGCCGCCACGCGCCGGAGAAGGAGCCGGAGTGCCCTGATGGTCACTCGCCGGAGAAGGAGCCGGAGTGCCCTGATGGTCACTCGCCGGAGGAGGAGGCGGTGGAGGAGGCGGAGTGCCCTGACTCGTCGGAGGAGGAGGAGGAGGCGGAGGCGTCCAGTTCAGAATGTTGATTAGGTCCTTCCGCCATAGGCATGGAGTCTTCAGTGAAGAACCCAGCCGAGTCTCCCCTTCACCGGTAGGGTGGTCAAGCTGGAGCTCCTCAAATCCCCCGGTTACTTCTGGCAAATGATGAAGTCATGGAATTCTTCAATACTTTGACACTAGCTAGGCAACCTCTCTCGACCCCTCGACCCCCGACTTCTCGGCGATCCACAACCCTAGTCCCCCTCATGTCACCTTTTGTCGAGTGTCAAATGATTCAACAAAACCAATACTTCATCATTAGGCGAAAGTAACAGTAGCATGATGGTACGAAGCTCTCCAAAGTTGTTTTGGAACGAAGTCCCAGATAAGATAATCCGTAACAAAAGACGGATTATCCTATCAGGAACTCCGTTCCAAAACATCTTTGCATAACTTCGTACCAACATGCCCCGGTTACTTCTGGCAAATGATGAAGTCATGGAATTTTTCAATACTTTGACACTAGCTAGGCAACCTCTCTCTCGACCCCCGACTGCTCGGCGATCCACAACCCTAGACCCCCGACTGCTAGGCAACCTCTCGACCCCTCGCCCTTCGGCCTCTCGGTCCCTCGACGACCCTCGACCCCTCGACCTTCGGCCTCTCGGTCCCTCGACGACCCTCGACACCGCCCCCCCCCCCCTAATGTCGAAGTTATCGGGGAGGGTGTATATCGACATAGACATATCCGATAAAAAAAAGAGGAAGAAGAAGAAAAAAGGAACCGCTAGAGGAGAAGATCGAAGAAAAAAAAAGAAAAAAAAAGGAGAAGAAGAAAGGAATAGAGGAGAAGAATTTTCTCCTCTATTTCCTTTCTTCTTCTCCTCTTTTTTTCTTTTTTTTCTTCTTCTTATTTATTTCTCCTCTTCTTCCTCTCCTCTTCTTCTTTCTTTCCTCTTTCTTATTTTCTTCTTTCCTATCCTTCTTTTTCTAAATTTGTAACTTTTGCATATATAAAACTTTCTATATATATTTAGCATATATAAACAAAAAACTATATAGCCACATACACATATATATACATCACATATACACACATCACATATATACAGCAACTTCCTAAGAAAAAATATATTTATATACACATAAATATATATTTAACATATATATTTAGCAAATTCCTAAGAAAAAAAAAAGATATACACATACATATAAATACAGCAACTATATACAGCAACTATATATACTGCAATTTCCTAAGAAAATTCCTAAGAAAAAAAATATACACATATATACATATATATACACAGCAACTATATATATATATACAGCAATATATATTAAACATATAAAAAAAGGGAGCCGGCCCTCACATCGGCAGGGCGGCGCGACGGCGGCGGGGCGGGGCGGCGACGAGGCGGCGTCGGGGCGCGGCGGCGCGACGGCGGCGGGGCGGGGCGCGCGGCGGCGCGGGGCGACGGGCCGGCCGGGGCGCGGCGACGGCGCGGGGCGCGGCGACGGCGCGGGACGCGGCGACGGCGCGGGGCGGAGCGACGAGGCGGCGTCGGGGGCGACGGCGACGGGGCGACGGGGGCGACGGGGGCGACGGCGACGGCGACGGGGAAGAGCAGATCGAGGGAGGCGTCGGGGCGGGGAAGAAAGAAACTGCCCAAAATTTCGCAAGTCCTGGTTATATAGGAGTGGCATTAGTCCCGGTTGGTGGCTGAAACCGGGACTAATGCCCCCCTTTAGTCCCGGTTGCTGCCACCAACCGGGACTAAAGGTCCCTTTTCAGCAGCCCAAAGGGCGGGAAGGTGGGGCCTTTAGTCCCGGTTGGTGGCAGCAACCGGGACTAAAGGGGTGCATTAGTCCCGGTTTCAGCCACCAACCGGGACTAATGCCACCCTTTAGTCCCGGTTGGTGCCACCAACCGGGACCAAAGGCCCTGTGCTGGCGCGGGTGCGGTGGGATGTTTAGTCCCACCTCGCTAGCTGAGGGAGCTCGAGAGTGGTTTATAAGGGCTGCTGCTCCCACCCTCTCGAGCTCCTCTCAAATGCAGGCTTCTGGGCCTAACTCTGCGCGCTGCCCTGTGAGCTTGCTGGGCCTTATATTACAGGTGGATCCTGTGCTATAGGCCTTGCAGGCTCACTGGGCAGCGCCCAAAATTTTTTTTTCCTTTTTTGCTTTATTTATTTCTAAGTTGTTTTTTGCTGCATTTAGAGTTGCTTTATTTATTTTATTTTCTTTGTTTAATTCTAAGTTGTTTTTTGCTGTATTTAGAGTTGCTTTATTTATTTTACTTCCTTTATTTATTTTCTTTGTTGCTTTATTTATTTTATTTTGTTTATACTTAATTACAACAAAATACTTATTGTTGCTATTTATTTCTAAGTTGTTTTTTGCTGTATTTAGAGTTGCTTTATTTATTTTATTTTCTTTGTTTATTTCTAAGTTGTTTTTTTGCTGTATTTAGAGTTGCTTTATTTATTTTACTTTCTTTATTCATTTTCTTTGTTGCTTTATTTATTTTATTTTGTTTATACTTACAACAAAATACTTATTGTTGCTATTTATTTTTCAAGTTTGTTTTGTTTTGTTTTGTTTTGTTAGTGCAAGTAGTATTGAAATTTGAATAGTACAAACGGACAATGGTATCATACTCGTTTGTTACAAAGTTGGCATGGTATCATCATAATAGTTGCGGAAATAACTCTTCACTTTTTCTTCGCTTGTGTCATTTGCTTATTGCGCCGTAACCATGGATAATCTTCATCGTTTATCAGGATTCTTGGGTCAGCCTTGACTTTGAAGGGAGGAATTTCATGAAACTTTTCATAATCTTCAGACATGTCTGTCTTGCCCTACACTCCCAGGATGTCCCTTTTTCCTGAAAGAACTATGTGGCACTTTGGCTCATCGTATGATGTATTCGCTTCCTTATCTTTTCTTTTTCTCTGTCTGGTAGACATGTCCTTCACATAGATAACCTGTGCCACATCATTGGCTAGGACGAACGGTTCGTCATTGTATCCAAGATTTTTCAGATCCACTGTTGTCATTCCGTACTGTGGGTCTACCTGTACCCCGCCTCCTGACAGATTGACCCATTTACACTTAAACAAAGGGACCTTAAAATCATGTCCGTAGTCAAGTTCCCATATGTCCACTATGTAACCATAATATGCGTCCTTTCCCCTCTCGGTTGTTGCATCAAAGCGGACACCGCTGTTTTGGTTGGTGCTCTTTTGATCTTGGACAATCGTGTAAAATGTATTTCCATTTATCTCGTATCCTTTGTAAATCAATACAGTCGAAGATGGTCCCCTGGACAACAAGTACAACTCATCACAAACAGTGTTGTCACCTCTGAGACGTGTTTCCAACCAACTGCTGAAAGTCCTGATGTGTTCACGTGTAATCCAGTCGTCGCACTGCTCCGGGTGTTTGGAGCGCAGATTGTTCTTGTGTTCATCGACATACGGGGTCACCAATGTAGAGTTCTGTAGAACTGTGTAGTGTGCTTGAGACCAAGAATAACCGTCCCTGCATATTATTGAGTCCCTTCCAAGCGTGCCTTTTCCAGTCAGTCTGCCCTCGTACCGCGATTTAGGGAGACCTATCTTATTAAGGCCAGGAATGAAGTCAACACAAAACCCGATGACATCCTCTGTTTGATGGCCCATGGAGATGCTTCCTTCTGGTCTGGCGCGGTTACGGACATATTTCTTTAGGACTCCCATGAACCTCTCAAAGGGGAACATATTGTGTAGAAATACGGGCCCCAGAATGACAACTCGTCGACTAGATGAACTAGGACGTGTGTCATGATATTGAAGAAGGATGGTGGGAACACAAGCTCGAAACTGACAAGACATTGCGTCACATCACTCCTTAGCCTTGGTACGATTTCTGGATCGATCACCTTCTGAGAGATTGCATTGAGGAATGCACATAGTTTCACAATGGCTAATCGGACGTTTTCCGGTAGAAGCCCCCTCAATGCAACCGGAAGCAGTTGCGTCATAATCACATGGCAGTCATGAGACTTTAGGTTCTGGAACTTTTTCTCTGCCATATTTATTATTCCCTTTATATTCGACGAGAAGCCAGTCGGGACCTTCATACTGAGAAGGCATTCAAAGAAGATTTCTTTCTCTTCTTTCGTAAGAGCATAGCTGGCAGGACCTTCATACTGCTTCGGAGGGATGCCGTCTTTTTCGTGCAAACGTTGCAGGTCCTCCCGTGCCTCAGCTGTATCTTTTCTCTTTCCATACACGCCCAAGAAGCCTAGTAGGTTCACGCAAAGGTTCTTCGTCACGTGCATCACGTCGATTGAAGAGCGGACCTCTAGGTCTTTCCAGTAGGGTAGGTCCCAAAATATAGATTTCTTCTTCCACATGGGTGCGTGTCCCTCATCGTCATTCGGAACAGCTAGTGCGCCGGGGCCCTTTCCGAAGATTACGTGTAAATCATTGACCATAGCAAGTACGTGATCACCGGTACGCATGGCGGGCTTCTTCCGGTGATCTGCCTCGCCTTTGAAATGCTTGCCTTTCTTTCGACATTGATGGTTGGTCGGAAGAAATCGACGATGGCCCAGGTACACATTCTTCCTGCACTTGTCCAGGTATATACTTTCAGTGTCATCTAAACAGTGCGTGCATGCGTGGTATCCTTTGTTTGTCTGTCCTGAAAAGTTACTGAGAGCGGGCCAATCGTTGATGGTCACGAACAGCAACGCCTTTAGGTCAAATTCCTCCTGTTTGTGCTCATCCCACGCACGTACACCATTTCCATTCCACAGCTGTAAAAGTTCTTCAACTAATGGCCTTAGGTACACATCAATGTCGTTGCCGGGTTGCTTAGGGCCTTGGATGAGAACTGGCATCATAATGAACTTCCACTTCATGCACATCCAAGGAGGAAGGTTATACATACATAGAGTCACGGGCCAGGTGCTGTGATTGCTGCTCTGCTCCCCGAAAGGATTAATGCCATCCGCGCTTAGAGCAAACCATACGTTCCTTGCGTCCTTTGCAAACTCCTCCCAGTACTTTCTCTCGATTTTTCTCCATTGCGACCCGTCAGCGGGTGCTCTCAACTTCCCGTCTTTCTTACGGTCCTCACTGTGCCATCGCATCAACTTGGCATGCTCTCTGTTTCTAAACAAACGTTTCAACCGTGGTATTATAGGAGCATACCACATCACCTTCGCAGGAACCCTCTTCCTGGCGGGCTCGCCATCAACATCACCAGGGTCATCTCGTCTGATCTTATACCGCAACGCACCGCATACCGGACATGCGTTCAGATCGTTGTATGCACCGCGGTAGAGGATGCAGTCATTAGGGCATGCATGTTTCTTCTGCACCTCCAATCCTAGAGGGCATACGACCTTCTTTGCTGCGTATGTACTGTCGGGCAATTCGTTATCCTTCGGAAGCTTCTTCTTCAATATTTTCAGTAGCTTCTCAAATCCTTTGTCAGCCACAGCATTCTCTGCCTTCCACTGCAGCAATTCCAGTACGGTACCGAGCTTTGTGTTGCCATCTTCGCAATTGGGGTACAACCCTTTTTTGTGATCCTCTAACATGCGATCGAACTTCAGCTTCTCCTTTTGACTTTCGCATTGTGTCCTTGCATCGACAATGACCCGGCGAAGATCATCATTTGGTTCCTCTTGATCTTCAGCAGCTTCACCCGTTGCAGCATCATTGGGCACATCGTCTGGTTCCTCTTGATCTTCATCAGCTCCCCCCATTGCAGCATCACCGTATTCAGGGGGCACATAGTTGTCATCGTACTCTTCTTCTTCGCCGTCTTCCATCATAACCCCTATTTCTCCGTGCCTCGTCCAAACATTATAGTGTGGCATGAAACCCTTGTAAAGCAGGTGGGAGTGAAGGATTTTTCGGTTAGAGTAAGACATCGTATTCACACATTGAGTGCATAGACAACACATAAAACCATTCTGCTTGTTTGCCTCTGCCACATTTAGAAACTCACGCACGCCCTTAATGTACTCGGAGGTGTGTCTGTCACCGTACATCCATTGGCGGTTCATCTGCGTGCATTTATATATAATTAAGTGTGTCAAAAACCATTACAGAACATCATAAATAGATAATTAAGTGACCAAATGGATAAAAGTTCATCATCACATTAAAACCAAAGTACATACATATATAGTTCTCATCTAACAACATATATAGCTCTCCATACACATCGAAACTATGTAAAACATTTCAACGCGAAAACAAATGCTATCATAATCGCAACCAAGGTAACAATTGATCCAACGGCATAATGATACCAAGCCTCGGTATTAATGGCATATTTTCTAATCTTTTTAATCTTCAACCGCATTGCATCCATCTTGATCTTGTGATCATCGACGACATCCGCAACATGCAACTCCAATATCATCTTCTCGTCCACAATTTTTTTTATTTTTTCCTTCAAGAATTTGTTTTCTTCTTCAACTAAATTTAACCTCTCGACAATAGGTTCCATCTTGATCTTGTGATCATCGATAACTTCCGCAACATGCAACTCCAATTCCATCTTCTCCTCCTCCATTTTTTCCAATTTTTTCTTTAACGAAATGTTTTCCTCTTCAACTAAATTTAACCTCTCCACAAGAGGGTCGGTTGGAATTTCCGTTTCTACTACCTCCTAGACATAATAAAACATCTATGCATGTCAGGTTGGTCGGCATAACTATCATAAGCACTAAAACAAATAGTTATAAATTAAAGATAATATACCACATCCGAATCGTAGACCGGACGAGGGCCCACGTGGGCGGATATCAAAACCATCGCACTATATAATAACAAGCAATAATAAACGTAAGAAAATTAGACAAATATCTATCTAAAGCAATAATAAAAGTAAGAAAAGCATGGACATAACAAGAGGCTCACCACGGTGGTGCCGGTGACGAGATCGGCGGGGGCGATCGACGGCGGCGAAGACGGGGACGGGACATGACGGACCGCTAAACCTAGACAAATCTCGGAGAAAATAGAGCTTCGAGAGCAGAACAGCTTAACTAGTGTGGCTCGGGCATTCCACCGAACATGTTGTGTGCATAGGAGGTGAGCTAGAGCACCACTAACCCCTCTCTCCCTGAACAGAACAGTGAGCTCTGCTCTTGAGTGAGGGGGTTTATATAGGCAACTCACTGGTCCCGGTTGGTGCTACAAACCGGGGCTAAAGGGGAGCCTTTGGTCCCGGTTCATAACACCAACCGGGACCAATAGTGGTGGGCCAGGAGCAAGAGCCATTGGTCCCGGTTTTTAGCTCCAACCGGGACCAATAGGTCCAGACGAACCGGGACCAATGGCCCACGTGGCCCGGCCGGCCCCCTGGGCTAACGAACCGGGTCCAGTACCCCCATTGGTCCCGGTTCTAGATTGAACCGGGGCTAATGGGCTCGACCAATGCCCTGTTTTCTACTAGTGCTTTGAATGAATACAACAATTGAAAACTTTCCTGCCAGTTACCATAAATAGAATTCATAGCATGTTGTTTACCATTGAACAACCTCATGTATGGTAAATCTATCTTGAACTTATCTTTAATGTTTTTCTGCAATTCCTTTGGACCCACTTGCTGGTTTTCTTTCACCCACTTCTTTACTTCTTCTGCCACCCATCTTGACTTGGCTCTACTGATTGTATCCTTCCTAAGGGTTGATTCCTGGCATGTGTGCTTAAAAGGGTTCACTTTGACCTGAACATTAGTGCTATTTCGCATTTTAGATGCAAGCAGCCTCCATGGACAACCCTCAGTAGGACAGTGCACTCTGTAACGTACTTGATCGCTCTTGTCAACTTTGAAAGTACGTTCTACCTTGATGCAGTATGTCACAAGTGCATTTCTACACTCAGTCATGGATGCAAAAACGGTATCTTATTCCATATGAGGGTTCAAAGGGTCCCATTCAACAGCTGCAAGGTCTTCGTCCTCACTCACCGCGTCATCGTCCACACGGACTGCATTGTGAGCCTCATCTTGGTTTTCAGCCCGAGGTGCCCGTCGTAAATTCTGAATAACATCAGAATATAGCTTGTCTTCATCAACCCCAGAATTGTAGTCATCAGGCTCCACTTCTAGGGGGACCCTACTGCAGTTGCTCACACTTGTCGAGCCACCACGTCGCCGTGCATCAACCGAACTGTTCTGGCTAGAGATTCCATTACGACGACTTGGTTCTCCCCGAGATGTTGCACCAGTCATCCTAGGCTGCTCAAGCACATCAATTTGCAGCCTCACATGAAAATTATCTTTCTCTTTATGCTTAGCAAACATGGTAGCCAGCTCCTCATCATTACTAACTATCACCCATTTCTTTTCCCCATCATAGTATTTGTATACCACTTCATCACGCAAACCCCAAGGAAATTGGCTACAAATTACCTCCCCAAATTGTCTGAAACTCCAATTACTAGCCATTGGCAACAGATAATCGAAACCTCCTTGGTATTTCTTCTTATCCTTTGCATCAAACATGTACCGGTCCCTTCTAATGTGCATCAAGAAAGCAAACCGCAACTCCATCCTAACCAACGAAAAACAAAGACGCAATCAACATACTAATTGGGCAAACCTACTCGAATCGACTGTTCAAGTGCACAACTAAGCTCAATCTAAGCAGGAGGCGTGACTTACCCCTCGGGAACCCAGTCGTGGACGCGGTGGATCTCCGGCCCGACGACTGCCTCGCCGACGCATGCCTCGCCAAATACTCCGGGGTCGCTGCTGCTCGCCATTTCGCCCTGGGGTTCTTCCTCCTAGCTCAAAGAGCTCCAGCAGCCCCCTACCTTTGAGCGCTCCGGCCGGGCGCACGGAAGGAGGCCGCGCCGCGGGTCGAGCAGGTGGCTGGCGCCCCACCCGTGGCGTCGCAGGAAGGTGGCGGGCGTCGCAGGTAGCGGTGGAGCGTCGGCGCAGGAGGGTAGCGGCGGAGCAGGCCGTGCAGCTGGTGGCGGGGCAGGTGCTGGCCGCCGCGCAGGTGGCGGCCGTGGCGCAGGACGGTCGGCCGGCGGATGGGCAGGGTGGGCATCGATTTGGCCGGCTAGCTCCTACGAATGATTTGGGGATTTTTTTTCCAAGGGCCCACATGTCAGCTCCGGACCGACGTCCATGCGGTCCCACGTGTAAGGTCCAGACCCATTACCCCTAACGGCGGCGGACGGAATGAACTCAAAGCTGGCCGTTTGGCCTCGTCATAGTAGCTGTGCATGGACTAGAGGCAAAACTGAGTACAATTCGCATCTGAGGGCAAAACTGAGCACATGTACACCACTGAGGGCAAAAGGATAATTAACCCAAATAAATAAATCATTTTTCTCATATTTGTTTTCAATTTACTGTTCATCTAAGAAGCAAATGCACCCGGGAGCCAAAATAATGCGCCCCTTACACCCGCGAGTGTCTGATCAAGCCCCCCACAAGAAAAAAGGTCTTTGGCATGACAGTCATGTCATGTTTACATTCCAGTGACCAAGTTACATACATGCAGAGGACGGTACATTCTACCATGCAGCTCAATTGCTGTCAACCACTACATACGATACATCGGGTACAACTAGCTAGTTAATTAATTGCATTGATGGTAATACCTCCATATATGTGGCCAGATGAAGAGATGGCTTGGAATCCAAATCAGACAGTCCTGCATCCTCGATATCTCTATTGGTTAGTTATATTCATCAATCTGGTCTAGTAGTGCTACTAGCTACAATTAGGAAGATGTGGAGCACACTAGTTCGTGATACATCACACATATGCATTAATGTATGATTCATATATATACATGCTGAATGTATATGAACTCTTTCATGTTCATAAGGGTGAGGCTTGGGAGGCAGACGGAATCTAGGATTCACCGAACACCACGATCATGTTTGCAAAACGCGAAGAGAAGCCAACGGCAGGAAAGAACTTCACATAGGCTCTATTTTCTCCGAGTTGCAGGTCCAGATCACCACGTCGACTGGTCCTCGAGAAACATGGTCCGTAGATTTGTTCTTTCCGACAAGAATAAGAGGGCCAGCAAGGAGCCGCAGCACCAGAGCCACAGCAGCAATATCACCGTTATCCGCCCCGCCGCATAGGGGAAGTTGCAGACCTGCCCGGGTAATGATCGCTCCTTGCCACCGTTCTTGCCCAATCCGCTCAATAAACGAGCCGTCAGTTCAGTTTAACCCACCCAGGGTCAGACTTGCTACATGTCTCCTCTTCAGTGCCTACTTTGGTGTTTCTTTTGCCAACGAGCAGCAGCAAACATGTTCTCTTTTCCTTCCACATCCTCGGTAACACTCAACTCACGCCACGGCGCCAGCCGCCCTGCGCTGCTTCCTAGACCGGGTCGCCTCAGCCTGCGTTAGGACGCCCGCGCGAGGACTAGGTTTTCCACTCTGTTGCCATGCAGGGGCGGCATGGGAGAGAGAGAGCAATAGTACCGGAAGTCCGACACCGACTACAATGAACCCTAAGAAAGACTACAATTGAATAGGAGCGCTCGGCCAGTCGCTCCCGCTGGCTTCCTTCACACGTGAGATATGCTGGCAAACACGCTCAGTGGACCCAAAGGTTTTCTTTTTGTTTTTTTTCTTTTCTCTCCTTCTTCCTCCTTCCGCTTCTGTCTGATCACATCCCATCTCCCGCAGTACGAGCACACTGGCATCAGCGGCGCGACCCCCTAGTTTTCACAAGCGCCACCTATTAGACGTTGCAAGCATCTCGTCTCCCAAACGAAACCCAAAAGTTTGCTCCTCCATCGATGCTGCAATCAGCGACCCAAAAGCTGCAACCAACGACGACAAAAGTTTTAACCAGAAGGCGCCAGCGCGCCACCGGAGAGCAGCGGCCGCGTCCTGCGATGGAGCAAGCCACAACCTGGAGGTGCGTCAGGGGCTCACATGATGTTGCAACCGGCGACCAAGTTTGCTGGAACCGGCGGGGAGGTTTGCTGGAACCGCCCCCAAAAATGCTACCACTGGACTTCGTCGTGCTGGAACAACGACGTTTTTTCTACAACCGTAGCCTGTTTTTACTACCACCAGTGACTTCTTTTGCTACAAGCATGCGGTGTTGGTCGACGGCGGAGATGCCTTTTTTTGCTGCAACTGAAATGCTACCGTCGCTTTTGGTTTTTGCTGGAACCGGCGCCCACAATTTCTACCATCGGCTTTTGGGTTTGCTGGAAAGAACCGCCCAAAATGCTTCCATCGGATTTGATTTTTGCTGGAACACCTGAAAAAAAATGCTACCACCAGCTTTTTGGCCGCGAGCCATACCGTGGTCTGCCATTGATGTTGCAGCCGGTAGTGGTGCGGTCGGCGTCCATGGCGCAACGGGCTACAACTGAGGTCTGTGACATTTTTTGTTACAACTGTCATCGGCATTTGCTACAACCGACGGTCGTTTTTGCTGCGACGACAATGGCCAGGTGTTTGGGACCAGCAATGCGTCTTCCTCCATGGCGATGGGAGACGGCGAGCCCCGGGTGGCCGGCGAGCGCGCGGGGGGGGG
>LR738710.1:17677727-17710970 GCA_902687465.1 Secale cereale | reverse complement strand
GGGGGGGGGGGCGAGGGTGAGTGCGCGGAGGCCGAGGGTCGAGCGCATGGCTGCCATGTTTTCATGCACAGATCTGATGCGCGTTGAGGAAGAAAGGGAAGAGAATCAGATGGCCCAGGATGGTTCGATCTGACAGCTCGCGTGTGACCAGCCCAAATTTGGGCCGGCACGCCAGCGCAGAGTACTGCCCAATTGAATATTACAGTTGATCACGAATCCAACTCTTTTTTTATGGAAACTCATTTTTCTCTCTACACAGATGTCTTTCACATACGGTTTCCAATTCAGTTCTGCGGAGCATTTGCTTCTGCGCGCGAAAGATGTTACTGCAAATGTAAAATGTATGATCTTTCTAGATATGTTCACGTACAAATATTATCTGCACATGTTTATGTGGAAAGCCCAAGCACTTCAATCTGTGCCAAAACAATACAAGCTGAATGCCATTTTTTGGCATTTCCAGACCACCACACTTCATTTTTTTTACTGATGAAAAACTATTGTTCCGTCACGCATTAAAGTTGTTAAGCACACTTTGGACACCAACATGACCATTTAAAAAACATCATTTTTTGCTATTTATTTTGAATTTACCATTCATCTCTGGAGCAAATGCTCTCCATAGCCAGAACAGTGTGCCCTTTTTGGACCCAAGAGTGTCTTTTTTTTTTTTTTTTGAGAAGGACCCAAGAGTGTCTGATCAAGCCTCCCACAACAAGAAGAAAAAGGGTTTGTTTTAGATCCATAGGCTTCTGGGCTTTAGCATGAGCAAGCCCAAGTTACATCCCAGCGACTAAATGAATAATGCAGACGACGGTACATTCTATCGTGCAACTCAATTGCTCTCAACCACTATATATGGTACAAGTAGAGAGTAAATCAATTGCATTGATGGTGTTGTGTCCATATATTTGGCCAGATGGAGAGGTAGCTTGGAATCCAAATAAATCAGTTCTGCATCATCGATATCTCTAGTGGTTGAGTAGCTACGAGTGGGAAGATGTGGAGCAGATTAGTTCGTAATACTTCACACATGCATGAATGCACGATTCAGATGCATGCTGAGTGTAATAACTGTACATGAACTTCTTTCATATTCATACGAGTGTGGCTTGGGAGGCAGCGGAAATCCAGGATTCGCTAATCCTTCAGAAGATGCAAAGAGTCACCAGCGGCAGAAAGCAACTTTGCATCGGTTTGATTTTCTCCATGTTTGTGTATCTAGATCAGCATGTCGATTGGTTCTCGAGGAACACGTTTTCCAACACAAATAGTTAATACGTGCTGCTTCCCAACTAGCACAGCTAGCCAGCCCGTGTGCCACTTTGTGGCTCTCTCTTCGGACATACTACCTCTGTATCAAAAGATAAGATGTTTTTGTAGTTCAATTTGAACTGGAAAAACGCCTTATATTTTGATACGGAGGGAGTACTAAACTTTCCACTCAGTGAAGACGATGATGATATTTCTTGCTTCTTGATACTCAGCGCACAATCTTGAACGATTTGTCATCATCGTTTCTAAAGCCTATGTGATGGGTTCTCAGTCAACCCCAGGGATTAGAGGGCCAGTACGGAGCCGGAGCCCTGCATCAACAGCAGCAATTTCAGAGTGATTCATCCCGTCGCATATGTAGGGGAAGTTGCAGACCAGCCGAGATAGTGATCGCCTCTTCCTGGTTCCTCGCCACCATTCCTGATTCCCAGTCTGCTCAACAAACGAGTCAGTATTCCCTACTCTGGTGTGTCTTTTACCAACGCGCAGCACCAGACATGTTCTGTTTTCCTTTCACTTCCTGACCACATCTTGCAGACATTGTCAACCCCCAAAGTTCATCTCACCCTATTGGCCTTACACCATTCTTTCATCGGGTACTATTTGATAAGTAGTAACATGGCCGAGTACTTTGACGGTTCTTATAATATGAGAATAAAGATACAGATAAAATGAATTTGAGGGTAATGCCGACGGAGTGATGTATTTCTGTTGCTTGGCAACTAATTTTACCTTCATCTTCAGATCTGGAATATCTTCCTAGTCTGTTATCTAGCTCTGGACGATGTTGCACGACTTACCTTGCTTACAACTAGCTCAAACTAAAAATTGCAAGACACAAGTTTCAGATAAAGAATTTTCTGTTTTGAGTGATGCATCGCATCAATGTCAATCTGCACCAAATGAAACTAGCCATCGTTGCCTTCCATCCGGACCTCACTCTTTGATATCCTCGATCTGATCTGAGCAAGGTTAGATCTCACTAGTCACTACTACAAAAATTAACAACTCACATGTGTCATCACTTACTGGTTGTGGTCAGCACATCAGTGGCCTAGATAATCGCTAATGGGCTGCTGAAAAGCCATCAATGGTGACATACAAACGACGATGCTAATAGGTTACCGATAACGTGTCACAAGCCCACCCCAGTCAGAGGTGGATGCATGTAGCACCTACATTTGGGTCATTCATAGCCGAGGGCTAGTGACCACTGACTACTGGTCTCACGGGCTAGGTGGAGGCATGTGAGTGGCCTTGCACAAAAAACTGAAGCTTTGGGTACTCATATACCACTGACGCTCTGTGATGCCGTCAATGGTGACACTTTATTACAACTGATGTATGTTATGTGTTCAATATCTTGATGGTTACCGAATGCCATGTGTCAATTCTTAAAAAAAATGGATGGACAAAACTTTAATTATATATTCCTTACCCTTGAAAGTAAAATGGAGGACCAATTTAAGTTAGTGATTTATGTTCGTGCTAATCTCCGGAAAGTATGTATACCATCTTCAAATAATATTGGGAAGCAAGATAGTTCTCTCATGTTCGCTGGATGTGCAATAAATGAATGAAATAAGTTACAGAAATTTCAGTTTGAGCTAGTTATAAACTATTTCCCTTTAAAGTGAAATAAATGAATTATATATTTAAACGTGGGATTTATGTTTGTGTAAATCTCTTGCAAACATTGTTGTCATGTTGTGTGCTCAGCTACACGCCTACACCAATGCGCCATCTATAGTTCAAGTCAAGGTGCCTACATGCTGCTAACCGCGTGTGTGCTTCTCAACGCTCCTGCCCCATCTACCACTGCTTTCAAGGTCCTGCGGCTCAAGTGATGGACTCGAAACGGTAAAGAAGAGATTTCCACCCAGTGAATGGAAATTTCTTCTTTGATGATAAGGTGTCGAATGTTTCATCCCAGTGTCAACCATGGGAAAGTTTGTCCCAAATGTTTCACTAGTTTCGAGAGTGTTTGGGGGCACTCAGGAGACTAGTAAATTATGGTAGTGAGTGTGTACGTATTCTGAGCGCTCTACACAGTTATCATGTTGACATCTTTGATTGTAGTTGCAGGTCCTTGATAATTGCAAGATATATATGGTACGGAGTATATCTCATCTTTTTCTTGGAGGAAATAAAATGAGAGTTAACACAAAATAGTTGCTGGCGTGAAAACTTAAGAGGTTTTCGGCCTTCAGACTGTAGGTTGTAACAAACTAACAACCACTGGACTACTTGAAGCCATGTTATGCAATAGGCAAAAATTAAAAAGGCGAGGAGCAATATACTAGAGGACGTCCTTTTCAAGTCACATCTTGCAAATATGTGTGCTACTTTTTTGTTTTCTTGTTCACATCACAATGCTATGTCTATTTATGGCATGAGCTCGGGCTTGGGAGTCACCAGAAATTTATACTACCGAGACCAGCTAGAGAAACTTTATGTGTTCTATTTGACATTGCCCGGCCCGGTGGATTGCATATGCATCCTAAAACTGTAGATTTACTTTACATAGCTTGCTTCGAGCCTTTGATGTTGTTTAGGACTTGATCGGTCTCGTCTTGACCATAACATATACTCCCTCCGTCCCAAAATTCTTGTGTTAGATTTGTTTAGATACGGATGTATCTAATACTAAAATGTGACTTGAAACATCCGTATTTAGACAAATCTAAGACAAGAATTTTGGGACGGAGGGAGTACTATACATGTTTATTTTTCATCTTTCCATGTAGTGATGTGAGCGAATACTTAGTAGGACCGGGCCTCCTACTGGCTACTTATTTTGCCGAAAAACAACTCGAGCTGCGGCGGGAATAGACTACTACCTTCTATGAAAAAGGAGGCTAAAGAAATTTGAGTGACATAGTGGTATTAAAACCATGTTAAACTGAAAATAAGTATTTAATGACACAACATGAGTTGGACCTTGCTCCAAAACAGACTTTGGACTGATGATAGGCTGCTTAGAAGAGGATGGAATCATGCATCAAGATGTTTGTTGTGCTTGCGATCAGATTCTTTAATCGGCTAATCATCTTATCTTGAGATGTCCCTTTCCAAGACGGTATGGCATGGAATGGAGTCCAAGTAGTCCAAGGCGGCTGCAGTTGCACTTGAGGCTACCTCGATTAATGTCTGTTGGACAAAACCTTTTTGCTCAAGCGAAAAGGGGAGGTGACTATCAAATGTGTGTATGTGGCCTGGAATATTTGGAACGAAAGAAACAGGCACATCTTCCGGAATGAGCAGAAATCGGCTGAGGGTGTTTGCTTGCTGATTAGAGATGATCTAGGCCTCCTTACGGAGGCAAGGGAGTAGTCTTGTAAGGCATGTACAGCCGAGCTATTTAGTGCAGCACCGGACCCCTTTTCTTTTGATTTTCTTGCTGAGATTATCTCAGTTTGTACAATTTTTCTTCTACTATAATGAAAAGGCAGAGCACCTGCCATTCCGGTCAAAAGTTGGCCCACGTCCTTTTAGAACTATATTTAAATGTGGTTGATAAAGTCTTCAACTCACTTTTCTAGTAGAAATATCTTTTAACATATTTGATTCCTGAGTTTTTGCTCGGGCCTTCCACAGGAAAAGAAAAACTTGTTTTAGGCTCTGACGCTTCTGGATTTTAGTATGACCATGCCTCATTTAAGTGGTTTAGTTTTACTGTCCTAAATGATTAAGCATGCAACACAGGGAGACGACCCTACATTCTGTGGTGCAGCCCAATTACTCTATTCTACTTCTACCGAGTTTATTGTTTGCATTGATGGTAATATCTTCATATATGTAGCCAGACCGAGAGAAAGCTTGGAACCAAATCGGACAACCATATATCATCATATATCCATGGTTTGATAGTGTTACTAGCTACAATCATGCAGAGGTGGAGCACACTAGTACGCGATAGTCATGAATATACATGTTCATTGTATATGATCTCCTGGCATGTTAATGGGTGCGGCTTGAGAGGCATCGGGAATTCAGGATATGCTAGTAAACATGATGATGCTTGCAAAATGTGATGCGACTGTGGTGGAGAGAGATTTAGCATATTCTCGGTCTTCGTCGTGTTGATTGGGAATTCAGGATGTGCGAGTAAACATGACGATGCTTGCAAAATGTGATGCGACTGTGGTGGAGAGAGATTCAACATGGCATCCTATCAGTCTTGTCGTTTATCCTTCTTCCCACTCTCGCCGATGGACATGCATGCATGGTCATAGATGGTTTTTTCGTCTTCAATTTATTTTTGTTGAGGTGTTCATTTTCAATGTATTATTCCATAGGCCGAATCATCACCAATACGGGCAACGATAAGATCGATCTACCAAATGGGCTGTGCGGTAAACAAGAGTTCTACATTAGTGATTGCTTCTGTTTTTGGCAACTACGTATTGCTACGGTTCTATGGATCTATGCCAGATACACTGTGCAAAATCCTGGCCTTCAGAAGACATACTAGTGGCGATGGAAAACACTCCTCCATCACCTGCTCCTTTTCCAGCATAGTCCAATTGGCTTTCATATTTATCTGTCCCAGCATATAACGTATGATATGAAGAAAAACAATTCGGAATAAGAGTAATAATACACTAAGCTAGTTATTTCAGTTCCTTTTTTCTTATTGCACTATTACTCCAGCAGTGAGCATACGTGAATCGAGTGATCGCCTTCCTCATAAAAGAGTTGATGTGTCGTGAAAAAATGATCTTGTGGTTCAGATACAGCACAAAAACATAACTGAAGTTTTAGAAAGAACAATAATACCCATAATTCCCACATCGATGTTGAGAAAGTTTACATGCATACTCCCTTGCTCAAACAGATGTATCTAGCACTGAAATATGTTTAGATACATCCTTTTCATCGATAACTAATTCCGAGTAGAGATAGTATAAGCGAAAATCCATCTCTGCACCCGCCCTGACAAAAAAAATCAAAACAAATATTGAATCATGCACTGAACTACGTCTAGATACATTCATTTGAGCATGTTGACGCTTAAACCCCGTATAGTTGGGCTTCTGTTGTTGGCCCTACTCTAGTATAAGTTAGTACTTCTCCTTTCCATAATTAGTTGACGCTTAAATGGATGTATCTTGCACTGAAGTATGTCTAGATACATTCATTTGAGCGTCAACTTGTTTTAGACGGAGGGAATAATATATACATCCACTGAGTAAGATTGGTACAGTTAAGTTCAAAAGATTAAGTGCAAGACCGGTGTGGAAGAAGACGAACTCCACCGCCAGGAGTCGATCAGGGAGGCGATGAACGACTGTCGTGCCGCCGCACGCAAGCGGTCAACCGCGCGCACCGTCAACCTCTCCATCACTTCGGGCTTCTGCCTCTTATTTTTGGTAAGGGGCACCCATCACCCTATCTAGAAACGGTTAGTTTTCGCTCGCCTACCCCCTCCCGCTCTCTCCAAAACAAACCTCCACTAGCCCCATCCCCGAATGTGTGGACTTCTCTTCCTAAACATCCACTACCCCTTCTGCCTCACCCACCCACAACAAACCAGAAAAGAAATGGGTGCGCAAATGGATCTCGACGCCTCAGCCACATCCTAGGAGAAACCAAGCAAAGAGGCATCTGCCAGGCAACAAATAGGATACTAGAACACAAAACAAAAAAGCACAAAGAAAGCAAAATCTCCACTCACGATTTGCCGTCTCTGAATTTTATCATAGGTTATGCTGAAGAAAAGCCAAAAGGCGTTTGGGTCCGCCTGTTTCATGTACATCCACATAGTAGCCCAACTGAATCATTTGAAAACCGCAAAAACCCAGGGTTTGAGCATGTTGCTCTCATTGTACTTTTCCCAGGTTTGTTCCCTTGAGTTCTGTTGGTCGGCATGGTTCCTTGTCATCTCGCTTGTTAACTGTGTGCGAGTTCATTTACCGATGAAGAAGCTTCTGTGTTTGAAATTACCAAACGTTTGTTTCACAAGACATAAGTATAAGCTTACTACCTTCAACATGATATGTGTTCCAATTTTGGAATTTTTGTAATGTACTTAATTCAAATTTAAAATGTATCTAGTTAAATACATCGATTTTCATAAAATGCAATAGAATATAGCAAATGAATCCTAAAAAGACCAAACAATTTCATATAGAGTACCATAAAACATAACCCAAAAATAACCTAAATGCCGGAAAAAGGAAAAAAAAACCTAAAATAGAACCAGTGACGGGCAAAGTAAAGTGCCCGCCATGATAGTTTCTGCCTACGGTTGATCTACCCAAACCAGGGCCCAAATTACTTGTGACGGGTGGTGTGTGGCACCCGCCCATGGTATACCAACGGCGGGCCGCGTGACTCATCTGTCACTGGTGTTGGATTTGGTCCATGGCTAACCTTAGACCAGATTACCTATGACGCATGGTCTGGGATGCCCGCCACTGGTATGTTGGTACTAGTGACGGGCATAATTTGTGTCCGACATTGATATCTGGTGAAGTTACCAGTGGAGGGTGAAATTGTCTGCCCGTCACTTTGTGAGGGCTAAACTGCAAGCATTTCTGCAGTAGTGTCTATGTGTGTAGCACAACCCAGGGACGGAGCTCCCATGTATTCACTGGTGTCAATTGACACCAATGCCTTCTGACTTTTCAGCTAATAAGTATTAACAAAAACTGCGTATGACCCCAGCCCAAAAATTCCATTGACCCCAGCCCAGCAGTAAACCAGCTAATCCCTAAAGCCTTAGCCCATAAAATCCATTAAGTTCTAACAGAAATCAACAGCCTGCCGCAGCAAACAATGATACAAGTCGAGGCCCAATGCGTATGCACGTCTCTATGCATCAATCAATCGATGTACGCTACCCGGCTGTTGTACGCATACGCGAACAGACAAACGCCCTCGTCTCTTCGCCTCCTCATCTCAAACCCTAATTCCGTAGCCGCCACAGCGAATCGGCGACGAACGACGGCGAACTCGACGCCATTTCATCGGGTGAATGTTGACATCGGCCGACCGTCCGCCAACGAATAATCTTTAATTTGCAAGTGTTGACTCTTCCAATTCCAGGTAATCTGCATCTTCTCTCTCGCCTCTCGGTCTCTAGACTATCTACAAGACTACAATTCTACATGTGCATTGATTTCATGATGGCTATTGGCTAAGTAATTTTTTCAGTTTATTTTCTTTGATTTTTCCAGGATCAGAATGATATGGATAATTTTTTGTTGAAAGGGACCCAGATAGTAATGTGGCATGGACTTCAAGGCCAGTTAGACCAAGACAAGATCTTGCATCAAATATTGGTACTACTCCTCCGTCTCCGGCAGAAATTAACTTAGATGCACTTCCTCGTGATCCGGCGCCTGATCGAAAAAGAATAGGGCAGTACACAAAAAATCCTAAGAAGTAAGATGAGATTAGAAGAATATATTTAAATAGAGGACCTTATATACCACAAGAAGGCTTTAAATATCCTCAGAAGACCATCGCAGGAGCTGAACGGAGATTTAATCCCAAATGGTTTAAAGACTATCATTGGCTAGAGTACAGTGATAAGGTGCATAAGGCATTTTGCTTGTGTTGCTATCTATTTAGAGATTGCATCGATGGCCAAGGTGGTATTGATGCATTTGTTGTTAAAGGTTTCTCTTGTTGGAATAAGAAACAAAGACTAGATACTCATGAGGGCGAAGCTATCTATTTAGAGAAAGACATATTTTTATACAATAACGAATGATGATGTGATTGATCTATTTAAAAAGATGAAATGTCGAGAAGGGAAGTTATGAAATGTGAGTCTCGTATCACTTCATTTTTTCCTTAACGATACTTATTTTCTGCATTGTTTGTTTCTTACTATTGTTGTGAATATAATATGTTCTTTTGTTCATCCTTTCCAGAAAGTTACAAATGAAACGTTCCAAACTCATCCTTTTGCCTATTATTTCCCGAATATGTAAAGAACTACACTAGTAGATAAAGGGGATTTAGCCCCGGTTCATTTGGCCTTTTAGACCCGGTTCTGGAACCGGGGCAACAGGGTCGGTACTAATGCTCTGACCCTTTAGTCCCGGTTCAATCCAGAACCGGGGCAAAAGGGTGTCCACGTGGCCTGTGCACCGAGTCCAGGCAGGAGGGGCTTTAGTCCCGGTTGGTGGTACCAACCGGGACCAAAAGGCATGCACGTGTCAGCATTTCTGTAGCTGTGGTTTTTGTTTTTTTTTTTGAAAGGGGAGGGGGGGTTTTAGGTTTTGGGGGTTAATTTAGGTGTTTGATATATTGTGTTAGCTAGCTAATTAATAGAGAGAAGTGTTCTCTCTTATGTCCGTGCTTTTGGTCGACGCTACATACTACACATACGTATATATATGGACTAGAGTCACGCTAGCTAGCTAGCTAGCTGCTAGCTACTAAGCAAACAAAGGAACAGAAGATCTCGTATATATAATCAACATATATATATATATGCATACAGAGAGAAGTAATAATATCGACCACCTCTCCTTCTCCGAGAGATTGGTCGAACAACAAGTTCTCGTATATCTATCCGACACTACCGGGCACATATATACAATAATTATCTCTTACAAAAATAATCTCCTAACACATGGATGCAGGGTCCACATAGTATTCTCCGTCTTCAGCGATCACGTGTTCAAGGAAGAATGCCGCCAATTCCTCTTGAATTGCTCACAGACGATCTGGTGTTAGGAGTTCATCCCGCATCCGAAACATCTAATTTGAAGTAGGGGGTCAATACATGAAATGATGCTATAAATTTGTGAATATTATTGATTGCTTACGCACTTCAAATTGTTCATCAGTGTAGCCCCGCTCACAGGTCGTGTGGCGGATGGACTCGCAAATGTAGTATCCACAATAATCATTCCCGGGTTCCTGCCACAACCACTTTACAAGAAATAGAGGTCAATCAAACTGATAAGCAAGAATGCCAAATTGGTATTGATGAAACTAGCGCTTGAATCAAGATATAGGAGATGCGCACGCGGAACATGCTACTATATAGTACTTACTTTCGGGTATCTAAATTGTAGCTTCTTCGGCAGTCCCGGAGCTTTTTTGGTGAATTTTTTCCAAGCCCTGCCAGACAAAGAAAACAATTAGTTGATATCAGAAATGAAGTTGCTGATATATATGCATGGTGGATAATATTGATCGATTTAACTTACCTGGCTAGCATTTGAGTCATGTCCGCATACTCCTCGAGATCTTTACGTTTAGAGTCCAAGACAGTTACTACTCCCTTCTCAAGCTTAATCTCTAAGAGAATATAGTGGAAGCTGCGCACGAATGCATGAGATCATCAATTACATCACTATAACCTTGACTGATATATAAGGGAAACCAAATATGCACAAGACAGTAACACTCACTTGAAGTTGTAAGGAAAGAGTATTATATCTTTGTTTTCATTTACCACCAACGATCGTAGCAAGTTGGTCTCGGTATCGTCGGGACGCAATTTAACCTCGGTTGCATCTATGAGGTATGTGTTAATAAACCCAATATCACCTACTTGTCTTTTCTTCAATTCGACGATCTTCAATCTGCATAATATAGTGAGGATAATTATAAATACATGCAATGAAGATCAGCTATATAAAGAGACTTAATGACAGAAGTAGTACTACTTACAGACAGTAGCAGGTGACCGTTGCTTTATCGAGGGCCAATTGATTGAAAAACTAATAGAACTCCTCAAATGGAACAGGCAACAGGTCAATTCCAACGAGGTCATGCTCCGGTTTAACTCTCAAATACAAGTTATCCCTCCCCCCAGACTCTCTGCAGATTTTCAAGTACCAATCATGCAATCTTCGCATATTCGTTGATAGAGATCTTTCATTTTTGACGAGAGGCTTTTTGTACTCGTATCATTCTATCTGCACTTCCAAGAAATCATAGTGTACATCGTCGGGCGCGTAATCTGCAAGATTGGTATAACCGGGCACCATCCTCGGATCATTAGCGACCATGTCGCTTGACACCTTGAGCGGGGGGCACGATTGGTCAGCTTGTTCGCCGAGCTGGGCAATTTGTTTCCCAGCTCGCCCTTCTGCTAACCTCTGATCACTTTTAGTACTTCCCGACCGCTTCGCTGCTTGATATGTCTTTTGGATCATGCGGTCATAATTGTCCTGTGGCTTACTTTGCGCTGGTTGCTTCAGGGCAGCAAGAGTGCGCTTTGCTTTCACCGCATTTATCTTCTCCTCCGGAGGTGGATGTCTCTGTGCTTTCAACCCTTCAAAAAAGTCCTTCACTTGGCCTTGAGCGATCTTCGTGTTTTCCTCGTCGGACCTCTCGTACGGTAACTTCTCTAGAGGCGTGAGAGAAGGACCGAATCTTCATCGCCTCCCGCCTCTGGCTGTACTGGTAGACGTCGCCGGATCAGACGAAGCGGCTGTCTTTTTTACTTGCTTACGCGCCGGAGCAGGAGCAGCCGGAGCGGCGGCAGGTCTCTTCCGCCCTTGCTGATTAGGCGGAGAAGGAGGCGGAGTGCCGCCACGCGCCGGCGGCGAAGGAGGCGGAGTGCCGCCACGCGCCGGAGAAGGAGCCGGAGTGCCCCTATGGTCACTCGCCGGAGGAGGAGGCGGTGGAGGAGGCGGAGTGCCCTGACTCGCCGGAGGAGGAGGAGGAGGCGGAGGCGTCCAGTTGAGAATGTTGATTAGGTCCTTCCGCCATAGGCATGGAGTCTTCAGTGAAGAACCCAGCCGAGTCTCCCCTTCACCGGTAGGGTGGTCAAGCTGGAGCTCCTCAAATCCCTCAGTTATTTCGTCGACCATCACCCTAGCATATCCTTCTGGAATCGGCCGGCAGTGAAAAGTGTCGTCGGGTCCAGAAGGATAAACAGAGCCAGCAGCCGCCTTGACCTTCAGATTCATCCACTGCGCCATAAGGTGTCAATTTTGTGCCTGCGTGATAGCATCCACAGGATTCCTGGCAGTAGCCGTCAAGGCAGGCTCTGGCTGAAGCAGCTCGGTGGAAGCCACGCTGCTTCTCCGCTGAGATGGCGGGGTAGCTTCGGGGGAAGCTTCGGCAATTCTTTTCTCCCGATTTGCTTCCCGTTCCTCTATCGCTTGTATTCTGGCCCGCAGCGCCTGGATTTCGGTCTGCTCCATTTTCTTCCTCCTGTCGTGGCATTTGTAGCCTCCTGCGTCCGGAAACCCAGCACGCCACGGAAGGGAGCCTGGCGTGCCTCGTGTCCGTCCAGGGTGCTCAGGATTCCCGAGGGCCATTGTCAGCTCGTCGTTCTCTCTGTCGGGGATGAACGTCCCTTCATGCGCTGCTTTGATATACTGTCGCATCTTCCTGAGTGGTGTTTCCAATTGCTTGTCCGTCCAAATGCACTAGTAGATAAAGGGGATTTAGCCCCGGTTCATTTGGCCTTTTAGCCCCGGTTCTGGAACCGGGGCAACAGGGTCGGTACTAATGCTCTGACCCTTTAGTCCCGGTTCAATCCAGAACCGGGGCAAAAGGGTGTCCACGTGGCCTGTGCACCGAGTCCAGGCAGGAGGGGCTTTAGTCCCGGTTGGTGGTACCAACCGGGACCAAAAGGCATGCACGTGTCAGCATTTCTGTAGCTGTGGTTTTTGTTTTTTTTTTTTGAAAGGGGAGGGGGGGTTTTGGGTTTTGGGGGTTAATTTAGGTGTTTGATATATTGTGTTAGCTAGCTAATTAATAGAGAGAAGTGTTCTCTCTTATGTCCGTGCTTTTGGTCGACGCTACATACTACACATACGTATATATATGGACTAGAGTCACGCTAGCTAGCTAGCTAGCTGCTAGCTATACTAAGCAAACGAAGGAACAGAAGATCTCGTATATATAATCAACATATATATATATGCATACAGAGAGAAGTAATAATATCGACCACCACTCCTTCTCCGAGAGATTGGTCGAACAACAAGTTCTCGTATATCTATCGATCCGACACTACCGGGCACATATATACAATAATTATCTCTTACAAAAATAATCTCCTAACACATGGATGCAGGGTCCACATAGTATTCTCCGTCTTCAGCGATCACGTGTTCAAGGAAGAATGCCGCCAATTCCTCTTGAATTGCTCGCAGACGATCTGGTGTTAGGAGTTCATCCCGCATCCGAAACATCTAATTTGAAGTAGGGGGTCAATACATGAAATGATGCATGCTATAAATTTGTGAATATTATTGATTGCTTACGCACTTTAAATTGTTCATCAGTGTAGCCCCGCTCACAGGTCGTGTGGCGGATGGACTCGCAAATGTAGTATCCACAATAATCATTCCCGGGTTCCTGCCACAACCACTTTACAAGAAATAGAGCTCAATCAAACTGATAAGCAAGAATGCCAAATTGGTATTGATGAAACTAGCTAGCGCTTGAATCAAGATATAGGAGATGCGCGCGCGGAACATGCTACTATATAATACTTACTTTCGGGTATCTAAATTGTAGCTTCTTCGGCAGTCCCGGAGCTTTTTTGATGAATGTTTTCCAAGCCCTGCCAGACAAAGGAAACAATTAGTTGATATCAGAAATGAAGTTGCTGATATATATGCATGGTGGATAATATTGATCGATTTAACTTACCTGGCTAGCATTTGAGTCATGTCCGCATACTCCTCGGGATCTTTACGTTTAGAGTCGAAGACAGTTACTATTCCCTTCTCAAGCTTAATCTCTAAGAGAATATAGTGGAAGCTGCGCACGAATGCATGAGATCATTACATCACTATAAACTTGACTGATATATATAAGGGAAACCAAATATGCACAAGACATTAACACTCACTTGAAGTTGTAAGGAAAGAGTATTATATCTTTGTTTTCATTTACCACCAACAATCGTAGCAAGTTGGTCTCGGTATCGCCGGGACGCAATTTAACCTCGGTTGCATCTATGAGGTATGTGTTAATAAACCCAATATCACCTACTTGTCTTTTCTTCAATTCGACGATCTTCAATCTGCATAATATAATGAGGATAATTAATTATAAATACATGCAATGAAGATCAGCTATATAGAGAGACTTAATGACAGAAGTAGTACTACTTACAGACAGTAGCAGGTGATCGTTGTTTTATCGAGGGCCAATTGATTGAAAAATTGATAGAACTCCTCAAATGGAACAGGCAACAGGTCAATTCCAACGAGGTCATGCTCCGGTTTAACTCTCAAATACAAGTTATTCCTCCCCCCAGACTCTCTGCAGATTTTCATGTACCAATCATGCAATCTTCGCATATTCGTTGATAGAGATCTTTCATTTTTGACGAGAGGCTTTTTGTACTCGTATCTTTCTATCTGCACGTCCATGAAATCATAGTGTACATCGTCGGACGCGTAATCTGCAAGGTTGGTATAACCGGGCACCATCCTCGGATCATTAGCGACCATGTCGCTAGACACCTTGAGCGGGGGGCACGATTGGTTCGCTTGTTCGCCGAGCTGGGCAATTTGTTTCCCAGCTCGCCCTTCTGCTAACCTCTGATCACTTTTTGTACTTCCGGACCGCTTGGCATCTTGAAATGTCTTTTGAATAATGCGGTCATAGTTGCCCTTCGGCTTACTTTTCGCTGGTTGCTTCAGGGCAGCAAGAGTGCGCTTTGCTTTCACCGCATCTATCTTCTCCTCTGGAGGTGGATGTCTCGGTGCTTTCAACCCTTCAAAAAAGTCCTTCACTTCGCCTTCAGCGATCTTCGTGTTTTCCTCGTCGGACCTCTCGTACGGTAACTTCTCTAGAGGCGTGAGAGAAGGACCGAATCTGCATCGCCTCCCGCCTCTGGCTGTACTGGTAGACGTCGCCGGACCAGACGAAGCGGCTGTCTTTTTTACTTGCTTAGGCGCCGGAGCAGGAGCAGCCGGAGCGGCGGCAGGTCTCTTCCGCCCTTGCTGATTAGGCGAAGGAGGAGCTGGCTGGCTGCTCGGGCGCGCCGGCGGCGAAGGAGGCGGAGTGCCGCCACGCGCCGGCGGCGAAGGAGGCGGTGTGCCGCCACGCGCCGGAGAAGGAGCCGGAGTGCCCTGATGGTCACTCGCCGGAGAAGGAGCCGGAGTGCCCTGATGGTCACTCGCCGGAGGAGGAGGCGGTGGAGGAGGCGGAGTGCCCTGACTCGTCGCAGGAGGAGGAGGAGGCGGAGGCGTCCAGTTCAGAATGTTGATTAGGTCCTTCCGCCATAGGCATGGAGTCTTCAGTGAAGAACCCAGCCGAGTCTCCCCTTCACCGGTAGGGTGGTCAAGCTGGAGCTCCTCAAATCCCTCCGTTATTTCGTCGACCATCACCCTAGCATATCCTTCTGGAATCGGCCGGCAGTGAAAAGTGTCGTCTGGTCCAGAAGGATAAACAGAGCCAGCAGCCGCCTTGACCTTCAGATTCATCCATTGTGCCATAAGGTGGCAATTTTGTGCCTCCGTGATAGCATCCACAGGATTCCTGGCAGTAGCCGTCAAGGCAAGCTCTGGCTGAGGCAGCTCGGTGGAAGCCACGCTGCTTCTCCGCTGAGATGGCGGGGTAGCTTCGGGGGAAGCTTCGGCAATTCTTTCCCGATCTGCTTCCCGTTCCTCTATCGCTTGTATTCTGGCCCGCAGCGCCTGGATTTCGGTCATCTCCATTTTCTTCCTCCTGTCGTGGCATTTGTAGCCTCCTGCGTCCGGAAACCCAGCACACCACGGAAGGGAGCCTGGCGTGCCTCGTGTCCGTCCAGGGTGCTCAGGATTCCCGAGGGCCATTGTCAGCTCGTCGTTCTCTCTGTCGGGGATGAACGTCCCTGCATGCGCTGCTTTGATATACTGCCGCATCTTCCTGAGTGGTGTTTCCAATTGCTTGTCCGTCCAAATGCACCACCCTGTTACAGGGTCCAAGGATCCGCCAGCCCCGAAGAACCAAGTCCGGCAACGTTCTGGCCAGTGCATTGTCTCTGGTTCGATCCCTTTCTGAAGCAGATCATTCTCAGCCCTGGCCCACTTAGGCCGGGCTACGAGGTAGCCGCCCGACCCCGTGCGATGGTGATGCATCTTCTTTGCAGCATTTATCCGGTTTGTCTCCGACATCTTCTAACTCTTTTCCGACTTCTTATGGGCCACAAATGCGGGCCAGTCATCTTTGATCTTCTCATATATGCCCACGAATTCTGGAGTCGTTTTCTCTCTGACAAACGTATTCAGTTTTTTCTTCCATGCCCTGAATTGGTCTGCCATCTTCTGAAGTGCAGCAGACTTGATTAAGTCCTCTATAACTGGCTTCGCCGGATCAACCTCTCGCGGTAGGACGAAGTTTGTCTTCAGCTCATTCCAAAGATCTTCTTTCTGCATATCAGTGACATAAGTCACCTGAGCGTCGTTTGAAGCCGGCTTTAACCATTGATGGATGCTGATCGGGATCTTGTCCCTAACCAGAACCCCGCACTGATTAACAAATGCGTTCTTTGTGCGGATGGGTGCAGTCGGCTCGCCGGAGCGCGAGATTTCTAAGATCTCAAACTTTTCATCCGGCCTCAACTTTTTCTTCGCTCCTCGTCTCTTTACCGAAGATTTGCTCGATCCGGAGGGCTAGAAAAGGAACAAAGACGAGAGTTAATGAATGAATCAATTAACTAGTCAGCACATGCTTAACTAACATATATACCTCCTGGCCGGACTCGGTTCGGTCACCGGAGACAGCATCACGGTCTCCTTCTTGCACCGGCATTGGGTCACCGGAGCCGTCCTCACGGTCTACTTCTTCCATGTGCATTGGTGGGTCACCGAATTCATCAATATCATAGCCTAGATCTTCCAGCCGCAGCTCTTGTTCGACCTGCTCATCGGTGTCGTTGAGAAACGACCTGACGGCATTTTGTCCGTCTGCGATTATGTCCATCAACATCGCTTCTTGTGCTAGGTCTCGGGTGTTGTCGTCCATTGTTTCTACAAATATTTACAACATGCCAATTATTATTCAAACATGACAGATGGATATATTAATGGCAAACGTAGAACTAGCTTCAACCCTCGACTGCTCGGCGATCCACAAACCCTAGACCCCCTCATGTCACATTTTGTCTAGCTAGTGTCAAAGGATTCAACAAAACCAATACTTCATCATTAGGAAAAAGTAACAGTAGAATGATGGTACGAAGCTCTCCAAAGTTGTTTTGGAACGGAGTCCCAGATAAGATAATCCGTAACAAAAGACGGATTAACCTATCAGGAACTCCGTTCCAAAACATCTTTGCATAACTTCGTACCAACATGCCCCGGTTACTTCTGGCAAATGATGAAGTCATGGAATTTTTCAATACTTTGACACTAGCTAGGCAACCTCTCTCGACCCCTCGACCCCCGACTGCTCGGCGATCCACAAACCCTAGACCCCCTCATGTCACATTTTGTCTAGCTATAGTGTCAAAGGATTCAACAGAACCAATACTTCATCATTAGGCGAAAGTAACAGTAGCATGATGGTACGAAGCTCTCCAAAGTTGTTTTGGAACGAAGTCCCAGATAAGATAATCCGTAACAAAAGACGGATTATCCTATCAGGAACTCCGTTCCAAAACATCTTTGCATAACTTCGTACCAACATGCCCCGGTTACTTCTGGCAAATGATGAAGTCATGGAATTTTTCAATACTTTGACACTAGCTAGGCAACCTCTCTCGACCCCTCGACCCCCGACTGCTCGGCGATCCACAAACCCTAGACCCCCTCATGTCACATTTTGTCTAGCTAGTGTCAAAGGATTCAACAGAACCAATACTTCATCATTAGGCGAAAGTAACAGTAGCATGATGGTACGAAGCTCTCCAAAGTTGTTTTGGAACGAAGTCACAGATAAGATAATCCGTAACAAAAGACGGATTATCCTATCAGGAACTCCGTTCCAGAACATCTTTCCATAACTTCGTACCAACATGCCTCGGTTACTTCTGGCAAATGATGAAGTCATGGAATTTTTCAATACTTTGACACTAGCTAGGCAACCTCTCTCGACCCCTCGACCCCCGACTGCTCGGCAAAGTTATTTTGGAACGGAGTCCCCGATAGGATAATTCGTAACAAAAGACGGATTATTCTATCAGGAACTCCGTTTCAAAATATCTTTGCATAACTTTGTACCAAAATGCCCCGGTTACTTCTGGCTAATGATGAAGTCATGGAATTCTTCAATACTTTGACCCCCGACTGCTCGGTGATCCACAACCCTAGACCCCCGACTGCTAGGCAACCTCTCGACCCCTCGCCCTTCGGCCTCTCGATCGGTCCCTCGACGACCCTCGACCCCTCGACCTTCGGCCTCGGTCCCTCGACGACCCTCGACCCCGCCCCCCCCTAATGTCGAATTTATCGGGGAGAGGGTGTATACATATCCGATAAAAAAAGAGGAAGAAGAAAAAAAAGGAACCGCTAGAGGAGAAGATCGAAGAAAAAAAAGAAAAAAAAAAGGAGAAGAAGAAAGGAATAGAGGAGAAGAAGAGAAAATTTCTCTTCTTCTCCTCTATTCCTTTCTTCTTCTCCTCTTTTTTTCTTTTTTTCTTCTTCTTATTTATTTCTCCTCTTTCTTCCTCTCCTTCTTCTTCTTTCTTTCCTCTTTCTTATTTTCTTCTTTCCTATCCTTCTTTTTCTTTTTTTTCTTATTCTTATTTATTTCTCCTCTTCTTCCTCTCCTCTTCTTCTTTCTTTCCTCTTTCTTATCCTTCTTTTTCTAAATTTGTAACTTTTGCATATATATATATAAAACTTTCTATATATATTTAGCATATATAAACAAAAAACTATATAGCTAGCCACATACACTTATATATACATCACATATACACACATCACATATATACAGCAACTTCCTAAGAAAAAATATATTTATATACACATAAATATATATTTAACATATATATTTAATTAGCAAATTCCTAAGAAAAAAAAAGATATACACATACATATAAATACAGCAACTATATATACAGCAACTATATATACTGCAATTTATATAAACATAAAAAAAATATACACATATATACATATATATACACAACAACAATATATATATATATACAGCAATATTAAACATATAAAAAAAAAGGGAGCCGGCCCTCACATCGGCAGGGCTGGGCGGCGCGACGGCGGCGGGGCGGGGCGGCGACGAGGCGGCGTCGGGGCGGGGCGGCGCGACGGCGGCGGGGCGGGGCACGCGGCGGCGCGGGGCGACGGGCCGGCCGGGGCGCGGCGACGGCGCGGGGCGGGGCGACGGCGCGGGGCGCGGCGACGGCGCGGGGCGCGGCGACGGCGCGGGGCGGAGCGACGAGGCGGCGTCGGGGGCGACGGCGACGGGGCGACGGGGGCGACGGGGGCGACGGCGACGGCGACGGGGACGGAGCAGATCGAGGGCGGCGTCGGGGCGGGGAAGAAGGAGAAACTGAACAAAATTTTCGCAAGTGTAGCTTATATAGGAGGAGTATTAGTCCCGGCTCTTGGCACAAACCGGGACTAATAGCCCCCTTTAGTCCCGGTTGCTGTTACCAACCGGGACTAAAGGTCCCTTTTCAGCAGCCCAAAGGGCGGGAAGGTGGGGCCTTTAGTCCCGGTTGGTGGCAGCAACCGGGACTAATGCCACCCTTTAGTCCCGGTTGGTGGCAGCAACCGGGACTAATGCCACCCTTTAGTCCCGGTTGGTGGCAGCAACCGGGACTAAAGGCCTTGCCGCGGTGCGGTGGGAAGTTTAGTCCCACCTCGCTAGTTGAGGGAGAGCAGCACCAGTTTATAAGCCCCGCTGCCTCTCTCCTCTCGAACTCCTCTAAACTGCAGGCCTAAGGGCCTAAACTGACACTGCTTTGCCTGTGGACTTGCTGGGCTTGCTTTGCCTGTGGACTTGCTGGGCTTTCTACGGGCCTGAATCCTGGCCCATGGTTGGGTTTCTAGTCGTATTCAGGCCGTGTGGGCCCAGCAGGTGGCATATTTTTTCTTTTTTTCTTTGTTGCTTTATTTTTTAGTTTTGTTTCTACTTTCAACAAAATACTTACTGTTGCTATTTTTATTTATTTGTTTTCTTTGTTTCTTTATTTATTTGATTTTGTTTCTACTTACAAAAATATATTTATTGTTGCTATTTTTTTTTCAAGTTTTTTTGTTTTGTTTTCTGCATTATTTATTTTCTTTTGTAAAACCAATTACAAACTTTCTGTTAGTGCAAGTAGTATTCAAATTTGAATAGTTTAAATTTGAAATTATTTATTTTACTTCCTTTATTTATTTTCTTTGTTGCTTTATTTATTTTATTTTGTTTATACTTAATTACAACAAAATACTTATTGTTGCTATTTATTTCTAAGTTGTTTTTTGCTGTATTTAGAGTTGCTTTATTTATTTTATTTTCTTTGTTTATTTCTAAGTTGTTTTTTGCTGTATTTAGAGTTGCTTTATTTATTTTACTTTCTTTATTTATTTTCTTTGTTGCTTTATTTATTTTATTTTGTTTATACTTACAATAAAATACTTATTGTTGCTATTTATTTTTCAAGTTTGTTTTGTTTTGTTTTGTTTTGTTAGTGCAAGTAGTATTGAAATTTGAATAGTACAAACGGACAATGGTATCATACTCGTTTGTTACAAAGTTGGCATGGTATCATCATAATAGTTGCGGAAATAACTCTTCACTTTTTCTTCGCTTGTGTCATTTGCTTATTGCGCCGTAACCATGGATAATCTTCATCGTTTATCAGGATGCTTGGGTCAGCCTTGACTTTGAAGGGAGGAATTTCATGAAACTTTTCATAATCTTCAGACATGTCTGTCTTGCCCTCCACTCCCAGGATGTCCCTTTTTCCTGAAAGAACTATGTGGCGCTTTGGCTCATCGTATGATGTATTCGCTTCCTTATCTTTTCTTTTTCTCGGTCTGGTAGACATGTCCTTCACATAGATAACCTGTGCCACATCATTGGCTAGGACGAACGGTTCGTCATTGTATCCAAGATTTTTCAGATCCACTGTTGTCAATCCGTACTGTGGGTCTACCTGTACCCCGCCTCCTGACAGATTGACCCATTTACACTTAAACAAAGGGACCTTAAAATCATGTCCGTAGTCAAGTTCCCATATGTCCACTATGTAACCATAATATGTGTCCTTTCCCCTATCGGTTGTTGCATCAAAGCGGACACCGCTGTTTTGGTTGGTGCTCTTTTGATCTTGGACAATCGTGTAAAATGTATTTCCATTTATCTCGTATCCTTTGTAAATCAATACAGTCGAAGATGGTCCCCTGGACAACAAGTACAACTCATCACAAACAGTGTTGTCACCTATGAGACGTGTTTCCAACCAACTGCTGAAAGTCCTGATGTGTTCACGTGTAATCCAGTCGTCGCACTGCTCCGGGTGTTTGGAGCGCAGACTGTTCTTGTGTTCATCGACATACGGGGTCACCAATGTAGAGTTCTGTAGAACTGTGTAGTGTGCTTGAGACCAAGAATAACCGTCCCTGCATATTATTGAGTCCCTTCCAAGCGTGCCTTTTCCAGTCAGTCTGCCCTCGTACCGCGATTTAGGGAGACCTATCTTATTAAGGCCAGGAATGAAGTCAACACAAAACCCGATGACATCCTCTGTTTGATGGCCCATGGAGATGCTTCCTTCTGGTCTGGCGCGGTTACGGACATATTTCTTTAGGACTCCCATGAACCTCTCAAAGGGGAACATATTGTGTAGAAATACGGGCCCCAGAATGACAATCTCGTCGACTAGATGAACTAGGACGTATGTCATGATATTGAAGAAGGATGGTGGGAACACAAGCTCGAAACTGACAAGACATTGCGTCACATCACTCCTTAGCCTTGGTACGATTTCTGGATCGATCACCTTCTGAGAGATTGCATTGAGGAATGCACATAGTTTCACAATGGCTAATCGGACGTTTTCCGGTAGAAGCCCCCTCAATGCAACCGGAAGCAGTTGCGTCATAATCACATGGCAGTCATGAGACTTTAGGTTCTGGAACTTTTTCTCTGCCATATTTATTATTCCCTTTATATTCGACGAGAAGCCAGTCGGGACCTTCATACTGAGAAGGCATTCAAAGAAGATTTCTTTCTCTTCTTTCGTAAGAGCATAGCTGGCAGGACCTTCATACTGCTTCGGAGGGATGCCGTCTTTTTCGTGCAAACGTTGCAGGTCCTCCCGTGCCTCAGCTGTATCTTTTGTCTTTCCATACACACCCAAGAAGCCTAGCAGGTTCACGCAAAGGTTCTTCGTTACGTGCATCACGTCGATTGAAGAGCGGACCTCTAGGTCTTTCCAGTAGGGTAGGTCCCAAAATATAGATTTCTTCTTCCACATGGGTGCGTGTCCCTCATCGTCATTCGGAACAGCTAGTGCGCCGGGGCCCTTTCCGAAGATTACATGTAAATCATTGACCATAGCAAGTACGTGATCACCGGTACGCATGGCGGGCTTCTTCCGGTGATCTGCCTCGCCTTTGAAATGCTTGCCTTTCTTTCGACATTGATGGTTGGTCGGAAGAAATCGACGATGGCCCAGGTACACATTCTTCCTGCACTTGTCCAGGTATATACTTTCAGTGTCATCTAAACAGTGCGTGCATGCGTGGTATCCTTTGTTTGTCTGTCCTGAAAGTTTACTGAGAGCGGGCCAATCGTTGATGGTCACGAACAGCAACACCTTTAGGTCAAATTCCTCCTGTTTGTGCTCATCCCACGCACGTACACCGTTTCCATTCCACAGCTGTAAAAGTTCTTCAACTAATGGCCTTAGGTACACATCAATGTCGTTGCCGGGTTGCTTAGGGCCTTGGATGAGAACTGGCATCATAATGAACTTCCGCTTCATGCACATCCAAGGAGGAAGGTTATACATACATAGAGTCACGGGCCAGGTGCTGTGATTGCTGCTCTGCTCCCCGAAAGGATTAATGCCATCCGCGCTTAGAGCAAACCATACGTTCCTTGCGTCCTTTGCAAACTCCTCCCAGTACTTTCTCTCGATTTTTCTCCATTGCGACCCGTCAGCGGGTGCTCTCAACTTCCCGTCTTTCTTACGGTCCTCACTGTGCCATCGCATCAACTTGGCATGCTCTCTGTTTCTAAACAAACGATTCAACCGTGGTATTATAGGAGCATACCACATCACCTTCGCAGGAACCCTCTTCCTGGCGGGCTCGCCATCAACATCACCAGGGTCATCTCGTCTGATCTTATACCGCAACGCACCACATACCGGGCATGCGTTCAGATCGTTGTATGCACCGCGGTAGAGGATGCAGTCATTAGGGCATGCATGTATCTTCTGCACCTCCAATCCTAGAGGGCATACGACCTTCTTTGCTGCGTATGTACTGTCGGGCAATTCGTTATCCTTCGGAAGCTTCTTCTTCAATATTTTCAGTAGCTTCTCAAATCCTTTGTCAGCCACAGCATTCTCTGCCTTCCACTGCAGCAATTCCAGTACGGTACCGAGCTTTGTGTTGCCATCTTCGCAATTGGGGTACAACCCTTTTTTGTGATCCTCTAACATGTGATCGAACTTCAGCTTCTCCTTTTGACTTTCGCATTGTGTCCTTGCATCGACAATGACCCGGCGGAGATCATCATTTGGTTCCTCTTGATCTTCAGCAGCTTCACCCGTTGCAGCATCATTGGGCACATCGTCTGGTTCCTCTTGATCTTCACCAGCTCCCCCCATTGCAGCATCACCGTATTCAGCGGGCACATAGTTGTCATCGTACTCTTCTTCTTCGCCGTCTTCCATCATAACCCCTATTTCTCCGTGCCTCGTCCAAACATTATAGTGTGGCATGAAACCCTTGTAAAGCAGGTGGGAGTGAAGGATTTTCCGGTTAGAGTAAGACATCGTATTCACACATTTAGTGCATGGACAACACATAAAACCATTCTGCTTGTTTGCCTCAGCAGCATTTAGAAACTCATGCACGCCCTTAATGTACTCGGAGGTGTGTCTGTCACCGTACATCCATTGCCGGTTCATCTACGTGCATTATATATAATTAAGTGTGTCAAAAACCATTACAGAACATCATAAATAGATAATTAAGTGACCAAATGGATAAAAGTTCATCATCACATTAAAACCAAAGTACATACATATATAGTTCTCATCTAACAACATATAGCTCTCCATACACATCGAAACTATGTAAAACTTTTCAATGCGAAAACAAATGCGATCATAATCGCAACCAAGGTAACAATTGATCCAACGGCATAATGATACCAAGCCTCGGTATGAATGGCATATTTTCTAATCTTTTTAATCTTCAACCGCATTGCATCCATCTTGATCTTGTGATCATCGACGACATCCGCAACATGCAACTCCAATATCATCTTCTCGTCCACAATTTTTTTTATTTTTTCCTTCAAGAATTTGTTTTCTTCTTCAACTAAATTTAACCTCTCGACAATAGGGTCCATCTTGATCTTGTGATCATCGATAACTTCCGCAACATGCAACTCCAATTCCATCTTCTCCTCCTCCATTTTTTCCAATTTTTTCTTTAACGAAATGTTTTCCTCTTCAACTAAATTTAACCTCTCCACAAGAGGGTCCGTTGGAATTTCCGGTTCAACTACCTCCTAGACATAATAAAACATCTATGCATGTCAGGTTGGTCGGCATAACTATCATAAGCACTAAAACAAATAGTTATAAATTAAAGATAATATACCACATCCGAATCGTAGACCGGACGAGGGCCCACGTGGGCGGATATCAAAACCATCGCACTATATAATAACAAGCAATAATAAACGTAAGAAAATTAGACAAATATCTATCTAAAGCAATAATAAAAGTAAGAAAAGCATGGACATAACAAGAGGCTCACCACGGTGGTGCCGGTGACGAGATCGGCGGGGGCGATCGACGGCGGCGAAGACGGGGACGGGACGTGACGGACCGCTAAACCTAGACAAATCTCGGAGAAAATAGAGCTTCGAGAGGAGAAAAGCTTAACTAGTGTGGCTCGGGCATTCCACCGAACATGTTGTGTGCATAGGAGGTGAGCTAGAGCACCACTAACCCCTCTCCCCCTCGGCCAGAAAAAAAAACAGAGCAGTGAGCTCTGCTCTTGAGTGAGGGGGTTTATATAGGCAACTCACTGGTCCCGGTTGGTGCTACAAACCGGGGCTAAATGGGTGCCTTTGGTCCCGGTTCATAAAACAAACCGGGACTAATAGTGGTGGGCCAGGAGCAAGAGCCATTGGTCCCGGTTTTTAGCTCCAACCGGGACCAATAGGTCCAGACGAACCGGGACCAATGGCCCACGTGGCCCGGCCGGCCCCCTGGGCTAACGAACCGGGTCCAGTACCCCCATTGGTCCCGGTTCTAGATTGAACCGGGGCTAATGGGCTGGACCAATGCCCTGTTTTCTACTAGTGCTACTCCATCCGTCCCAAAATAAGTGACTCAAAAATGACCCAACTTTGTACTACAAAGTTGGGTCATTTTTGAGTCACTTATTTTGGGACGGAGGGAGTATTATTTTATGACTTTCCTCAGTCAATACTCGCTACTCGGTATGATTTTTTTGATGTAATAATAATATCACCTGCATATTGTTGCTTTTTATATCACTCTCGGCCATCATCTATGTTGTTGCACCACTATAATTTCTGCTAGCGACTTAGCGTGGGCAGCGGTTGACACCAGTGCCCATTTTTTCTAGCTTCGTCCCTGGCACAACCTATACGCAGGAATATAAAAGGCTGTAAGTTTTTTGATAAAGGGCGCTTTTATCATCTCAAAATGCAACATCAAGCAGATATAAAGCATTATAAGTAATACCCGGGCTCTACATAACTAAATGCACACAACCAAACACCTAAAGTCTGACAACAATAAAAGAAAAAACCGACAAATCGGCCATAGTAGAGTCATATAGACCGACACTATGTCTATGTCGAAAGGGGTGATGGACTTATCCAGAGATTAGGCTGCCACCCTTGTTGGGTAAAAAAAAAACCTCCATAGCCACCTGCTCCAACCCCGTACACACCACCTTGAACAACGGTTGGTACTCCGCTCATTGCAGCGTAGACCACATATGAAACGAGTGCATACAACGGAAAATAACATGCAAAGGAGAAGCATTTTTGTCATTGAAAACCAAATAATTTCTACATAGCCAAAGCGACCATAATAGGGCATACGCTCCCACCCTTATTAGCATTTTGAATCTATTTGTAATACCGTCCAACCAATGACCAAAAATATTGACGACACTTGTCGGCGGATACAAATTTGAGGCTATTTGGATGGCTGATCACGTAAAACGTGCAAACTTGCGTTGGAAAAAGAGATGTTTGATTGTCTCTTCATGAGTACAAAAAAAAACTTCTTACTCCCTAGCTAGTTGCGCCGTGCAAGGTTGTCTTTGATTAGAACAACTCCCCTACGAAGATACCACACGGAGATTTTTACTTTTAGTGGAATCTTTGGCCTCCAAATTTTCTTGTTATTACTCACCGCTACCTCAGAATGTGTGAGCACACGGTACATAGAGTGTACTGTGAAAGACCCCGATGTAGTAAGGTTCCAGCGAAACACATCTCGACCTTGTGACAAATTGATCGAACCCGGACCGGATAAAAGATTATGCCATGACGTAAGTCGGGGACCAATCAAATCCCGCCTAAAGGGATGAACTGAGAACCCGCGCAATAGTTTTATTCTTATCGCGAGCAATGTTGTACAATGTTCCATACTGTTCTGGGAGACTGGCATTGCCTAGCCAGATGTCTTCCCCGATACGAATCTCCAACCCGTCCTTTATCGTGAAAGACCCAAAGCGAAAGTGATGTTCCTTTGCTGCTATTCGGTCAGCCCAAAAGTGTGAGTTACCAGGTTTCCTATATGGCTGAGACACCGCCTTTTGGCCTAAATACTTGTTGCGTACCATAGTTTGCCAAACACCATTCAAGTTTAAACAACTACTTACTAAATAGGGCCTCATTCTTGACTTGCAGGTTATGAATTCCAAGGCGACTGGTTTTTCGGCCTACAAACCACACTCCATTTGGTCATAAAAGGCTGTGAGTAGGAGCTATATGTGGTAGGGAACTTTCTTTTCAAGTCGCATGACACAGTAAAGTGCCAAATATTCCCATTTTAGGTTCACATCGCAGTGCTTTGTCTCTTTTTTCATTCATGAGCCAAGCTTGGAAGTCATCTGAAATTATATGACCGAGACAAGCCAGAGAAAAGTGTGTGTGTTCTACTTTGACATTGCGTGGGCCAGTGGACTGCATGTTCATACAGAATCACAGTTGTACTTGACATAGCTCCGACCTCCGATCCTTGGATGCTCTTTCAAATGGCTTTGGTCGCCCTGCTCGTGACAAAAACAAATACAGTACATGTTCATCTTTCAACTTATTGTGTATTGATGATGTAAGGGAATACCTACTAGGACCGAGCCGGCTACGTGCTAATCTGAACCAAGAAAACACATTGAGTTGAGGTGAACTAGATTATTTTCCACTCCCTCTGTTCTAAAATGCTTGAAGTTTTTTTTTTTCCTAGGTCCAGCATATTTAAGTTTGAGCAAGTTTACTGAAAAATATACCGACATCTGCAACACCAAGTTAGTTTAATTAGATTCATCATAAAATATATTTGATATTGTAGATATTAATGCATTTTTATATATACATGGTCAAACAAAAAAAAAGTGTGTCCTTACCTAGAACGGAAGAAGAGGCTGGAGAATTTTTTGTTACATGCTCTGACGAAAGGGCTCCCTCCCTCCTTTGCGTCACCCTCCTCTGGCGACACGGGGAACCCTAGCCGCCGCCGTGTACAGTCTCCGCTGCAGGAGGGCTGGCCGGCGCAGCCGCGCCGGGCCCCAGGAAGGTGGCGGCAGGGCGGATCTGGTCCCTCGCGCCCCCAACACCACCCCACGCCTTGCTCCACGCTACCTCGCCGTGGCGGCGGAGGACCCCCCCCCCGGCCTGGCCGCGATGCCTCCTTGTCATTCTCAGCCGCCGCGCGCACCTCCATCCTCACGCGCTTCTGCGCCTCCACCTCCTTCGCTCGTGACATGGGGTTTCTCGTGGAGATTCTCAGGTCTTCGCCCCCCTTCCCAATCCAGCTGCTGCTTGAACCTGCCGACCGGCGGTGGTCCCGGTGCTCCTGTCCATTGCCATGAGAGCCACCCCCTGCAGCTACCTCACCCCTCCCCCCTGCGGCCTCGTTCCAGTCCCACTGGTGCTTGCGCGGCCTGCCTCCCGTGTAGGTGCCACCCGTCTCCGGTGGCCCTACCTCCCCCCAGAGCCCCGGTGATGGCTCTTGCGAGGTGGAAGCGATGCGTTTGCGCTTGTGGCTGACACGAAGCCCCCCGCGGTGGTCTTTGTTGGTGTTGTTCCGGTCCCAGCAGCCCTAGACCCGCGTTCTTCGGTGTCCTTCGCTGCCGGCGTCCTCCATCGGCCAGCTCCGGCCTCGACCACCGGGTAGCAGTGCTACTTCCAGCTCACCTAGGTCGCCGACACCCCTAAAGTTAAGGCCACAGCAGCTCGGATCTGCGTTCCTCCAGTCCTAGCTTGTCGGCGTTGCTCGACACCATCGCGCAAGACCCCCATGTGGTTCGCCCCCTCCCCCGCCCTACCCTCTATGCCTCAAAGCCCCCTCCTTTTGCCAGATCCTATGCTTGCCGGTTTGGTGGCGATGTCACCCTCCGACGGCAGGTGCAGCCCCGCCAACCCACCCCCCGGCCCTTTACTTGGCGATTCTGACCATCGTTATCCTCCCCATCTACGAGCCCGTATTTGGCGGCTAGGGGATCGCTTAGCTTCAGGCCTGGGAGAGATCCCTGCTCGCCTCGCCGTTGCTGACATCAACGGCGCTCGCGGGTGTTTTTTTTCTCCTTGGAGGCGCTGCCAAGGCCTTCAGTTGCGCCCCTCTTTGAGCTTAGGGGAAACCCTAGATCCGGATCACCCGGACCGGATAGTGGCGAAGTCTTCCTTCTTGAAGGCACTATCTTGCTCGCTCGAGCCATCCCCAAATTTGGCTTCCATGATGTTGGAGTTCTCGTTGGTTTGGCATCACCGCTCTAGGCACGGGTTTGATAGGTTTAGTTGTGATGTATCCTCTGTTTGGGCTGACCACCCCTTGCCTCTCTGCTCCAGGCACCATGTCACGCCTACCTGCGTTCGTGTCATGTGTTGTATCACACTGTAATCGTTGTTCTTCTTCTATCAATGGAAAGATACGCAAGATTTGCGTATTCGTGATTTTTTTGTTACATAGTATGTACAGTTAAATTTAAAAAATAGCATTTCAATTCTCAGCATCATGAGTTGACACATCTTGGCTTAGAACTATGTTGGAATTTACAGTTCAAGTCTTCAGCTCACTTTTCTTTCTAACACATTTGATTCCCTGAGTTTCTGCTCAAGCCTCTCACTAAAAGAAAAAAAAAGGAAGAAGCTTGTTTTCGGTCTAAATTTAGAAGCTGACTTAGCATGACCATGCCCCGTTTACATTTGAATGAGTAAGGTACATGCATGCAACTTTAGCTGAGAATGCCACATTCATTCTATCGTGCAATTTAATTGCTTCCAACTACTATACGATACTAAGTACTAGCTAGCTTGTAATTTATCTCATTGTTGTCGCGCATATTGATGGCTGTATCTCCTATATATATATATATATATATATATATATATATATATATATATATATATATATATATATATATATATATATATATGTATGACTAGATGGAGAGAGAGCTTGGAATACAAACCGGACAGCTATGTGATTGATACCTCCAACAGTTGATCAGAGTCATCAATCGGGTCGAGCAGTGTTATTTTTGGAACGTAGACGTCAGAAGCGTCCGGCTTTAAACTAATAAAGCCACTAAGGCAGTATCTAGACCACACTTAAAGAGTTTTACAGACCCAAAATAAATATGCGCGACAACAAGAGTTCTAGCATCGTTGGACCCCAGAGACATAAGATAACAAAACACAAGCGCTGGGTCCAATCACCAAAAGAGGGGCAGATCTGACAGTGTCAAGGGAGATAACAAGCAATGCGGGCTTCAGTCGTGGCGCGCCTTCACCATCGCAGCCTTGATCTGCTCCATAGTTGCGGACATGAGTAGCTCGTCACGCGGTTTCCCCAACGGCATCCAGACCTGTAAAAACAGATGACATTTGAAGATGATGTCAGCCGGGTGTGTCGGGAACTTGTGTTCGATCGTGATTTTGTTCCGGACCGTCCACAGGGCCCAAAGAAGCGCCCCAACGTATCTCCACACAATTCGCACATTGGACCCTCTTTGGGCCGAGAGAATGGATAGAAGATCATTGCTCGAGTGCGGATTCCAGATTTGTTTAAAAGCTTCGCGGGCAACGCTCCATGCAAATCTAGCCAAGGCAAATCCAAAGAAAACATGGTTCGCGTTTTCCCCTAACCCGCAAGTGGTGCACGACCCGTCCGCCGGCCTGGGTTTGCCACATTATCAGAAGTAGGTAGGCGATTGCGGAACATTTGCCACACGAAAATCTTGATTTTAAGTGGTAGGCCGGCCTTCCAGAGCCCCCTGGCTATGTCCAGCACATTGCCCTCGGACAACTTATCATAAAGAGATTTAACCGTAAATTTATTGGAAGATGTAAGCTTCCAAGAGATGGTGTCTGCCTCGTTGTTAAGCCGACGATCCGCCCAGGCTTCACCAAGGTTTCCCAACGAGCAGTCTCGTCCGTCCCTAGATTCCTAATAAAGGAAATCGCGGGCGGCTGAACTCTAAGGGCGTCGGACACCATGATGTTGGTGTCCGTGGCTAGTTGGTATAGTTCGGATGGGACTGCCATAGTGGTTCGAGACCCCACCAATGGTCGAGCCAAAAGTGAATGGACTTGCCATCATTGGCACAGAACTGGGCACCTAGCGTAAAGGCTGGTCGTACGGCTTGGATCCCATTCCAGAACGCTGATCCACGGGTTTGTGCCTTGAAGACGTTGCCATCCGGGAAATATTTGGCCCGAAGGATGTTCGCCCAGAGTCCCGACTCGATTTGGGCAAGACGCCACCACCACTTAGATAGCAAGGCTACATTCATGAGCTTAGAGTTCGTGACACCTAACCCACCAGCTTTTTTGGGTCTACACACAGCCGCCCATTTTACCAGATGGTATTTGCGTTTGGTCCCAGTTCCTTCCCAAAAGAAGCGGGAGCGCGGGGTGTCAAATTTGGCATGAACACCATCTGCCAAAAGGTACATCCCCATTGTGAAGAGTGGGAGGGAAGATAGGCTCGTGTTAGTCAAGATGAGCCTTGCCGCCGAGGACATGTACCTTCCCCGCCACGGGCTAACCCTGTTGGCCACTTTGCCGTAGAGAGGTTCCCACTCTGCAATGGTTAAATCCTTGGACGACATAGGCAATCCAAGATATTTAATCGGGAAACGCCTTCGTTTACAATTTAGCAGGTTAGCTATCCTAGAGCTCTCTAAATCGTCCATCCCTATGGTGATCACTTCACTCTTGAAGAAGTTGATCTTAAGCTCCGATAGAATCTTGAAAGCGAGCAGTGTTACTGGCTACTGACTATGCAGAGATGAAGCACACTAGTACTACACGATACTCCAAGCATCAATGCCTGGCTCACATCCACGTTCAGTGTATGTATATGAACTTGTTGCATGTTCATGGGTGCGACTTGGGAGGCAGCGAGAATCAAAGATACACAGGAATCCAAGACCATTCTTCCGTACCACGACGACCTGGTGGCGGTACAAAGTGATTTTTCATAGTCTCAATTCTCTTAGTGTTGCATATCTAGATCACCATGTCGATTGGTCCTCGAGAAATACGTGTATCAACACAAAAGATCAGTGGTAGCCTAGATCCCCGTGGAGGCAGGCACGAAACGCAACAGACGTGAACTGTCGGGCATAGATATGTCCATTCTTCACTCAAAACCAGCCGGAACACCGTTTATCTGTTTAATTATTCAGGATCATCCGGAAGGTGCCAGCTGTATTAAAAGTTGAATGTTTGAGATGGCAGCTATCGTGTACTAGTTGAAAATTAACGTATAGTTTTTCTTGATGGAAGATAGCTCTACTACTTGAACTTTTGTAAAAACAAAAGCAATATTAGTCCAGTCATTACACACAAAGAGGGTAGACACATAAGGAACACCCTCCCGACGGTACTGGAATTAATTCCTACGCCGAGTGCCAAAACCACTTGGCAAAGGGCCAAATAAACTCGGCAAAGACCGTGATGTCTTTGCCAAGAATTGTTCTCGGCAAAGTCTTTGCCAATAATTGTTCTCGGCAAAGACCACAAGAAGTTTCGAGCCAAACGGAACAACAGGACCCACACTATTTTCATAGACCGGACACGTTCCCTCTCGATACTCAGAGACTAGCTCGGAATGGACAAAAACTTTAGCACACCATACATGGGCCATGTGATGACACCGTATCAGCTCCCGAGGATTTTCAACATCGTACGATTTTCCTAGGATTTAAATGATTGCATCAGGCATGCCGCCAAGATAATTTCTCCCCTAGTGACAAGGCCTGACCCTCCTCCCTCATCTACGCAAGGCCTACGCATGTTGCAAATACATCACATAGGATTTTTCATGCCGCTTCTGTGCATGATTTAATGTGCTGCCTTGCAGACCTGCAATTCCGGCACTGAAACCCTAGCAGTGCAACATAAATGTCTCAAAATATTGCAAACGGGCCTTAAAAGTGCAGGGGCCTGACACGTGTCATGCGATGGCCTCTTTTGAGACCACGACAAGTTTCGAGGCAAACAGAGCAACAAGACCCACACTTCCTTCATAAACCGGACACGTCCCTCTCGATACCCGGAGACTAACTCGGAGAAGGTGCACTTTACAAGTGGCCTCTGGTGAGGCTTATTCAAAACGCACCCAAACTTTTATCACACCCTACAGGGATCATGTGATGACACCGTGTCAGCTCCTGAGAACCCCCC
>LR738710.1:17633549-17677660 GCA_902687465.1 Secale cereale | reverse complement strand
CGGTGTCAGGGTCTGTCGTCCCTCCCTCGGTATCCATTATTAGGAATATAGACTGTCCCAATGGATTTAAGCAATTGGATCATTACTCTCACATAGATAGAAAACTCAAAATAATAATAATTGAATTAATAAAAAAGTGTCGGCATCCATCATTAGAAATATGCACTATCACTATGGACCTTCTCTATCCGGAACAGATGAAGATTTATAATGACAGTTCATAACCTTAACAAGGGTGTATTAAAGACCAAAGCTTACTGGTTCTGGATATTTGACTATTTAAACCGGTCTTGTTGCTTGTATTTGGGCGAGGTGGGAGTAAAGCTTTGCCAAGACCCAACACACGGGCTATCGGCAAAGCCATGCCACTGTCACCGACCGTTATTCGCCGCCAGATGTGCCACGTTGCAACACTTTGCCGTGGGTCACTATTTGGCTCTCGGCAAAAAGTGTGTTTGTCGAGTTTAGCCCTTTTGCCGAGTGTGCCTTGCTCAGGATATCGGAAAATGCCTATGTTTGGTGAGTTGCATCTGTTGCTGAGTTGTACTCTCGGCGTATATGCATTTGCCGAGCGCTCGTGGTTTGGCTCTCGGCGAAGAGCTTGGCACCCGGCGTATAAGTAAATTTCAGTAGTGCATGAATATAATTCTAGCATTGCTGGCACCCGGCGTAAAAGTAAATTTCAGTAGTGCGTGAATATAATTCTAGCATTGCTTGCAAGCTCGTGTGCCACTTTGTTGCTCTCTCTTAAGACGTACTGAACTTTCCACTCAGCAAAGTAGGCGAGGAGATTTCTTGCTTTTTGATACTCATCGCACTATCTTGAACGATTTTGAGTCGTCGTTTATAAAGCCTTTATGATTTGTTTGCTAGAAGCCGGATGCCTGCAACCACAACAGCAATGATGAACAGAACTTTGTGAACAGCAATTTGAGTGTGCTCCACCGCACCGCACAGTGGAAGTTGTATACACCGGCATCTTCATTCCTGGTTGCTTGCCACCATTCCCATGCTGCCCACCCCAGTACATTGAATAAACGAACCATCACTATTCAGTTTAACCCTCCCAAGGTCTGGTTTGCTCCATGTCTCTCTCCAGCGGCCTAAATAATTTGGTGTTTCTTTTGCCGACGTACATCATCAGACAAGTTCTATTTTCCTTTCACATCCACTCAACTCGTGTCGTGTAGAGCGGAGATAATTATGTAGGTATGTGACTAGCGCGGTTATAGAGGCATTGCCCTTTGCCATGTATTACCTCCGTTCGGAAATAACAGACATGGTTTTAATTCAAAATCACAAACAGAGATAGTATTACATAATTCCTCAAGTGCCATAAGAGCGAAAGCATTCGCATTACTTTGCCTCTGGTCTCAGACCAGCAGTCAAGAAGACATAGCAGCTGAGCTAATCATGCCCGTTATCTGATCTAATCTGACTCGGAATTGGCGGAAGAAAAATTGGAGGTTTATAATTTGGTTTGTGCTACCTCTTTGTGGAGCTTGTGGTGTATACAAAATGAATTTTGCTTTCAGGGGGGAACGTGGATCAGTGTACATTGCATCCCGGCAAGCTGGGTGCATTGCTGCATCAGTGGAAAGTGTTGCGTAACGAATTGCAATTGATGCTTTTGATGTTGTGTACCTTCTTGCTGGATCGCCGACGTGGGGAGCTTCTGAGAGATGCTTGGCGATAGTGCTTCCGACCAATGCATCTGATGAGGAACGCCGCAATCTCCAAGGGCATCTACGTGGAGTGATTCGCCATGATCTGGGAGCTTCGTGTGTATGTATTTGTCTACTGCATTCCCATGTGTTATTTTAAGGGATAAGTATATTTTTCGTCCTCGAACTCTTCCGAGAGTTTAGAAATCGTCCCTCGATTCTAATCCGGAGAGTTTTCGTCCCTCAACTATCAAAACCGGATAGTTTTCGTCCCCCGTGCCGATTCGGGCGGTTTTCGTCCGAAGTGAACAGTAAATCGATGAACAGTAAATTTGAAAAAAATAGGAAAGAAATCTGAAAATTCGTGGGATCAAATTTCAGTTTTTTTTCCCTTTTTTGTTGTTTTTTCGGATTTACTGTTCAAAGATCTACTGTTCATATCGGACGAAAACTGCCCAAAGCGGCACGAGGGACGAAAACTCTCCGGTTTTGATAGTTGAGGGACGAAAACTTTCTGGATTAGAGTTGAGGGATGATTTTTGAACTCTCGAAACAGTTCAAGGACGAAAAGTATACTTATCCCTTATTTTAATAAAAATCGTGATGTGGCTGTAGAACCTTGAAACGTTTGAACCCTCGCTTCCCAACTCTGAATTTCTCGGTTTTCGGTTTCATCAATTAAAAGGTTGAACCAGGGGGAGTCCCTTTTATTCAATAAAAACAGGCCCGCTATTTTGCTCCTGGTGAGAACACATACGCTATATTGTTTCATCTAGCCCTGACGGCTTCCATGAGGAGCTCAAGTATTTGATTGTAGTTGTAGGTTTTCTTGATAATTGCAAGATACGGTATGTCGCATCTTTTTCTTGGAGGATCTCCTCTTTTTTTGGAGGAAATAAAATGAGATAGTTAGCTAGGACTTAGGATTGTTGGCATGAAAACTTACAAGATTTTTGGCCGTCAAAACTGTTGGTTTAAGGATTGTTGTACCACTTAAAGCCATGTTCAGCAATAAGTAGGAGTCTTTTGCCAAATAAAAAAAGCAGAGGAGCCATATTCAAACATGTGCGCTAATATTTGATTTCTTGTTCACATCACAATGCTATGTCTATTTTATGGCATGATTTCTGGCTTGGGACGGGGAATTTATATGATGAACAAGCTAGAGAACTTGTATGAGTTCTACTTGACATAGACCAGCCTCGATGGATTGCATATTTATCATATAAATGCCGTTGTACTTTCAATGTTGTGAATGGCTTGGTTGACCTTTCTTGACCGTAACATATACCCTAAATGTTTATTTCCCACCTTTCTGTGTTGTGATGTAAGGGAATGCCTAGTAGGGCCGGTTAGCTACTGATTTTACCGAAACACAGCTCAAACCGTGCATGTCCTTTTATGAGTAAAGAGCTAAGGAAATTTTGCAGTTGATGGAGTCTTCAATGCACTTTTTTTTACTAGAGATATCATTACCATATTTGAATCCTGAGTTTTTGCTCACGTCTCCCCCGAGAAAAAGAAAACATAAGTCGTTTTAGGCTCGGAGGCTTCTAGCATGATCATGCCTGATTAAGTTACATGAATGCATGAGACGTTATGGAGAGGACCCTACATTTTGTCGAGCGGCTCAACTGTGGGAAACACTTTGTATCGGTAGTCTGATAGAAGATTTTCATCAGACGGGTCCTCCTCCGTTGATTCTTATTTAATCTAACAGCCTATATTTCTATCTGACCCGACAATTAAGCGCTGGAATTTGTCCTTTCCGAGTAAATCTCTCCTAGAACGACACCCCCCATCCTCCCCGTCTCCCACCCCACAGGCGGCTCCATCCCCGATGAGCACGCACCCCGCGGCTACCTCCGCCATGAACCTGCTCAACACTACAACTCCGCCATGCCTACAGCTGATTCACGTCGCTGGTGCGGCGTCCCGCCCTCGGCTACTCCGCTCGACCGCGTAGCCCTCATCTCCGCCTCGAGACCCAGCCAGATCCTGCTCCGCCTCCATCCCTCCTGCCGCACGGTGTGCCATTTTGGGACGGCAAAGAAGCTGCACGAACATCCCCGATGTGGTCCCCTGGTAGGATGTGGATTTTTAGAACATCTGCACCCGGGCCCTGCTATCCTGGCTGTCCAATATTGCTTTAAGATCTGTGCAACACAACTAACTTTCTATATGAAATTTTCTCTTTTTTGCTTCTCTCACATAGAACATGTCTTAAAGTTCAAACCTTTGCAGCGTGGCAAAGATTTCTATCTAGAATCTAGGAAAAATCTTTTCAGAATTTTTTGTCAAACATATATATACAAAAATGATTTTTTAGATTAAAAAATCATTTTTGTATATATATGTTTGACAAAAAATTCTGAAAAGATTTTTCCTAGATTCTAGATAGAAATCTTTGCCACGCTGCAAAGGTTTGAACTTGAAAACATGTTTTGTGCGAGAGAAACAAAAAAGAGAACCAAGGTGGAAGAAGGAGGCCAAGATGAAAGAAGGAGGCCAAGATGAAGATGTTTTAGTTTTATCGTTTTTATTTTGTTGCTTTTCTATGTCGTGTGTGCCGTGTTGTGGTGTCCGTGAACTTTGCATCTTATCTAAGTTAATTATTGGGCACCCTTAATTATTATGTGTGTTGCATCTTATCTAAGTTATTATGTGTGTTAAAAAATGTCCGTGCCCAAACATATTATTTTTTTCCCTAAACCAAGTCATGAAGTTCGAGAACTTGTGGCTTTCATTAATGAAAAATGAAAATCAAAGGGGGTGAGAAGCCCTCTCTTTCAATAAAAAAACAAGTCATTAACTAACCCTAAATTTATTCCAAAAACAATTTGCTACCCATGGTGGTAGCTACACACGGCCCCAATTTTTATCTCTAATTATTTTGATAATTTATTTTGGACTATACAAAATAACTCTATAACGAAAATATCATGACTTTGAACTCGCTAGGCAAGCAAACATGCAATTATGTCAAAAAGGCAAGCAAAATGAATGAGAGAAGTGAGTAAAGCCCCTTTCAACACAACAAAAAGGCACTTGTGTCCAAAAGATAATAAAAAAGAGAAAGAGAAGTGAGAAAAAGTCATTTCTATATAACGAAAATGCACTTGTGCCAATGCCATAAGAAACCCGACACCTCGTATATCAAAAAAGGAACTTAAAACAAAGAGTGTGTAGTTTTTTTTGTGTGTAGTTTCCACCATGCATAGGAAATCGCCTCTTCATTTAAATCCTAAACCAAGTGCCACTCTAACCCTAAACCAAGTGCCATTGTAACCACAATCACGTGGCAATGCAAAAATACGTTTCCAACCCTCCAAAATTTCAGTGCAAAACAAAGGAAAACCACTCTCACACGTGTGCAAACATTCACTGTCTTACTATGTATACATTCCTTCCCTATCCATATCAAAGTCTTTCCATCTGTCCTAGCGGTTACCAGGGCAGCCCTAAATGCCACAAACCAACGCGGTCCTGGGTTCGGGTCCCCAGCGGCACCAATTTTTTTTGCATTTTCCACCCTTCATTTTTCTAGACAAATTATTTTTTCTTAATGTAACGCCCTTAAAAAATGTTCATTTATTTTGGCACCAGGTGTAAACCTCTACCAGAGCTGAGGCACATTTTCCATGACAATTTGGTATTTGATTTAAATCACGGTGTATTTGAATTGGAGCAATTAAATTGCTATTAAATATTTAACAGGTACAAAAAAATTCTAAATTTAATTGTTTGGCTCTGGAATAATTCAATTAGCTTCCACAAAAAGTTTCAGCATTACGATTTACTGCCTAAATTAATTGTTTGGTCACTTCTTCTCTTTTTTTTCAACATTTAAACAACTTTGACCAACATTTAAACTAGGTGATTTATCATACAATTTCAAGCTTACAAATTCCTCCATAATTCATGCCTTTCCATACATTTTCAACATTACAACCAGTGCGATTACCATACCTACCACTGCCCAAAAGTAATTGCAAATGGGTATTGTTATTTGTGCTTGATCTTCAAGCTTCCTAACCTTCTTCTTCAACATCCTAATATCAACAACTAGCTCTCTGTCAGTGTGTTCTTTGCCCTCCATCTCTTCTTCCGGAGCTCGTGTTGCGGCCACTGCCGTTCGTGGCAGCATGTGCAACCATTCTTCATGCTCTTCTTGCAGTTCATTCATCAGTGTCTTGGCCAGAGCATCGACCCAAAGAAAGAAGCATGTCACCTGCATGAACACTAAACAGATCAACCCATTGCTGAAAGATCCCGATCACGAAAATGGTGCAATTGCCCCGATTCTTACCCCATTCTCGCTGCACACGTAGAACGGACGATTCTGGTTCATCGTTGTGTGAGAAACCCTTCGATCAACGCCCGCCCGGCACCGCGGACAGATGAAGACAGGAATGTCCACACGCGCCCGGCTCTGCATCCGCGAGGTGGCGCGGGAGCTTGAGGAAGACATGGAGCTCGGAGCCGAAGGGGATCTCAACGCCGCCGCGCCCTTCGCGGCTAGCTTCCCACCATCGTGCTCTCTCTTGCCGTGGTCACCACTGTGCTCTCTCTCTCTCTCTCGCCGTGGTCACCACCGTGCTCTCTGTCGCCATGCTCTCTGTCGCCGTGGTCACCGCCTCTTTCGCCCGCTTATATAGCACACCCGCAACGGCTCTCTGCTCAACGGCTCTCTGTTGGGTCCCACAAGCCACGCGTGCAACTGTATGAATACAATTAGTTGTCTCTGCCGCCTGGTCCCACCTGTAAGGGTCGAGTCAAAAGGTTGACCTGACGGAGACGGTAGAATTCACGGAACGGGTCGCTGTACATGGACTAGGGGCAAAACTGAGCACAATTCGCATCTGAGGGCAAAACTGAGCACATGGACACCACTGAGGGCAAAAGGATAATTAACCCATATATATTTGATATTGTAGATATTAATTTATTTTTCTATATACACGGACAAACTGAACGAAGTTTATCCTTGCCTAGAAGGGAGGAAGAGGCATTTCAATTCTCAGCATCATTAGTTGACACATCTTGGCTTGGAACTATGTTGGAGTTTTACGGTCCAAGCCTTCAACCCACTTTTCTTTCAATAGAGATATTTTAGTAACACATTTGGTCCCCTAAGTTTCTGCTCAGGCCTTTCACTAAAAGAAAAAGGAAGAAGTTTGTTTTAGGTATAAATTTAGGCACCAACCCATCCCATCCCTCGCGTCGCCCCCCAGGGCGGCTCGGGGGCGACTAGGGTTCCGCCGCAGCCGCCACCCCTCCAACCCCCTCCCCCCTTGCTGCCACCGGAGACGGCCGCCGGGTTGCCAGCGCAGGCGTCGGTGAAGATGGCGGCAGAGACTGCGGCGCTTCGTCCCTCTCATAGGCCATTGGTACTTGGGACAACGTCCCCTTCCGGCAAGGCGGCATCGTCATGCGACCAGCAGCGTTCGCAGGCGGTTTCTGGCCAGCGTGCTCGGCCGTGAGGGCGGCGGTCCGCTGGTGGAGTTCCGGTCGAGGTGCGGATCTCATCTGCGTCAGATCTGGAGGTACGAGATCTCGTCTTCCTGTCACCTCTCTCACTTTGTACACCGTGGACCACGATTCGTTTGTTGGCTCCGGCGTTGGTGAGCTTGGTGGAGTAGCTTGGGGCCCGGGGGAAACCATGGCTGGCTTGGCTGGCCCGGCAGCGGCGACGCCCAAGGGCGCCGATTTCTTCCATGGGGGTGCTGCTGAGGTCCCCAACTCTCCACCCCGAGCTCCTGCCCGGGTGAAAACTCACAACCCCCTATGGATTTGGCGACGGCGGTGCCTAGTGCGTCCTCACCTTCCTGAAGGCGTCGTCAGGGGTGTAGTGGCTCAGATGGGAAGATGCAGGCGCGGTATTGAGGTTGCTTGTGTCTCGAGCTTGTGAGGATGCGGTGTGGGCTATAGGCACCGTCGTCTTCGACAGTGGTGCTCTGCCGCCTTGCCTCTCACATTTTTGCTCGGTTCCCTGCTGCCTCCTCTTTGGCGTCCGACTCCATGAAGCTTTCCTTCTCCAACTAGTTGGGCGTGGACAGTGGTGGTACTGCCGGCACGGCTTATCCAAAATCGAGGTGGTCGCCCTAGGTTCACCGTGCGATGGGAGGGCGGCATCCTTCTAGCTCTCGGGTGAGCTTCTCTGAATCTCGACGATACGGCGCCTACGAGCCATGGTGAGGGGGTAGGGTCCCTCTTCGGTGACAGAGAAGGAAGGTATTGTTTGTCCCTCCTTCCCTAGGTGCTCCTGGAGCAACGGCCGTCTCCGACGGACGGATTTGTCATGCCGTGCTACTCCACCCTTGATTTGTAGGATACTAGTGTGGAGTACTCTGCCTCAAGCAAGCTGTAATCCTCATTTTCCTTTCTTAAGTTAGCTTGTGTAGGCTGTGGTTTTAGTATCAGTTTGGTTGTCGTTTTTTGTGTCGTATGTTATAACTCGTGGCCGGTTGATGGTTTTGTTAATTTAAAGTCGGGCTCTTGGCGAGCTTTCGTTCAAAAAAAAAAGGTATAAATTGAGAGGCTTCTGGACTTTAGCATGACCATATCTCATCTACATTTGGATGACTAAGGTATATGCACGCAACGTTAGTAGAGGTGGGGCACACTAGTAGTAGTACACGATGCTCCAGGGTATATGCATGCTACATTCATTCTATCGTGCAGCTCAATTGCTTCTAACTACTATACGATACTACTCGCGAGCTTGTATTTATCGCATTGATGGTAATATCTCCATATATACATGGCTAGATGGAGAGAGAGCTTGGAATACAAATCGGAAGCCATATATATCATCGATGCCTCTACTAGTTTCTCGGAGCCATCAATCAGGTCAAGCAGTGTCATCTGCTGCCTACGATTATGCAGAGGTGGAGCACACTAGTACTAGACGATACTCCAGGCATGAATGTCTGGCTCGTATACATGTTCAACGTATGTATATCAACTCCTTGCATGTCCATCGATGCAGCTTGGGAGGCAGCGGGAATCTAGGATGCGCAAAAATCAACGATCGTGCTTGCAAATAGCAAAGATTCGGCGGCAGCAAAGCGAGTTTGCATACGCTCGATTTCCTTCATGTTGCCTATCTTGATCATCATGTTTATTGGTCCTTGAGGAATGCGTATATCACCACAAGAAAGCAGTGCCAGACGAGATCCCGGCGCTCACAACAGAATAGACGTTAACTACCGGGCGTAGATCTGTCTACAGTCCGAACCCAAAATCTGGAACACGGTTTAGCTGCTTAATTTTTTTGAGGGGACAGTTTAGCTGCTTAATTTGTTGTTATGATGACTCGAGGTGACAGGTATGTTAACTGAAAGTTTGAAAGGGCGGGTAATCCACGCGGTGAGTCGTAGTCAGCACATTTTTTTCCCTATGGAAACGAAAGCTTTGCAGAACTGGAACAGAATTCTCCGACAGAGAATAAATTCTAGCATAGCATCCGCCAGGTTTTGTTGCTCTCCCTCTCTCTATCTCTATCTCTATCTCTCTCTCTCTCTGGACGTACTGAACTTTCCACTCAGCGAAGTAGGCTCAAGTTGCAATTAGCAGGGTTAGCATCCGTCAGGTCCCTGACTAGGACTGCTTTGCACGCTAGCGGACCGATGCGGACGTTGCTTTGCACGCTAGCCTTGTTCTGGCTGGTTGCACGCCTAGCTTTGCAAACCGACTTGCTGCTGCATATGTACATGCAGGCACAAGATGAACATGTGCCTCAAACATTGAACTTCCAGATATATCAACAACTCAAGTAGGCTACGCCGCCGAACCAGGCAAAGACCGTTTCACTTTTCGGCTCATCCGCAAGGCCGTTTGCGTCATTAGAGCGACGCTTGCGTAACAGCCCGCGGACGTCCGTGTCCGCCTGCATCCTGAAAGTAAATGAGGAAATTTCTTACATCATGATACTCAGTGCATCATCTTGAACGATTTTGAGTCGTCATTTCTAAAAACTTCATGAATTAGTGCTTTCTGTAAACTATCACCTTGAACCACTAATTCATACTGTTATTGATTAATTTTGAGTCGTTGATTCTAAAACCATTGTCAATTAGGGACACTATGCTTGAATATTAGCACTTTCCCGATTAATGCTAATCAAAAAGTGCTAATATTCAATCATAGTGCCCTAACAGTTTTGCTCAAACATACTCTACCGTTAACTCTGGTTTTACAGTTAAATAAGACGCTATATGCCACTTAAGGACTGCCTACGACTCCATGATCCCCCTGAACCACGCATCCTTTGATGATCTTCGATCTCCGGCTACTGTTCAGTATTTTGTTTTTGTTAGCCTGTCTATTATTCAGGGGAAAGGTGCGACAGCACCCGGGTGCCTGTGCCGGCGGGTCCATTGCCTTAATGATTCGTGCGAAGGACTGGACAGTAGCAGGTCATTTGCATCTGCATGTTAATTAAGCATTCGTTTCACAGAATAGAACAGGGCCAGTCCTAGGCTGCAGAAGACAGGGTAGGTGTGGCTGCATGTCATGGACTGCGTCGTGGTAGTCCTGGCACGGAGGTCAGGTCCTGCTGCTGTCTATATTTTTATGTACATGCGGTGTATGGTATATCGGTGAAAGGACAACTCATGTGCAGTGCATGCGGTGCATGCGTGTTCTTAGTCTGACAAGAGCAAAGCCTTTGTTTTTAAAACAGGTTTTTACCTTCTTCCTTCATCAGAGTTGGCCCCAATGTGTCATATTCCTTTTATTTGCCGTTCAAGCTCTAGGTCAAAGAATTGTTTCTAAAATATAGTGCGTCCAATCCATGTTACAGTTGCATCACACAAGGTTGCTACAGTATCTTAAAAAAGATTCCTGTCAGATGAATAGTGCAGGCAAGACCAGTCAGGCACAAGATTCTATAAATTACGCCAGGAGGAACAGGGCTAGACTAGGTCTCAGTTTAGCTTGAAATTTGTCGATACTCCCACGCTTAATGAAACACTAGACCTGCTAATGGATTCCATGCTGCAGTGTGTGGCACAGATCTTTATGCACCAGATTGTGGACGGATGATAGAGATAAGAGGGTGCCTAGGCACCCGGGTTCTAAAAAACCACTCTCTTTATTCAGTCTTGATTCTGGCTGGGCTGATTTTAGCTTTTGTGGCCTGCGTTTGTTTATTTCATCGTTGCATACCTTCGGAGGTAACATAAAAGCTAGAGCAACCTTGGAAGGGGGATGTGCCTTATCTTGATCTCTCATTATGATGGTGGCCATAGCCTTAATAAGTTGCTCCTGCGATGGCAGCACTACGATGGTGGCAGTTATCTTGATCTCTCATTATACCAAGTATGTGCTTGAATTATTTTTTTCGAAAAGGGGGTACCCCGGCCTCTGCATCAAAGTGATGCATACGACCACCTTTATTAAGAAAAAATACGTTCAAACAAGGTCTTGTAGTCTGTGACAAAAAGGCTCTCCGGGAGCAAGGAAAACATAAAACAGGCAACAGCCACAACCGGCAGGCAGAAGCAAGATAGGAAAACTAATTGCCTATCATATTACATGACCGCCATCCAAACCGGTTGAAAATATTGTTGGGGAACGTAGTATTATAAAATTTCCTACGATCACACGCAAGATCTATCTACCAGATGCAAAGCAACGAGAGGGGAGAGTGAGTCTACGTACCCTCGTAGACCGAAAGCGGAAGCGTTAGAACAACGCGGTTGATGTAATCGTACGTCTTCACGGCCCGACCGATCAAGCACCGAAACTACGGCACCTCCGAGTTCTAGCACACGTTCAGCTCGATGACGTCCCTCGAACTCCGATCCAGCCGAGTGTCGATGGAGAGTTCCGTCAGCACGACGGCGTGGTGACGATCTTGATGTTCTACCGTCGCAGGGCTTCGCCTAAGCACCGCTACAATATTTATCGAGGAGAACTATGGTGGAGGGGGGCACCGCACACGGCTAAGAGATCAAGAGATCAATTGTTGTGTCTAGAGGTGCCCCCCTGCCCCCGTATATAAAGGAGGGAGGGAGAGGCCGACCCTAGAGGGGGCGCACCAAGTGTGGGGAGTCCTACTAGGACTCCCAAGTCCTAGTAGGATTCCCCTTTCCTTTCCGGAGTAGGAGAGAAGGAAAGAGGGGGAGAGGGAGAAGGAAAAGGGGGCTGCACCCCTTGTCCAATTCGGACCAGAAGGGGGGTGCACGCCTCCTTCCTTTTGGCCTCTCTCCTCTATTCCCGTAACTCCCCGGTACTCCGAAAATACCCGAATCAATCGGAACCTTTCCGATGTCCGAATATAGTCGTCCAATATATCGATTTTTACGTCTCGGCCATTTTGAGACTCCTCGTTATGTCCCCGATCTCATCCGGGACTCCGAACTCCTTCGGTACATCAAAACTCATAAACTCATAATAAAACTATCATCGAAACCTTAAGCGTGCGGACCCTACGGGTTCGAGAACTATGTAGACATGACCGAGACACGTCTCCGGTCAATAACCAATAGCGGAACCTGGATGCTCATATTGGCTCCCACATATTCTACGAAGATCTTTATTGGTCAAACCGCATAACAACATACATTGTTCCCTTTGTCATCGGTATGTTACATGCCCGAGATTCGATCGTCGGTATCTCAATACCTAGTTCAATCTCGTTACCAACAAGTCTCTTTACTCGTTCCGTAATACATCATCCCGCAACTAACTCATTAGCTGCAATGCTTGCAAGGCTTATAGTGATGTGCATTACCGAGTGGGCCCAGAGATACCTCTCCGACAATCGGAGTGACAAATCCTAATATCGAAATATGCCAACCCAACAAGTACCTTCGGAGACACCTGTAGAGTACCTTTATAATCACTCAGTTACGTTGTGACGTTTGGTAGCACACAAAGTGTTCCTCCGGTATTCGGAAGTTGCATAATCTCAAAGTCATAGGAACATGTATAAGTCATGAAGAAAGCAATAGCAGTAAAACTTAAACGATCATAGTGCTAAGCTAACGGATGGGTCTTGTCCATCAGATCATTCTCCTAATGATGTGATCCCGTTGATCAAATGACAACTCATGTCTATGGCTAGGAAACATAACCATCTTTGATCAATGAGCTAGTCTAGTAGAGGCATACTAGGGACACTATGTTTTGTCTATGTATTCACACATGTATTAAGTTTCCAGTTAATACAATTCTAGCATGAATAATAAACATTTATCATGATATAAGGAAATAAATAATAACTTTATTATTGCCTCTAGGGCATATTTCCTTCAGTCTCCCACTTGCACTAGAGTCAATAATCTAGTTCACATCGCCATGTGATTTAACACCGATAGTTCATATCGTCGTGTGATTAACACCAAAAGGGTTTACTAGAGTCAATAATCTAGTTCACATCGCTATGTGATTAACACCCAAAGAGTACTAAGGTGTGATCATGTTTTGCTTCGTGAGAGAAGTTTAGTCAACGGGTCTGTCACATTCAGATCCGTATGTATTTCGCAAATGTCTATGTGTCTACAATGCTCTGCATGGAGCTACTCTAGCTAATTGCTCCCACTTTCAATACGCATCCAAATTTATACTTAGAGTCAGCTGGATTTAGTGTCAAAGCTTGCATCGGCGTAACCCTTTACGATGAACTCTTTATCACCTCCATAATCGAGAAACATTTCCTTAGTCATCCAGTTACTAAGGATAATTTTGACCGCTGTACAGTGATCTACTCCTGGATCACTATTGTACCCTCTTGACAAACTCATGGCAAGGTACACAACATGTTTGGTACACAACATGGCATACTTTATAGAACCTATGGCTGAGGCATAGGGAATGACTTTCATTCTCTCTATATTTTTCTGCCGTGGTCTGGCTTTGAGTCTTACTCAACTTCACACCTTACAAGTCAGGTAAGAACTCCTTCTTTGACTGATCCATTTTGAACTACTTCAAAATCATATCAAGGTATGTACTCATCGAAAGTCTTATCAAGCGTCTTGTCTATCTCTATAGATCTTGATGCCCAATATGTAAGCAGCTTCACCAAGGTCTTTCTTTGAAAAACTCCTTTCAAACACTCCTTTATGATTTCCAGAAAATTCTACATCATTTCCGATCGACAATATGTCATTCACATATACTTATCAGAAAGGTTGTAGTGCTCCCACTCACTTCTTGTAAATACAGGCTTTACCGCAAGTCTGTATAAATCTATATACTTTGGTCAACTTATCAAAGCGTATATTCCAACTCCGAGATGCTTGCACCAGTCCATAGATAGATCGCTGGAGCTTGCACATTTTGTTAGCACCTTTAGGATTGACAAAACCTTCTGGTTGCATCATATACAAGTCTTCTTTAATAAATCCATTAAAGAATGCAGTTTTGTTATCCATTTGCCAGATTTCATAAAATGCGGCAATTGCTAACATGATTCGGACAGACTTAAGCATCGCTACGGGTGAGAAAGTCTCATCGTAGTCAACTCCTTGAACTTGTTGAAAAACTTTCGCAGCAAGTCGAGCTTTGTAAACAGTAACATTACTGTCAGCGTCAGTCTTCCTCTTGAAGATCCATTTATTTTCGATGGCTTGCCGACCATCGGGCAAGTCAACCAAAGTCCACACTTTGTTCTCATACATGGTTCCCATCTCAGATTTCATGGTCTCAAGCCATTTTGCGGAATCTGGGCTCATCATCGCTTCCTCATAGTTCGTCGGTTCATCATGGTCCAGTAACATGACTTCCAGAACCGGGTTGCCGTACCACTCTGGTGCGGAACGTACTCTGGTTGATCTAGCCACTGTCCAAATAAGGTGTTAATCGAATTCGGTGGTGAAATGTTAAAGGCAATCTGAATCGTCCGCCATAATATTTTTGCCATCTCGAGAAAGAGGTGTTTAATGGATTCGTTCCGATCACAAAACGAACATCGTGAGGATCCAGTCCAGTTACGTTTTGCCAAATTGTCTTTAGTCAGAATTACTTGTTTATGCACGAACCACATAAACACTTTGATTCTCAAAGGCACTTTGACCTTCCAGACATACTTCGAACTAGAAATAGCACTAGAGTTGATGACATCTAGATACATCGATTTGACCGAAAACTCTCCATTCCTAGTCAGCTTCCAACACAACCGGTCCGGGCTTTGAGACAGCTGCACATCCATAAGTCGTCTGACCAGATGGAGCCAAACTTCCCAACGGTTACCTGCTAGTGTCTCCTAAAGTGAATATTAAGAGGGGATGACTGAAGAATTGTCGCAACAAAAGCATCTCTTCGTTGAACAATTCTATACAAAGAGGGATATTGCAATGCGAGAGGTGTATCCCCAAGCCATGTATCTTCCCAGAATCTCGTAGAGTTACCATCTCCAACAATAAACTTTGTCCTGTTGAAAAATACTGCCTTAACTCTCATCAGTCCTTTCCAGAATGGCGAGTCACTCGGCCTCACGGTGACCTGGGACAAGGTTTTAGACTGGAGGTACTTATTACGCAGAATCTGAGCCCAAGTGGCTTCCGTCTCTGCAGATAGTTTAAACATCCACTTGCTAAGAAGACATCTGTTCTTCACCTCAAGGTTTTCTATACCTAGACCCCCTTGGTCTTTCGGTCGACAAATAATATCCCACTTTGCAAGCCTGTATTTTCTCTTCAGTTCATCACTCTGCCAAAAGAAGCGCGATCTATAAAAGTCCAGTCTTTTCCGAACTCCAACAGGTACCTCGAAAAAAGACAGGAGAAACATAGGCATACTCGTGAGTACCGAATTAATGAGAATTAATCGGCCTCCGTATGACATCAGCTTGCCCTTCCAGCAGCTAAGTTTCTTTTCAAAACGGTCTTCAATACACTTCCACTCATTGTTAGTTAGCTTACGGTGGTGAATTAGTATACCCAAATACGTGAACGGTAACTCCCCCAACTCACACCCGAACAATTGTTTATAAGTCTCTTGTTCCTCATTAGCTCTTCCAAAGCAAAACAATTCGCTTTTGTGGAAATTAATCTTAAGCCCACTCAATTGTTCGAATAAGCATAACAACAGCTTCATGTTTCGCGCTTTTACCAGGTCATGCTCCATGAAGATAATAGTATCGTCGGCATACTGTAGGATAGAGACCCCTCCATCAACGAGATGAGGTACCAGGCCTCCAACCTGACCAGCTTCCTTAGCCCTTCCAATAAGAATCGTCAACATGTCACCTACTATGTTGAACAGAATAGGTGACATCGGATCACCTTGACGAAGGCCCTTATGCGTTTGGAAGTAGTGGCCAATATCATCATTCACTTTAATTCCAACACTACCCTTTTGAAGATAGGAAGCTGCTCGGACCCGCAAATGCGAACGAGATCCGCTAAAAAATCAGGTTTGAGTTCTGGCTGTGCGGCCCCATAGACTATTGGGGAACGTAGTATTTCAAAATTTTCCTACGATCACGCAAGATCTATCTACCAGATGCATAGCAACGAGAGGGGAGAGTGTGTCTACGTACCCTCGTAGACCGAAAGCGGAAGCGTTAGAACAACGCGGTTGATGTAGTCGTACGTCTTCACGGCCCGACCGATCAAGCACCGAAACTACGGCACCTCCGAGTTCTAGCACACGTTGAGCTCGATGACGTCCCTCAAACTCCGATCCAGCCGAGTGTCGAGGAAGAGTTCCGTCAGCACGACGGCGTGGTGACGATCTTGATGTTCTACCGTCGCAGGGCTTCGCCTACGCACCGCTACAATATTATCGAGGAGAACTGTGGTGGAAGGGGGCACCGCACACGGCTAAGAGATCAAGAGATCAATTGTTGTGTCTAGAGGTGCCCCCTTGCCCCCGTATTTAAAGGAGTGAGGGAGAGGCCAGCCCTAGAGGGGGCGCGCCAAGTGTGGGGAGTCCTACTAGGACTCCCAAGTCCTAGTAGGATTCCCCTTTCCTTTCCGGAGTAGGAGAGAAGGAAAGAGGGGGAGAGGGAGAAGGAAAAGGGGGCTGCACCCCTTGTCCAATTCGGACCAGAAGGGGGGGGGCGCGCCTCCTTTCTTTTGGCCTCTCTCTTCAATTCCCGTAACTCCCCGGTACTCCGAAAATACCCGAATCACTCGGAACCTTTCCGATATCCGAATATAGTCGTCCAATATATCGATTTTTACGTCTCGACCATTTCGAGACTCCTCGTCATGTCCCCGATCTCATCCGGGACTCCGAACTCCTTCGGTACATCAAAACTCATAAACTCATAATAAAACTGTCATCGAAACCTTAAGCGTGCGGACCCTACGGGTTCGAGAACTATGTAGACATGACCGAGACATGTCTCCGTTCAATAACCAATAGTGGAACCTGGATGATCATATTGGCTCCCACATATTCTACGAAGATCTTTATCGGTCAAACCGCATAACAACATACGTTGTTCCCTTTGTCATCGGTATGTTACTTGCCCGAGATTCGATCGTCAGTATCTCAGTACCTAGTTCAATCTCGTTACCGGCAAGTCTCTTTACTCGTTCCGTAATACATCATCCCGCAACTAACTCATTAGCTGCAATGCTTGCAAGGCTTATAGTGATGTGCATTACCGAGTGGGCCCAGAGATACCTCTCCGACAATCGGAGTGACAAATCCTAATCTCGAAATACGCCAACCCAACAAGTACCTTCCGAGACACCTGTGGAGTACCTTTATAATCACCCAGTTACGTTGTGACGTTTGGTAGCACACAAAGTGTTCCTCCGGTATTCGGGGGTTGCATAATCTCATAGTCATAGGAACATGTATAAGTCATGAAGAAAGCAATAGCATTAAAACTTAAACGATCATAGTGCTAAGCTAACGGATGGGTCTTGTCCATCACATCATTCTCCTAATGATGTGATCCCGTTGATCAAATGACAACTCATGTCTATGGCTAGGAAACATAACCATATTTGATCAATGAGCTAGTCTTGTAGATGCATACTAGGGACACTCTGTTTTGTCTATGTATTCACACATGTACTAAGTTTCCGGTTAATACAATTCTAGCATGAATAATAAACATTTATCATGATATAAGGAATTAAATAATAAGTTTATTATTGCCTCTAGGGCATATTTCCTTCAGTCTCGCACTTGCACTAGAGTCAATAATCTAGATCACATCACCATGTGATTAACACCAATAGTTCACATCACCATGTGACTAACACCCATAGTTCTCATCGCCATGTGACCAATACCCAAAGGGTTTACTAGAGTCAATAATCTAGTTCACATCCTCATGTGATTAACACCCAAAGAGTACTAAGGGGTGATCATGTTTTCCTTCGTGAGAGAAGTTTAGTCAGCGGGTCTGTTACATTCAGATCCGTATGTATTTTGTAAATTTCTATGTCTACAATGCTCTGCATGGAGCTACTCTAGCTAATTGCTCCCACTTTTAATACGCATCCAGATTGATACTTAGAGTCATCTGGATTAGTGTAAAGCTTGCATCGGCGTAACTCTTTACGACGAACTCTTTACCACCTCCATAATCGAGAAACATTTCCTTAGTCATCCAGTAACTAAGGATAATTTTGACCGTTGTCCAGTGATCTACTCCTGGATCACTTTTGTACCTTCTTGCCAAACTCATGGTAAGGTACATAACAAGTTTGGTACACAGCATGGCATACTTTATAGAACCTATGACTGAGGCATAGTGAATGACTTTCATTCTTACTCTATCTTTTGCCGAGGTCGGGCTTTGAGTCTTACTCAACTTCATACCTTACAACTCAAGCAAGAACTCCTTCTCTGACTGATCCATTTTGAACTACTTCAAAAACTTGTCAAGGTATGTATGCATTGAAAAACTTTATCAAGCGTCTCGATCTATCTCTATAGATCTTGAGGCTCAATATGTAAGCAACTTTACCGAGGTTTTTCTTTGAAAAATACTCCTTTCAAACACTCCTTTATGCTTTCCAGAAAATTTCTACATCATTTCTGATCAACAATATGTCATTCACATATACTTATCAGAAAGGCTATAGTGCTCCCACTCACTTTCTTGTAAATACAGGCTTCACCGTAAGTCTGTATAAAACTATATGCTTTGATCAAATTATCAAAGCATATATTCCAACTCTGAGATGCTTGCACCAGTCCATAGATGGATCGCTAGAGCTTGCACACTTTGTCAGCACCTTTAGGATCGACAAAACCTTCTGGTTGCATCATATACAACTCTTCTTTATGATATCCATTCAGGAATGCAGTTTTGACATCCATTTGCCAGATTTCATAATCATAAAATGCGGCCATTGCTAACATGATTCAGACAGATTTAAGCATCGCTACGGGTGAGAAAATCTCATCGTAGTCAACTCCTTGAACTTGTCGAAAACCTTTCACAACAAGTCGAGCTTTGTAAATAGTAACATTACTGTCAGCATCTGTCTTCCTCTTTTAGATCCACTTATTTTCGATGGCTTGCCGATCATCGAGCAAGTCAACCAAAGTCCACACTTTGTTCTCATACATGGATCCCATCTCAGATTTCATGGCCTCAAGCCATTTTGCGGAATTTGGGCTCATCATCGCTTCCTCATAGTTTGTAGGTTCATCATGGTCTAGTAACATGACTTCCAGAACCGGGTTGCTGTACCACTCTGGCGCGGAACGTACTCTGGTTGATCTACGAAGTTTAGTAGTAACTTGATCCGAAGTTTCATGATCATCATCATTAGCTTCCTCACTAATTGGTGTAGGAATCACTGAAACTAGTTTCTGTGATGTACTACTTTCCAATTCGGGAGAAGGTACAATTACCTCATCAAGTTCCACTTTCCTCCCACTCACTTCTTTCGAGAGAAACTCCTTCTCTAGAAAGGATCCATTCTTAGCAACGAATATCTTGCCTTCAGATCTGTGATAGAAGGTGTACCCAACAGTCTCTTTTGGGTATCCTATGAAGACACATTTCTCCGACTTGGGTTCGAGCTTATCAGGCTGAAGCTTTTTCACATAAGCATCGCAGCCCCAAACTTTAAGAAACGAAAACTTTGGTTTCTTGCTAAACCACAGTTCATAAGGCGTCGTCTCAACGGATTTAGATGGTGCCCTTATTAAACGTGAATGCAACAGTCTTTAATGCATAACCCAAAACGAAAGTGGTAAATCGGTAAGAGACATCATAGATCGCACCTTATCTAATCAAGTACGATTACGACGTTCGGACACACCATTACGCTGTGGTGTTCCGGGTGGCGTGAGCCGTGAAATTATTCCACATTGTTTTAAATGAAGGCCAAAACTTGTAACTTCAAATATTCGTCTCCACGATCAGATCGTAGAAACTTTATATTCTTGTTACGATGATTCTCTATTTCACTCTGAAATTCTTTGAACTTTTCAAATGTTTCAGACTTGTGCTTCATTAAGTAGATATACCCATATCTGCTCAACTCATCAGTGAAGGTCAGAAAATAATGATACCCGCCCCGAGCTTCAACACTCATTGGCCCACATACATCAGTATGTATGATTTCCAACAAATCTGTTGCTCGCTCCATAGTTCCAGAGAACGGAGTTTTAGTCATCTTGCCCATGAGGCATGGTTCGCAAGCACCAAGTGATTCATAATCAAGTGATTCCAAAAGTCCATCACTATGGAGTTTCTTCATGCGCTTTACACCAATATGACCTAAACGGCAGTGCCACAAATAAGTTGCACTATCATTATTAACCTTGCATCTTTTGGCTTCAATATTATTAATATGTGTATCACACGATCGAGATCCAACGAACCATTTTCATTGGGTGTATGACCATAGAAGGTTTTATTCATGTAAACAGAACAACAATTATTCTCTAACTTACATGAATAACCGTATTGCAATAAACATGATCAAATCATATTTATGTTCAACACAAACACCAAATAACACTTATTTAGGTTCAACACTAATCCCGAAAGTATAGGGAGTGTGCGATGATGATCATATCAATCTTGGAATTACTTCCAATATACATCGTCACTTCATCCTTTAACTAGTTTATGTTCATTATGCAACTCCCATTTCGAGTTACTACTCTTTAGCAACTAAACCAGTATCAAATACCGAGGGGTTGCTATGAACACTAGTAAAATACACATCAATAATCTATATATCAAATATACCTTCGTTCACTTTGCCATCCTTCTTATCCGCCAAGTATCTAGGGCAGTTCCACTTCCAGTGACCATTTCCTTTGCAGTAGAAGCACTTAATTCCAGGCTTGAGTTTAGATTTGGGTTTCTTCATGAGAGTGACAACTTGCTTGTCATTCTTCTTGAAGTTCCCCTTCTATCCCTTTGCCCTTTACTTGAAACAAGTGGTCTTGTTAACCATCAACACTTGATGCTCTTTCTTGATTTCTACCTTCGCCGATTTCAGCATCGCAAAGAGCTCGGGAATTACTTTCGTCATCCCTTGCATATTATAGTTCATCACGAAGTTCTACTAACTTGGTGATAGTGACTAGAGAACTTAGTCAATTACTATCTTATCTGGAAGATTAACTCCCACTTGATTCAAACAATCGTAGTACCCAGACAATCTGAGCACATGCTCACTGGTTGAGCTATTCTCCTCCATCTTGTAGGCAAAGTACTGTCAGAGGTCTCATACCTCTCGACACGGGCATGAGTATGAAATACTAATTTCAACTCTTGGAATATCTTATATGCTCTGTGGTGTTCAAAACGTTTTTGAAGTCCCGGTTCTAAGCCGTAAAGCATGGTGCACATAAACTATCAAGTAGTCATCATACCGAGCTTTTGTCAAAACGTTCATAACGTCTGCATCTGCTCCTGCAATAGGTCTGTCACCTAGCGGTGCATCAAGGACATAATTATTCTGTGCAGCAATGAGGATAATCCTCAGATCACAGACCTAGTCCGCATCATTGCTACTAACATCTTTCAACTTAGTTTTCTCTAGGAACATAAAAAAAATAAACGGGGAGCAACATCGTGAGCTATAGATCTACAACATAGATATGCTAATACTACGAGGACTAAGTTCATGATAAATTAAAGTTCAATTTAATCATATTACTTAAGAACTCCCACTTAGATAGACATCCCTCTAGTCATCTAAATGATCACGTGATCCAAATCAACTAAACCATGTCCGATCATCTCTTGAGATGGAGTAGTTTCAATGGTGAACATCTTATGTTGATCATATCTACTATATGATTCACGCTCGACCTTTCGGTCTCCAGCGTTCTGAGGCCATATCTGCATATGCTAGGCTCGTCAAGTTTAACCCGAGTATTCTGCGTGTGCAAAACTGTCTTACACCCGTTGTATTTGAATGTCGAGCCTATCACACCCGATCATCATGTGGTGTCTCAGCACGAAGAACTTTCGCAACGGTGCATACTCAGTGAGAACACTTGTACCTTGAAATTTTGTAAGGGATCATCTTATAATGCTACCGTCGTTCTAAGCAAAATAAGAAGAATAATAAGATAAACATCACATGCAAATCAAAATATGTGACATGATATGGCCATCATCATCTTGTGCTTTTGATCTCCATCTCCAAAGCACTGTCATGATCACCTTCGTCACCGGCGCGACACCTTGATCTCCATCGTAGCATCGTTGTCGTCTCGCCAACTATTGCTTCTACGACTATCGCTACCGCTTAGTGATAAAGTAAAGCAATTACATGGCGATTGCATTTCATACAATAAAGCGACAACCATATGGCTCCTGCCAGTTGCCGATAACTTTACAAAACATGATCATCTCATACAAAACCGTATAACTCATCATGTCTTGACCATATCACATCACAACATACCCTGCAAAAATAAGTTAGATGTCCTCTACTTTGTTGTTGCAAGTTTTACGTGGCTGCTACGGGCTTAGCAAGAACCGTTCTTACCTACGCATACAAAACCACAACGATGTTTCGTCAAGTATGTGCTGTTTTAACCTTCACAAGGACCGGGCGTAGCCACACTTGATTCAGCTAAAGTGAGAGAGACAGACACCCGCCAGTCACCTTTAAGCAACGAGTGCTCATAACGGTGAAACTAGTCTCGCGTAAGCGTACGCATAATGTCGGTCCGGGCCGCTTCATCTCACAATACCGCCGAAGCAAAGTATGACATGCTGGTAAGCAGTATGACTAGTATCGCCCACAACTCATTGTGTTCTACTCATGCATATCATCTATGCATAAACCTGACTATGGTGCCACTGTTGGGGAACGTAGTATTTCAAAATTTTCCTACGATCACGCAAGATCTATCTAACAGATGCATAGCAACGAGAGGGGAGAGTGTGTCTACGTACCCTCGCAGACCGAAAGCGGAAGCGTTAGAACAACACGGTTGATGTAGTCGTACGTCTTCACGGCCCGACCGATCAAGCACCGAAACTACGGCACCTCCGAGTTCTAGCACACGTTCAGCTCGATGACGTCCCTCAAACTCCGATCCAGCCGAGTGTCGAGGAAGAGTTCCGTCAGCACAACGGCGTGGTGATGATCTTGATGTTCTACCGTCGCAGGGCTTCGCCTACGCACCGCTACAATATTATCGAGGAGAACTGTGGTGGAGGGGGGCACCGCACACGGCTAAGAGATCAAGAGATCAATTGTTGTGTCTAGAGGTGCCCCCTTGCCCCCGTATATAAAGGAGTGAGGGAGAGGCCGGCCCTAGAGGGGGCGCGCCAAGTGTGGGGAGTCCTACTAGGACTCCCAAGTCCTAGTAGGATTCCCCTTTCCTTTCCGGAGTAGGAGAGAAGGAAAGAGGGGGAGAGGGAGAAGGAAAAGGGGGTTGCACCCCTTGTCCAATTCGGACCAGAAGGGGGGCGCGCGCCTCCTTTCTTTTGGCCTCTCTCTTCTATTCCCGTAACTCCCCGGTACTCCGAAAATACCCGAATCACTCGGAACCTTTCCGATGTCCGAATATAGTCGTCCAATATATCGATTTTTACGTCTCGACCATTTCGAGACTCCTCGTCATGTCCCCGATCTCATCCGGGACTCCGAACTCCTTCGGTACATCAAAACTCATAAACTCATAATAAAATTGTCATCGAAACCTTAAGTGTGCGGACCCTACGGGTTCGAGAACTAGGTAGACATGACCGAGACACGTCTCCGGTCAATAACCAATAGCGGAACCTGGATGATCATATTGGCTCCCACATATTCTACGAAGATCTTTATCGGTCAAACCGCATAACAACATACGTTGTTCCCTTTGTCATCGGTATGTTACTTGCCCGAGATTCGATCGTCGGTATCTCAGTACCTAGTTCAATCTCATTACCGGCAAGTCTCTTTACTCGTTCCGTAATACATCATCCCGCAACTAACTCATTAGCTGCAATGCTTGCAAGGCTTATAGTGATGTGCATTACCGAGTGGGCCCAGAGATACCTCTCCGACAATCGGAGTGACAAATCCTAATCTCGAAATACGCCAACCCAACAAGTACCTTCGGAGACACCTGTAGAGTACCTTTATAATCACCCAGTTACGTTGTGACGTTTGGTAGCACACAAAGTGTTCCTCCGGTATTCGGGAGTTGCATAATCTCATAGTCATAGGAACATGTATAAGTCAAGAAGAAAGCAATAGCAGTAAAACTTAAACGATCATAGTGCTAAGCTAACGGATGGGTCTTGTCCATCACATCATTCTCCTAATGATGTGATCCCGTTGATCAAATGACAACTCATGTCTATGGCTAGGAAACATAACCATCTTTGATCAATGAGCTAGTCTTGTAGAGGCATACTAGGGACACTCTGTTTTGTCTATGTATTCACACATGTACTAAGTTTCTGGTTAATACAATTCTAGCATGAATAATAAACATTTATCATGATATAAGGAAATAAATAATAACTTTATTATTGACTCTAGGGCATATTTCCTTCATAGACCGCCACCAGGGCCCAGTTGAACCCATCAACCTTGGATCGAACCCGAAATTTGACAGCGAAATCCCCCATAACCACACTACGGACTTCCAGAACGTCGCATCTAACCCCGAGCAAGATACCCCCTGATCTTCCTCTTGGGGGCAAGCAATGCCAATCAAATTCAGCACCACCTGCCAAAGTGCTTAAGAACTGAGGCGGAAAATTATCCCGTCCAGTTTCAGATAGGGCGATAAAATCCAATCGATATTCATTAGAGGCATCCGCCAGAAACCTTCTCTTAGCCAAGTCCTTCAGACCTCTACTGTTCCAAAAGATGCCTCTCATAATTCATCATGGAATTTTTTTAGTAGTTCGGATTCTAGCACTTCTACGCACCGCGGAGGCTGGATAAATCTTTCGCGACCACTTACGCTTAGGCTTGTGCCGAACCCCCACCTGATCCTCACAACCGGGCTCCGTGGTCCTATCCGCTTGCTCCATATTCTGCACCCCCTCCCCTGGGGTAGTTAAACCACCTTCCACCTCTGCCTCAGAGAGGGATGGGGCAAGATCATCACAAAAGTTATTTAGCACCGAAACTCCCAGAGCATCGATGTCTTGGTCATTCATCGGTCTTACCGCTGCTATGTTGTGTATCAATTCTAAAGCACGTTCTGCTTCAAGGTCCAGCATATCATTAACAGATTTTGAAATTTCACAATCATTACTACCAAGTGAGATTCCTAGCTGATTGGCGTTATGAATAATCTCATTATTAGAAAAGTGCATAATCGAATTAGAGGTGTTGACTGACATACCCGTAGTGACCTCAATGTCACGAAGCTTAGCCGCCCGCATGGCGCACCTCAGCTGCATATCATCAACATCCGGCCTATCCTGGAAGGAACGGATCACAGACCATCTTCAGTTGCAGCTGCTTTGTAACACAACTCTCCATTTCATTTCTCATTATGCCAAGTCTGTGCTTTCACCAAAAAATATCGTATAGTATACTGGTACCACATGGATAACACTAGTACTGATAGGAAGCAAGCAATCTGACAGCAAGTACTACTAATCTGAGAATAGATCAAAGGATAGCAGATTTAGTTGTACAAATAGAACAAATAACTCTGTCCAGGCAGCAGCAGAAATTCCCTATTGCAGCTCTCGTGGATGTGCAAGGAAGTCCCACGACGACAACGGACAAGCTCGCTGGGAGGCAGTAGGCAGGGGATTCAGAGATAGTGACGAACTCATGCATGTGCGTCAGCGAGCAATGCAGCACAGCAGTTCCACTCGAGCAAAGTTTGAATACAAAGTTTCCAAACAAAACGGAAACATTAACAAAATAATGATAATTCGTTGAGCACATGGCTGACATGCATGTGCGCAACGCAACAAAATACAAACTCATAGAGCAGAATGCACTTTCAGGCTTCAATTCACCTCCTGGCAGTCCCCAACTAGAACCTTCTCATTAGGTATCCTGCTCTCCTGTTCCTTGCACCTTGCAAAGCTCCAGCATCATATTGGCAGCTGCAGAGTACCTCGCCTCGAGTGGGGTCTCGCGAGGACAACCATTGATGGTCATCTTAACATCAGGGCATGCAAGGCGTACACTCGCGACGTACATTCCTGAAAAGATAGGAAACCGGCTAGTGAACAAGTGCTCGAAACAATGCGTGAGAGCTATGAAGGGAGAAGATGATAATAAATTAAAAAGCAGTTGCTGGCCATTGCTAGCGGGAGACATTTTCTGTTCTTGACAAGTAACCATGGATAGTATGTGGTAAACAAACAAGTGGTTTATTGATTAGATACGCTGAAAAAGCTTTCGTCCTAAGCATGGTTAGCATAGTACACCATGTATGTTATCATCTCAAAGCATGAAACAGACCATTATCTGTAGGAATGGAATTCAGTAAACGATAATCAAAAGGTAAGAGGCACAGAACCCATTCTTGTGAAATTCTAAATTCTTATGCTCTTATGCCTTTATGGTCCAGCGACCCAATGCTTGTCTGTGCAGAAAATTAAAGCGATAAAGGTAAATATTTATATATACCATCTGTTATTGTAGGTAATATCGTGTATCTTGGAAATATCCAGCGGTAATCACGGCAGATCTCATCAAGCTCCTGCAATGACAAGTGTCAAAGGTACAGGTGGCATTTGAAATTCAAATGTATCAGTTCACCTTGAGGTTACTTACCTCGTATTTCCTGAATTCAAGGATCCCTCTCAGTGTCATATTCTTTAGGCGACCGCCATCTCCAGAGCAAGATGAAGTCGCGACTTCCATCTTTGGGAAACCATTCTTATACTTGTCTGACAACACTTTTGCTGTCATATGCCCTTCTGCATAAGGTTTAAAGATGATGAGTACTAGAAATGTGGAACTGATATAGAAACAAGTTCTTGTCAAAAACTTGCTGCACTTCGGCCAGCACTGTTTAGCACAGAACTTTATGTAATGCATGTCTCCCAGCAAACACATGCCCAGAATGCTTGCCTCTAAATCCACAGCATGATTATCAATTTAGAAATGTTTAGATGTGAAAAAGGGGGGAATACCCTTCAAGATTCTCTGAATGTCCATATCACATTCAGCACTTTGGTCTTGAAGTATGCGTCCCTTGCAAAGCTGAAACAAAACAGAAGATGGGATGAATTCACCTCACTTATAAACTAGAGGCAAAATTACATGAAAGAGGCATATATTTTCTGAAATGAAGGAGAAGGCATGTAACACACAATATCATCCCGTATTTTCTCAATTAGCCGCCGTGATTCATCCAATAGATCACTCTTGTTTTCGGAGCAGGCGCCTTCAAGGATATTTGGACACACATAGGTCAAGAAGGTGGAGGATCAATAGACAATAATAAGAAAAACAAGCTATCTTGGGTAGGTTATCCCCACCTGACTTTTCCAATACTTCCATATTCTGCCATGGCAAAGCACTGTTCATCATTGTAGGGACAACTAGTGTTTCTGGCCATTTCCTGAAACATGTTAAGTGTTTATCTTGACTGTCATACCCAACAAGTTCCATTGTCCTTTAACACATAAAAGCTGAGAACAATAATATTTACCTGTGCAGGAGTTCAGACAAAATCTCTTTATATGGAAGAATGTGATAGTACTCAACAAGAGAAGTTATTTTCAGGAATTGATGATTTGCAAAGACCGGACCAGTCATACTGTCAAAGAGGAAAAACTGAAAAATGTCAGTATTATTGAGAAATAGCTAAAGCTAACAATGATAGTGATAATTGAAAAAAGTGACTCTGGAATATTCATTGAAAAATTGACGCAAATCTGAAACTTTAACTGAATGTCTGAATCCGACCCTTTTTCCAGTGCGAGCCACCAAGTTGAACTTGGCTAGGTTAGTGTCATGCGTCTTGCATCGAGAAAAACTTTGGGGCTGCCTATAAATCATCACTTTTTCCATGAAGACACTATGTTTTTCTCAACGCCATGATGCATGGCACTGACCTAATCAAGTTCTGCGCTGGAAGAGATGGCACTGAGCAAGAGGGTCAAAGTTTGTTAAACTTTCGGACTAGGGTTATTCTAGCTGAACTATTAACATGGGGTCTATTTTATCAATTCTCACACGATCATTTATGTAATAATCATGATCAAGGAAACATCACATACACATGGACTGCAGTACCATCAGAGGGGGGAAAAGGTGAGACCTTTACCGAGGCAACTTATAAGGGCATGTTATCCAACAAAGGTCTTATTAAGAAAACAGCAAATTCCAAAGAGCATTGCTTTAAATTAAGATGTACAATACACTGGTCTTGTTTAATAAATTTAGTGGTTAATCGAAAGGGATGCAACCTAAAATCATAGAACTATCTAGTACTAGGTAAAAAGCAAACCTGGTAATCAAGTCTTCTAAAGAAATTTCCACAAGGTTGCCTTTCATTGCTTGCTCATACTCCACAAGGAACAACTTGGTAGTAGTCCTTTCTTTACTCAGTGAGTATGCCAAAAATGTTTCGAGAACACGCAAGTTTGAGGCCTTCATACCTATTAAGGCCAGACATTTACCATAATGAGCAGCAAATGATGCACAGATGGATCAAGCAGAAAATGCATGTACTATTAACAAAGTCAAGTTCATAAACTAAATGGCGTTCTCTAACAGACAATCAGATCATGTACAAGTGGAATTAATCGTTATAGTATCCCAAGTCATTTCCAACCTGCTACTAGACGTGACTAAATCAAAGGTTCAGTGACTACTACTAGCAGCACACTAGCTTGTACACAACTAAAACAGGGTGAGAGGTACACTTTTGGGTACATTTGGGACCATGCACTTGTTCTTGTTTTCTCTAAGGTAAAATTTTAATTCAAACTCTCTTTTCTTTAGATTCTTTAGCAGTTCGAATTTATGACGATTTGCAACGGCAACTCATGTAAACTCGTATGTGCAAAATTACCATAAACTCCAATTCACATTCTTCTTCTGGTTTTGGTCAGTATGTTTAATGTCATAAAAATTCTAGCGGGTAACACCAATAATCAACTAATCCAAGTAAAGAAACCGTGGAGACATGGCTGCGTACACACAAAGACTGTATATTTATATCTCGATACGAAAATTAATAAAACTGTCGGTTTAATATGTGATGGACAAAAAAAAGGAGATGGCAGATATGGATAAATAAAATTAAGGGCTGTAATTATAAAATCTGACCTGTTCTACGCTCCACTTCTGACAATACTAGTTCCTGAGGCATAGCTGCTCCTCCCACCGAAACATAGGTTCGTTTATTTTCCGGTTTCCAGACCGCTATCCTGTTGCTACCGGATGCTTCACCAAATTCCATCTCTATGAATGACCAGACACCCTGCAGGGTATGCTCAATCAAACATTTCTTTCTTTCCGGGTCGAGAAGAAGCACAGCAACTTTCGAGATTGGCCACGCTGCCATGTTTGGAGAATCTTTGCTCGCGTCGAGTCCTTGGGCGATCTCACAGGCCTGTACTGCTGCTTTGTCACAAGTATAAAACCTCCCACTGTTCTCACGCTTAAGGAGCATACTCAAGTGGGTGAGCACATCTTCTTCAACAGGAAGCGACTTAAGGAAGATTTTGGGATCGGCGAAAGCAAGCTGCGGAGACATCTTCCGGTGGTAATAATTGTACATAATGACAGCCTTGTGGATCTGCAAAACCACATGCCGGTGCGAATAGTTAGCAGCTGTCTGATGCAGCTATATACTACTATGTCATCTGTATCCATTTATCTTTTAAACAATGCCTTGGATGTGATTAAACATATTTTTAAAAAGTAGTCCTTCTGTTCACAAATATAATACGTACATGTTTTGACTTTTTTTTAACCAAATGTATATAGTTCTGTATTGAAATATCCAAAACATCTTAAATTTTTGAACGAAGGGAGTAATATACATGAAAAAATGTGACAAGCATTTCATGGACACACAATTAAGACAGTTAACATTGCTAAATGGACATGGGGAAAATGTAAGCATGACCTGACACCGCTGACAGTGGCTGCAACCTAGTCGCGTACTGGATGCTATGCTGCGGGTGGCAAGCGTACCAACGCCTCCAGCCATCCTCCGATGTGACGCACCTCCGCCACTGTGGATCGCGAGGCGAGGCGAGATCCGCCGCCGCCGCCATCTTCACGGTCTACACAGACGGGTGCTCAGCTATGCCACGGCCTCTCGCGGACCGTCGTGATTCTCTATTCGGCCCGACCGATTGGGCCTCCAATCTAGGACCATCGCCCCAAATCAACCACCATCCTTTAAGCCCACCACCCCGCCTTCTTCCTCCTCCCGACACGAGACACGAGTCACACGACGCCCAAAACCGGTGTCTCTCCGGCTCTCCGGGAGAGAGAGAGAGAGAGAGAGAGAGAGAGATCCCCTAATAGCTAGCACCGGTGGCGTGTACGCTATGATGAGGTGAGGACACGCTACGCCCGACGAGCAAGATGACGGGAAATCGATGAAGCTCTACCGGCGCCCGCATTCCTGCGTACCAAAATCTACCACCCCAAACTCGCACAGCAGTCAGCACCATACCAAAGCGCAAGCGAGAACACACCGGACGGCATAGCGCCGACTAGTTAGCTGTACTACTGGAGGCTCGCCACATTTCTCCCGACGAGGCCCTCAACCACCATTAAGCCAGCCTACCACCTTCTTCCTCCTCCGATCTACGACTACGAAGCCTCCCATGCATCTACGATCAGATCTACCAGCCAGCCCAACCAAAAAAAAGAACCGTCGTATAGGTTATATATAGCTAGCAGGTGCGTGCGTGCGTGCTGACCTGCTCCGCGACGGCGAGCTGCTGCTCCTTGGCCAAGTAGGGCCGCTCCAGGCCCTCCGGCAGCACCGGCTTCACGAGGTGCTCCACCAGCAGCTTCACCGCCTCCTCCATCTCCACAACCGCTCCTCTTCCGCCGCCGGCCATACCACACCCTGCCTGATCGGAATTATTTGCCTCCAACGACTCGATCCCTAGGATTCGGGACTGCTTTGCGGCGGCTGGCCTTGCCGTGGGCTGGGGTGTTCGTATGGAAAGGGGGGAGAGGGAGCCGTGTGGAACCGTGGGTGAACGGGGAGATATATAAAGAGAGCGAGCGAACGCGCGGAGGAATGCGTTCGAGGCGGAAAATGGAAAGGAACGGGCGCGAGATGGACCTATCCGCCGTCCGTTGCCCGCTCCTGCGGATCGCGGTGTCCATCGACGGTGGAACGGGTGGATGTTCGGATGGGGCAAGCCTTGAAGACGACCATTTCTTTTGTTTTCATCTTTAAGAATTCCTTGAAGAGGACAACTGGTCCCTGCACGAACGTGGATGGAAGCGAACGCGCCAGGTTTTTCTTTGCCGTTAATCTTTTTCTTTTTTGAGGATCTTCTTTGCCGTTAATCATTTCGGTCCAAGCGTTTCGCCCATAACAACAAATTCTGGGCTTGGCCTTTTTACTCGTTCGTTTTGGATGGGACAGGGAAATTTTCGGCCCAAATCGTGAGGGAGCCGTGGGAAACGCGCCGTGCCAATTGCCGTGCTTTCCGCCTCCGCCACGTGTCGCGCTGTCAGCCCCTTCGGATTTTTTTTTTCACACACGTTTTCGGCTTTTTAGATGTTTTTCCCATGTTTATTTTACGTTTCGGTTTTCCACCTATCTTTCTTTGCTGTACAAAAATATCAAAAAAAAATGCGCGAAAAAATGCATTTTTTTTCTTCCGTGAGAGGCATGGTTTTGCTTCCGCAAGAGGCACGGCCGTGCCTCTCGAAAACGGAAAAAATGTGTTTTCTTTTTTTTTTCTTTCATGAGAGGCATGGTTTCGCTTCTGCGAGAAAACAAAAAAATGTGTTTTCTTTTTCTTTGTTTCCATGATAGGCACGATTTCCTTCGCCAAGACGGACGCCGTGCCTCTCGAAACGAGAAAAAACGTGTTTTTCATTATTATTTTTCTTTCATCAGAGGCACGGTTTTGCTTTCACGAGAGGTGCCTCTCGGAAAAGGAAAAAAATGTTTTATGTTCTTTTTTCTATGAAAGGCACAGTTTTGCTTCCATGAGAGGCACGGCCGTGCCTCTCGGAAACAGAAAAAAAAACGTGTTTTTTTTCTTTCGTGAGAGGCACGATTTTGCTTCCGTGAGCGGCACGGTTTTGCTTCTGCTAGAGGCACCGCCGTGCCTCTTGTAAACGGGGAAAAATGCTTTTTTTTATGAATGTCGCAGATTTGCTTCCGCAAGAGGCACGGTCATGCCTCTCGAAAACAGCTTCCGGAAAGGGAAAAACGTCCTCTCGGTTGGATTTTCTCGATTTTTTTTGTGAGAAAAAAATTCATCAAAATCTATCAACATGGGTTCTAGTTTTGAAGATCTTGATGCGGAGAATCCAACGGTGAAAACGGTTCATGATTTGGATGCATAGTTTAAGAGATAAAATGTTTTGAATAAACGGATCTATGCAAAAGGAAAAAACTCACAGCTTGCGACAACTGGCGCACATGCAGCACGCTACTTGTCACAACCTGAAGAATTGGGAGTGATCTTTGAAAAGAATACTCCTCAATTAGTGATTTCGGGAGTGGATACACGAGCAAAGCGAATTGGCCTCCTCCTTTTCGAACTCCGACCTCCCATGTTTGGCGGCAAACGGCAATCCTTCCAGCTGCGTCGACTCTAGTGTAGCAGGTCGGTCTCCATCTCCTCTTTCCCATACTTTTCGGTAATCCTTTCTATCCCGGCGACTACAATGACATTCTTTTCAAACGCCAGTCTTTAATGTTACGTGTCAAATTTTACTTGCTACCGGCTTAGACTTTTCTTAACACACACTCACCCTTATAAACGCACGCACACACACCCTACCATATGAGAACCTCTGAGATACTGAGTTGGCACAACATCTTGAGATTAACAAAGTCACCAATGATGCCTTGTAGTCTGCGCGAACGTCTCCTCCCACTGAACGAACTTCGTTGGAAAGCCTGAAACAAATCCAGGAAAAGGTGAGCATCAATGCCAAGTATAGGACTTGAACCCTGATGGGCTGAGAATATCACTGTCCTCCTAACCATCCAACCATAAGTTGATTCACGCCACTGGTTTAGACTTGATCGTACATTTTTTCATGTGTTTCAGATTGTGTCTATGTTCTTTATTTTTGACAACTAAGCTTTAGTAAAGAAAATGAACCATGGGTTTCCACTCTTATTGTGTACCCTATTAAGAAACAGTAAAACGGAGCCACCTATGAGCCCTCACAGCGATTGGAAGCTCTCCATCTTCCGATCACTGCCACGAACGTCCCAGATTTCAGCTCGGTCATCCACGGTTTTCTTACGCTAATTAATAACCCCTTCGGCAACGTGATCTGCTTAAGTGGCCGTTTCACGGGCCGCTGCTCCGCGGAACGAGCTGCGTTTTGTGTGAGTAATCGGGCCATGTTGGTTAAGGCCCAGGAAGTACAGTCTAATGTGCAAAGCCTTCCCAGCTTTGCTCCTTCGTTTGTCGCCAGCCCTATCCCAAGTTGTTCCTTTGTTCCTGCACGCTTCGTCGCCGCCATCGTGCATCCCGGCGGCGAGATTATACTTCACGTGTGCCTTGGAGTTGGTGGCATATAATGTTCCTCCGCGGCCCCCCCATGGTGTATCCTTTCTTTCCCATGTCGAGTCCTGCTCCATGGCGGCCGCGGCGGTAGCTCGCGCTGTCGGCATCCATTCCCTGCTGGTATCCGCATCCTTGTGCTGTTTGTTCATTTAGAGTTTCCTCTCAACAAAGTAGCTAGCGTCCTTAGCTGCCCCATGAGATCAATGAACAAAAACAGCAAAGATCAAGAGCCTCAAGATTTTGAGACAATCTCCATCTCTACTAGATTCTGGTAGACGATGTTTCAATCATGTATGATAAGGCAAGATCTCTTTACCAGTTCCGATGCATGTTTTGTGTACCAATTTTGGTGCTTAGAAGGCAAATCATAACTTATCTTAATCCAAAAGGATCAACGATTTATTTCGTGCTCTATAGGATATTGTTTGGTTGTGATTAGTCCACTATCTTCCCTCGCGGTTCGTCGCCTCGTGCGCCTGCGATGGCTGGCCGAGGAAGTGCTGGCCCCCCGCCCGTCAAGCCCTCCGCCCCCAAGGCCGCTTCAGCTGGAGTGGCCCGTGGCGCTGTGCCGCAGCAGGCGGTGAGCTCCCAGCAAGGTGGGGGCGGAGGAGTGGTCCGGCCGGGCGGCCAGAGACCTCTTGGTCGAGGTGCGGCGGTGGTTCCTACTGCGACAGAGGCAGGCCGGGGGCATACTGGTCGAGGTGCGGCGGCTGCGCCGGCCGCGGCGGAGGTGGGCCGAGGGCGTCATGCCCAGGATGATGGCGGCGGGTTTTACAACCGCAACCCCCCGAAACGTCGGTGGGGTGATGATGGCTATGATGCCTATGGAGAGGGCCAGCATCGAGGTTCTTCTTCAACCGGCGGTGGTCGGGGTTATGCTTGGCAAGGCGACGGAGGGGTTGGTCGCGGTAACGGTCAGCAAGGAGGCTTCTATGGACCACCTGGTGGCTTCGTTGAGGGTGCTTCGGGGCCCAGTCACCGCTTCCGGGGAAGGTACCGCGGAGGTAGGGGAGGAGGCAGACGGCATCCTCCTCCTCCACCGAGGCAAGTCATTGATGCGCCGGTCGTGCCTTCGGTGGAGACTTCGGGGGCGGCCCCTCAGACGCTTTCTATGGCTGCGGTTGAGGTGGTTCGTGCTCTTGCTTCAGTAGAGGTGCCGGAACAGGATGCTGGGTTGTCTGACAAGGCTGTTGACAAGCCGGTTGTTGATCGTTTATCTAAATGGCTGCGCAAGAAGGAAAAGATGATTTGTCGCCGGTGTGGAGTGGCGGGACACTTCGCGGCTGAGTGCACCACGGTGATGTGCGACACGTGTCAGAAACCTATGCATGATTCAGGGGAGTGCCCTGAACTCCAGGGGCCCATGCCGGCGGTGGCTGTGTACGGTGTCTGTTCTGCGGATCTTATGTTCTTCGAGTCTCCTTCTGAGGAGGCTTAGGCAGCTGTGACGGAGGCTTCGCTTACAGGGATTTTCAAAGTCACGAATGGAACGTTGTCTGAGGCTCAGATTGTGCATACGCTCAGTGAGTTGATGCCAGGTAACTTTCAGTGGAAGCTGGTCAAGCTGGAGGGGCAATCATATAAGGTTGAGTTCCCCTCCCTGGATGATCTGAATCATGCGCTCAAGTATGGTATGTGTCGGGCGGCAAGCACTAGCTGTATCATCGAGTTTGCTCCGTGGAAGAACCCGGAGCCTCAGGGGAAGGCTCTCCCGCAGATTTGGGTTCGTTTTCTAGGGGTGCCCCCGAAGGCCCTTCTGAGTGCTCGGACTACTTGGAGTCTTGGCTCGCTTATTGGTAAAACGGAGAAGGTCGACATGCCTTTCTCGCGAGCTAATGGAATTGCTCGCCTGCTGGTGAGTGTTCTGGATATCGAGTTGGTTCCTTTTTTTGTGAGATGGTACTATGCTGGTCTTATGTACGAGTTGGAGATCGAGATTGAGCTTGAGAGTTCTGTTCTTGCTCAGTCCGCTGATGGGAATGTGGACACTGATATGACTGATGGGGATGATGCACGTGGGGTGAGTGAGTCTGCTGCGGGAGCGCAGGCTATGCCTGGACAGACACTGACGCCGGGTCAGTCTCAGCAGTCCTCTGGAAGCTCTGGAGGGAAAGGGGAAGCACCCCCTGCCACTTCTCTGTCTTCGCTCCGGTTTGGGTCCGTTGGGGCGGCTTCGGCCCCCAGTCGGTTGTGGGGCCACAGAGCCGAGTTGGACGATCCGGTGGAGCTGGAACTTCCACCGCTGACGCCGGTGCTTCTGGATGCTACTCTCCCTGGGGAGGAGGGTGTCAGGGGGGAGTCCCCTAGTGTCACGCCACCACCTGCAGTTCAGCGTCGCGAGGGCGCCCTGGAGGTTTGTGCCATTTGGAGAGCTTCTTCTGAGTCTGGCGATACGTTACCGGCTGTTCTGTTACCAGCTCACGACGTGTCCTCTGGAGGTATTGCGACCAGCCCGAGTGTGGCTGTGTCTGGAGATCTTATGTCTCGAGAGGCGTACTCTCGGTTGGCGCCAGGGTCTGCTACCGGGACCCCTGTGGCAGGAGGCGCAGGTCTTCGTGGACCGGTGGGTGGGGGTGTACTTGGGTCTACGGCAGGAGGCCCTACCCCGAGTGAACCCTCCACCGCCGATATCGTCGCCTTCGGAGGGATAGCTGATCCCGTGACTGAGAGCCGTCGTCTCAGCAGTCGTCTGCAGGACCAGCCGGATGCGGATGATCTGCAGATGGGCCGTGCCATGAGGCAGGCCAAGTTGCGGGACATTGAGGACTCGACAGGTATGTCAGTCTCTATTTCCAATTCGATTTTGCATTTTTTTCTGATGATGTTATTAATAATGCAAATCAATTGGGGGTTTCGTTGGGCGAGAACGGGAAAGAGGTTGCACAATCTGTTAACGACTTGTTTGATCGTGAGGCAGAACGGGCGATCGAGGTTATTACAAACTTAGCAGCCGTTAAGCCTTTAAATAACTCAGATTTTGATGCTCTAGGGGTGAGGGCTCTGGATAGTTTTTGTGCGGACCTTGATCCGGCTTTTGTTCAGTCGGAGGATGAGGGTAACGGAGAAGTCCTGGGGGAGTTCATCCAGGCTGATACCGCGATTACTCAAGTACCTGAACCTGGTTGTACGGACCGGGCCGGGGAGCAGACTGTGCACAAGCGTAAATGGAACCGCAAAATTTACCCTGTGTCGGCCGTACGGAGGAGTGTTCGGATTCGGACCGCCAAGAAATTCCATGATGAAAAATGAGAGGCATTTTCTGGAATAGCAGAGGTCTGAAAGACTTGGCTAAACGTAGGTTCTTGGCGGAGGCGTCGGTTGAACACAAGCTTGATTTCATAGCCCTCTCCGAAACTGGTAGAGATAACTTCACCTCCCAGTTTCTGGGTACTCTTTCTGGAGGTGTGGCTTTTGACTGGCATTGCTTACCCCCGAGAGGAAGGTCCGGTGGGATTTTACTGGGAGTAAGAAGAGATTCTTTAGAAGTCCGTAACGTGGTCTTGGGAGAGTTCGCCGTGAAGTTCCGGGTGAGATCCAGGGTAGATGGATTTAACTGGGCTCTGGTGGCAGTTTACGGAGCTGCGCAACATGAGCTCAAACCAGACTTTTTGGCGGACCTCGTTCGGATTTGTGGAGATGAGCAGCTCCCAATTCTGGTGGGTGGTGATTTTAATATTATTAGAAGGCGGGAGGAGAAGAACAACGATAATTTTGACGGCAGATGGTCATTTATGTTTAATGCTATTATTGAGAGCTTGGATCTCCGGGAGATAGAGCTTTCGGGCCGACAATTCACCTGGGCTAATTCACTACCAAACCCGACTTATGAGAAGCTAGATCGTGTTCTCTCTAGTGTGGAGTGGGAACAGAAGTTTCCCATGGTCACCGTTCAGGCTTTGTCGAGGGCTATTTCGGACTACACTCCTCTATTGGTAGATTCCGGGGAGGCAACATACGCAGGGAATAAGAATACTTTCTCCTTCGAGCTAGCGTGGTTTGAACGAGAAGGTTTCTTGGACATGGTTGCCAGGGAATGGGCGAAGGGTGAAGGCGATAGATCGGCCATTGACAGATGGCAGAATAAGATTAGGCATTTAAGGCAGTTTTTACGAGGTTGGGCTAAGCATCTTAGCGGTGTGTATAAGGTTGAAAAGGAGAGGCTTATCAACCTTATTCAGATTCTTGATGTTAAAGCAGAGTCATCTATCCTTTCGCCCGGTGAACTGGAGGCTAAGGTAATGGCAGAATCTAGGCTGACAGAATTGCTGCGGGAGGAAGAATTGAAATGGGCACTTCGAGCTAAAGTGCGTGAAGTTATCCAAGGGGATGATAACACACAATTCTTTCACTTGATAGCTAATGGTAAACATCGAAAGAAAAAAATCTTTCAGCTTGAGCAGGATGAGGGAACGATTGTAGGGCAGGAGAATCTCAAACTTTACATCACTGACTATTATAAGCGGCTGTTTGGGCCCCCGGATGATAGTTTCGTGTCTCTGGATGAGTCCGAATTCAGGATGTCCCTCAACTAGCGTCAGTGGAGAATTCAATCTTATCTGCCCCGTTATCGGAGAAAGAGGTGTTGGATGCGATCTCGCAGATGAAGAATAATAAAGCTCCTGGCCCGGATGGTTTTCCGGCAGAGTTTTATAAAAGGTGCTGGCATATTATTAAGGCGGATCTACTTGCGATGTTCCAGGATTTGTTCGATGGACATCTGCAACTATTCCACCTAAATTTTGGTACAATAACGTTGCTTCCTAAGAAAGCAGAGGCGAATCGAATAGAGCAATTTCGACCAATCTGTCTTCTTAACGTCAGTTTTAAGGTGTTCACCAAAGTGGGAACCAATAGATTGACGCAGATTGCACATAGTGTGGTGCAGCCTTCTCAGTCGGCTTTCATGCCGGATAGAAACATCCTAGAAGGGGTTGTTGTCCTCCATGAAACGCTCCATGAAATCCACACGAAAAAACTTGATGGGGTAGTTTTTAAGGTGGACTTTGAAAAAGCATATGATAAGGTCAAATGGCCGTTCCTTCAGCAAGCTTTAAGAATGAAAGGATTCGATCCATCCTGGAGAAAACAGGTGGACTCCTTCACTCAAAAAGGCTGTGTCGGAGTAAAAGTCAATGACGATATTGGTCATTTCTTCCAGACTCACAAGGGGTTAAGACAGGGGGACCCGATGTCTCCTATCTTGTTCAACATTGTAGCAGACATGTTAACAATCCTTATTGGTAGAGCTAAGGAGAATGATCAGGTAGGGGGTCTCGTTCCTCATCTAGTGGATGGAAGACTTTCTATTCTACAGTATGCGGATGACACGATTCTTTTCATGGAGCATGACTTGGCTAAGGCGAGAAATATGAAACTTGTGCTTTGCCTTTTCGAGCAACTCTCGGGGTTAAAGATTAACTTCCATAAGAGTGAATTGTTTTGCTTTGGAAGAGCCAAAGATGAACAAGATGCTTACATGCAGCTATTTGGATGCGGGGTAGGGTCGTTACCGTTCACATACCTTGGCATTCCGATCCACTATCGGAAACTCTCTAATAAAGAGTGGAAGAGTCTGGAGGACCGTTTCGAGAAGAAACTTAGCTGCTGGAAGGGCAAGATTTTGTCGTATGGGGGCCGATTGATTCTAATTAATTCGGTACTTACGAGTATGCCCATGTTTCTTCTGTCCTTTCTCTTGATCCCAGTAGGGGTAAGGAAACGACTAGATTTCTATCGGTCGCGTTTCTTTTGGCAAAGTGATGAGGTGAAGCGCAAGTATAGGTTGGCTAGATGGGATGTTATTTGCAGACCGAAGGATCAAGGAGGTCTTGGAATTGAAAATTTGGAGGTTAAAAATAGGTGCTTACTCAGCAAGTGGCTGTTTAAGTTATTCTCTGAGACTCAGGCTACATGGGCCCAGATTTTACATAACAAATACCTTACAACCAAGACACTAGCTCAGGTGACAGTTAGACCAACTGATTCACCCTTTTGGAAAGGACTGATGAAAGTAAAGTCAGCCTTTTTCAATAGAACTCAGTTCTTGGTTGGCAATGGTGCTTCCACAAGATTCTGGGAGGATACATGGCTGGGAGAGACGCCCCTAGCTACTCAATATCCTTCTCTTTACAACATTGCTCAACGTAAAGAAGATTACGTTGCATCAGTGTTACAGTCAATTCCTCTTAATATTCAATTCCAAAGGGCGCTGGTTGGACACCGCTGGGAAGCCTGGCTCCATTTGGTGAGAAGACTGATGGATGTACAGTTGTCTCAGCAGGCAGACCGTATTCATTGGAAACTGACTAAGAACGGGACGTTTTCAGTGAAATCGATGTATTTAGATTTAATCAACTCGGTGCCTATCCCTAGGACTGCTCACATTTGGAAGGTCAAAATACCCTTACGAATTAAAGTGTTTATGTGGTTTGTCCATAAACAAGTAATTCTCACTAAGGATAATCTAGCCAAACGCAACTGGGATGGGTCTTTGCGATGTAGTTTTTGTGACAAGGAAGAATCAATTAAACACCTCTTTCTCGATTGTCCTATGGCTAAAGTTTTATGGCGTTCGGTCCATATAGCTTTTAATATTACTCCACCTACTAGTATCACTACGCTGTTCGGCACGTGGTTGAATGGAGTCGCGAAAGAATTAGCGAGCCATATACGTGTGGGTGTTTGTGCATTACTATGGGCTATATGGAATTGCAGGAATGATTTGGTTTTTAACAGATCAACAAATGTTCATTTTTTGCAGGTTATTCACAGGGCCACTGCTTTGATCCGTATGTGGTCGCTACTCACTCCGATGGATGCCAGGGAGAGTTTGGTTACTGGGTCTATCCGTTGGGAGATGGTAGCTCGGGCTATCTTCAACCGGTTTGGATGGCGGTCATGTAATAGGATAGGAGTTTAAGTCCTGTTTACATTAACGCATCCGAATGTGGTGTCCTCACGTTTTTTCTAGCTCAGTCTGAGCATTTTGTAACTTTGTTTCGCATTCTTGGAGACATTGACCTTGATTATTAATAAGATGGCCGTATGCATCAGTTTGATGCAGAGGCCGGGGAATACCCCTTTTCTAAAATAAAAAAATTCAAGGTTGCATCAGTCGAGCTAAAACCTCCGTATGCAAAAACAGTCGTGCAAATATTCCTTACTCTGCTTCCAAATGATGTAGCTTTGGAGGATGTGTTTCTTTTGGTCCTTCAGCTTAGCCAACTGTGGTGATTATAGCTTGTGTTTACTCATGAGAGCTTATTATCAGTCTTATAAGGTTTTTTTTTTCATTGCCCATTACTTCAGCATCCTTGAAACTTGAAAGGTTCTTGTCTTGGTAATGTGCTCTTATTTTTATTTAAAACAGCCATCGGAGGAATGGCACTAGAGCCTCCCCAGTTTCATGCTGAGCGTAAACAGCCATGGGAGGAATGGCAAGCGTTATGATTTATAACAGCAATATAACTGAGTTCCTGTAAGTTATCTCTCTACCAACCTTTTCTTATCCTCACAATTTGAAGCTATATGAATATTTCTGTTTTGCTGTATAGATTTTACTCCCTCCATTCCCAAATATAAGTCTTTCTAGAGATTCCAACAAGCGACTACATACGGAGCAAAATGAGTGAATCTACACTGTAAAATATGTCTACATACATCCGTATATGTTGTCCATTTGAAATGTCTAAAAGGACTTATATTTAGGAACGGAGTGAGTATATCCTAATTGCAATATGCAGGAACCAATGTTAGCAGATGATATAGTGAGGAGTTTTTGTTTCATAGAGCATCCGAGGAGGTACAACTCTTTATTTACTTTTTTGAAACAAAGGAGGTACAACTCTTTAAGCGAATAGCGAAGTCATGGGAAGGTAAGTTGAAGTCACAAGTGCGCGTGTACAAGCTGGAGCCGTTGAATTCAGAACGCATTGGCTAACCTAGAAAATTCTCGGAAGCCTGGAGTCTCTACAATCTCATTATTTTCAGTTTTTCATACAAAATGGCTATAGAAACTTATCTAGCATAAGGCTGGAGGGACATAGATCTGCCCATGATACATGGAATGCTCAGTTCTGAACAGAAACTTTGTAAACACCATGATAATATGTATGTAGCATTAGTGTGATCCATTTGAACCGGCAGTATTGTGAAATCATAATATCTGCTAGCTTGAACAAAACGTACAATTATTTTCCTTATTATATATCACCGACCCAAGCAATGTTCATCGGAGATTTTTTGAAATTTAATGTCTACATATTTTTAGGTAATTGTATTATTCAAATATACTACTATATTTTTCTCAGTTTACCTTATAATGAACGGGCGCACCAACGCGCGTTTTTATGTTCTACTCCCTCCGTTCCAAAATATTTGTCTTTCTAAAGATTTCAACAAGTGACTATATACGAAGCAAAATGAGTGAATCTACACTCTAAGACATGTCTACGTACATCCTTATGTTGTAGTCCATTTGAAATGTCTAGAAAGACAAATATTTTGGAACGGAGGTAGTAGTTTACTATAGAGCGAGGTGAGCAACTGCGAATGGATGTGCATGTGTAGGTTTGGTAACCAGTGTGGCTTTGGGGTGGCTGGCCTTGCAAGTGGGAGCATTTTGTTGTGGGGATTGTGGGTGGAGAGAGATAGAAAGATAGAAAGAGGGTTAGAACTAGAATGGAACACGTGGAGGAATGGAAAGTGGTGCATAAGATTGATCTCCACCATCCACTATACGCTATGTCAGATCACAGGAGTCCATCGATCATGGAACTGGAGGAGGATGTCCGGATGGGGCAAGCTTTGAAGAGAACAAGTCATCTCTGTACATGTTTGGGTGGAATGGGATGGACGGATTTCTTGTCGTCAGGAGAGTTTCCCTTGATTGGTTGTTGCATGCTATAGATCACCAGTTGGTTCTTCAACCAGCTCCATCTGACATGACGGGATGGTTCGATTCTTATAAAAATCGAGTACACTTTCTTTTCATCAATCATCCTCTGTAACACTAAGCTCCTAATTTTAAAGAGCCCACATTCAATTAAGCTCCCCAATTAAAATTAGGTCACCTGATTTTGACCGGATGAATAATTTCTCAAAGCTCTCTCATTCAATTCTTTTATACTGTATACTATGCTTCCTCATTTTTAAGGCCTCACAATTAATTGAGATATTCAATTTAGAATCAGATCATTCGATTTTGACCGGGTAAACAATTTACCATGCTCTCACATTGAATTCTTTTAATTTGCTTTGTTCTCTAATTTTGAATCTCTTTCATTCAATTAAGATATGCAATTTTGGGTTTAGTTTACGATTTTTACTAGGCCAACGATTTTTTAAAGCAATCAGTGGCAACTAGGCTATAGAAACATATTAATCCCACATACCCTCCCACCACCTAGAAAAAAGAAGCACCACAATGTGATATTGTAGCACCAATATAAGTACATGCCACGACCGACATAGAATTTTGCCCACAAAAATATAGGTTGATTAGCAGATAACACAGAAACACACCATGAAAGGCCCACCAAATCACCACATTATAAAACAAAAATAAAACACACTCCATCATCTCCCCACCCGCCTAACTAAATATTCCATCTATTTCAAAATATAAGGGTGTTAGTTTTTTAGGAAGTCAAATTTCTTTAAATTTGACCAAGTTGAGAGACAAAATATGGACATACACAATATTAAACAATAAAAGTATAGAGATTCATTTCACAAAGAATCTAAAAATACGGATTTGATGTTATGGATTTTGATATATTTCTCTACAAATTTGATCAAACTAAAAACGTGGGACTTTTCAAAAAAAAACAATACACCTTATATTTTGAAACAAAGCGATTATTTCTTTAAGGAACCCAACAATACCAACGATGCAGAAAAGAGTGCCCAACCCTTCTAGTTTTGTTTGAAACCTGCTTGTGCTGGGTGATGATGGTTGGTTTCAAAAACATTGTTTTCCATCCCTGCAATCAAAGATGGATGTGTGCAACTCTTTTTCAAAGTTAACCATCATTTAACAACACATGTGGTTTTCAGAAGAAACAGATGAAGAAAAGACCATACTCCATTTTGAGCAGACATGAAACATCTCATGGATAGAGTTGCAAAATCTAGTGGTGATACGCAACACGCAACACCCGAGAGAGATAAACTCCTAACTGAAAGGAAAATCTATCCCTGTTCCATTCCATCCACACAAGATTTCCTCTTCAAAGCATGCCCATGCATTCTTCCACCTGTAGGTGTACTATCCGGTCTACGAGAGGAAGAAACGGACGTCAAAGATCGGCATCACCACATTGCACCCTTCGGTTTCCACCTCGGTCGTGTTCCTCGTCAAGTTCCCTTCGTTTTCTAACTATTTGTGTGTGTGTGTGTGTGTGTGTGTGTGTGTGTGTGTGTGT
>LR738710.1:17618019-17633509 GCA_902687465.1 Secale cereale | reverse complement strand
CGCGTGTGTGTGCGTGTGCGTGTGTGTGTGTGTTTATGTGTGTGTGTGTGTGTGTGTGTGTGTGTGTGTGCGTGTGTCCACCCATAGTTCCTATGGCTCTCCGTCTCTCTGAAAATACCTCCCACTACAAGGCCCACTACCGCAAAGCTACGCCGACCTACTAACCCTAGAGTTGTGCACGTCCATATGTAAATTTTCACCTCGCTCTACACTAAACAAGGTCCAAAATAAGTAGGAAAACCCATGATTTGTTTTATTCACAAAGGCCTACTCGTGTAAATAAGGAAGATGGAAGCAGTCAAAAACACAACCCAAAAGGAAAGAACAATTCCAAACGAGTAGGAAGATTAATCAAAAATTGATGACCTTTTGTGATAAATTCATGCTCCAACCGAGTTATCAGCATACAAGGCAAAAGTAAAGATTCACCAATTTTCTCCCTATACTAAGAAATTTGGTAAAATTAAGTAGTCACGGAATACCTTCATGCATTAAGCTATTTTGACGACTTGTAGAGTCACCAAATCCCAACAGACCCTCTGTTACTTCCCCAGGTGTGTCTACATAAAAATGGAAAAGAGAAATATATATAGAGATAAAGTGAGAGGGAAAGAAAACTCAATGATTCTGTATTTCTGTTGCTAGATGGACTTTTATTGTTGCTGCTAGACAAAGCGAGTGCTATTGTTGTTGGGCGACGAGAGAACCGCACGTGGTTAATTACCTCCTCATCTCCCACATGCGTACAATGGCCTTATCCTCCATTGTTGTTTCATACTCTTCCACCCCTCACTTCTTCCTTGCTCTGTCATCCCCCCTCTCATTGTACCTGATCACGAAAGGGGTAACTGTGATAAGGAGATTGAAGATGTGGGTGGCATGGATAGATGGGGCGTCGAGGGAGATGGTGGCGTGGATGGATGAGGGCGCTAGGGAGATTGAGGAAGATGGTGGGGTGCATAGATGGTGGAGATGGGTCGATGAAGATGGTGGTATGGATAGATGGGGATGCTGGGAAGATCAAATAAGATGGTGGTGTGGATATATGGAGGCACCGTGGAGATTGAGAAAGATGGTGCCATGGATAGATGGAGGCACTCGGGATGTGGAGGAAGATGGTAACGTGTATGGATGGGGTCGTCAAGGGGTGGAAGAAGATGGTCGCATGAATAGGCAAGGTTGTCAGGTGAAGGAATATTGTAGCGTGGATAGATGGTGTCACCGACGAGAGGTTGGGGAAGATGGTGGCGGTGATAGATGAGGCAACTGGGAGATCGAGGAATATGGTAGCCTTGATTGATGGGGGTCGAGGGGAGATTAGGGAAGATGATAGGGTGGATATATGGGAGCACCAGGGAAATCGAAAAGGATTGTAGCGTCGGGAAGATGGGGAAGATAGAGAGATCGACAAGTATGGTGGTGTGAATAGATAGAGGCATAACTATATCAAAACAGATCATGTCATAGATAAATGGGCTGCCGAGGATGTTGGGGAAGATGTTAAGCGTCAGGGAGGGGGATGATTAGGGCATGGTGGTTGATTGGTAAGTAAAGGGACATTAAATGCGATGGCTTGGAAGATTTGTAGAGGAAAATAGTGTGGGTAGTGATTGGAGAGAAATAGAAAGACATGTCGAATTGAAAGGGTCGTGTGTAGGGATGTTAAGATGTCAAGGATAGTTGCCGAGTTGGAAATAAAAATGGTGTGAAGTGGTGATATGGTCGATTCTCTGGCATACCTCTCCTTCCAATGGCTGCTACCCATCGTCTTGAGCAGACGGATGGCTAGATGGGGAAAGTGTTGAAGAGGATAATTAAGTCTCTATGTGTTGATTGAATGGGATTTTATTTACAGTACGACACAACAAATGTCTTTTGAATTAATGGATGAATGATGCTATTCATTTTTTCCATTTCTTTCCAAAACTGTTTGTATCATGCAATCACAACATGGATAGACGAGCCACCACGGAGATCGAGGAAGTTGGTGGCTTGAATAGATGGGGTCATCGGCAGGCCGAAGAATATGGTGGCATGGATACATGAGGGCGCTAGGAGGTCGAGAAAGATAGTAGTGTGTATAGATGGAGTGAAGGAGTTGAGGAAGATGGTTGTGTGAATAGATGTGTGTGTGGGTAGATCAAAGAAAGGTTAGTAGGTGTGGGCCTCAGGGAGATCGAAGAAGATGGTAGCATGGATAGATGGGGCGCCGGGAAAGTCAAGGAAGATGGCAGGGTAGATAGATATCGCCATCGAGGCATCGGGGAGGTCGAGAAAGGTTGTGGCATTGATAGATGGGGATAGCGTGGATGTTGAGGAAGATGGTGGTATGGATAGATGGAGGCGGTGGTGAGGTCAAGGAAGATGGTGGAGTGGATAGATGGAGCCACCATGGAGGTCAAGGAGGATGGCGGCATCAAGGATATGGGCGCGACTCAGAGCTCGACAGGGCAGAAAAAATCTCCTCGGTGTGGAATGGATACATGAGCAAACCAAAACGACCTACCCCTCTTTGAAATCCGACCTACTATGTATGGTGGCAACCGGCAATCTTTCCGGCTACGATGACTCCAGCGACACCTCATATGGTGGTGTCGTGGTCGGTCCCCATCTCCACTTCCCACATCCTCTCCAGTGGTCCTTTATGTCATAGAGACTCGAGTGGTGCTCTTTTCGTATGTCGGTCTGCATTTCCTCATCTCCCACATCATCATCACGTGTCAAATTTTGACTTGCTACTGGTTTAGACTTGATCGTACATTTTTAAGGTTGTTTCCATGTTCCTTGTTTTTTAGAATAAGGCTTTATTAGATAAAATAAATCATGGATTTTTCCTTCATATTGTGTACCATATTTAGTGTAGAGCGAGGTGAGCAACTACAAATGGATGTGTGCATGAAACTCTGGGTTTGGTAGTCGGTGTGGCTGGCCTTGCTGTTGGAGCACTTTTTGTGGATATATATATATATATATATATATATATATATATATATATATATATATATATATATATAAGAGAGAGAGAGAGAGAGAGTCGTAGGAATTATGGATGGAAAGAGAGATAGAATGAAATAGGGCTTGAACTAGAAGGGAACAGGCGAAGGAACGTGGTCATGGCAAAAATGGAAACGGGTGTGTGAGATCGACATCCACCATCCATTTTACGCTCTGTAAGATCACGGGAGTCCACCGATCATGGAATGGGTGGTTGTCCGGATGGGGCAAGCTTTGAAGAGAAACACTCATCTTTGTGCTAGTGTGCATGGAATGGGATGGCTGGATTTCTTGTCGTCACGAGTGTTTTCCGTCGATCAGTTGTTGCAAGTTACGGATCACCACCAGGCTCTTCAACCGGCTCCATCTAACATTACAGGATGGTTCGATTCTTTTAAACGGAGTACACTTTCTATTCATCTGCATTTTTTGTTTGAAAATTGCTTGCGGTAATTGGGTGATCATGGTTGGTTTCCAAACACCTTGTTCCATCCCTCCACACAATTACAGATGTGTGTAACTCATTTTCAAAATCAACCATGATCACATAAAACATGCGGTTTTTGAAAGGAATAGGTGAAGAAAAAATGTACTTCAATTTTAAAAGACCTGGGCCATCCTACGGATAGATTCGAAGAACATGAGGGTGATACAAAATACACAACACCCAAGAGAAAATAGACTCCCAACGGCAAGGAAAACCCATCCCTCATTCCATTCCATCCACACAAGATGTCCTCTTCAACGCTTTCCCTATATGGTCATCCACCCATTCCACGACGACTGTCGTGATCCGTCGGAGAGCGCAACAAACAACAAAGGTTGTCCTCACGGCATAGCGCCCTTCCCATTTCCTTCCCTGCCGCATTCCTCCATGTGTTTCCTTATTTTTCCAGCCCTCTTTCTATCTCTCTCCACCCATAATTCTCGCAACTCTCTTTCTCTCTCTCCAAAAAACCTCCCACTAAAAGGCCTGCTACCGCAAAGTCACACCGGACCCTGAATCTGCAGACGTGCATTTCTAGTTTCTTGCTTTGCTCTACACTAAACAAGATACAAAATAAGTAGAAAAGGATGTGATTCAATTTTTATATACTAAAGCCTAGTTGTCGAAAATACAGAGGATGGAAATGATCTAAAACACGAACCAAAAGGTAAGAACATTTCCGAACCAATAGAAAAATAAAATTTGATGACATTTTGTCGAAAAATTGTGCTCCAGCCTAGTCATCAACATACGATGCAAAAGTAAAGAGTTGCCAAATTGTCCCTATGCTAAGAAATTTGGTAAAAGTAAAGAGTCACGGAATACCTTCCCCTGATAAGCAATTTTAAGAACTTATAAAGTCACCAAATCCCAATAGACCATCTTCTACTTCCCCCGATCGACGTGTCTAAAAATAAGGGAAGAGATCAATATAGGGAAAGAGTGAGAGGGAAACAAAAGTCAATGATTTTTCTGCTAGACATAGTGGTAGAGTTATCGCTGGACAAAAGGGGTGCCATTGTTTTTAGGCGAAGAGAGAATCACTTGTGGTTACTCGCCACCTCATGTTCCCCCGTCTGGACGATGGCCTCATCCTCCTTATTGTTTGTTACTCTTCCACTTCGCGTTTGTGTGTTGCTATGTCACCCCTCATCGTACCCAACCATGAAAGGGGAAAACTGTGATGGGGATATTCAAGAAGATGGTGGGATGGATAGATGGGGGTGTTGTGTTAGATCAAGGAATATGGTGGCATGAATGAGTGGGAGATATGGAGATCAAGTAAGATGCTGGCATGGATAGATTAGGGCGCTATAGAGGTTGAGGAAGATGCTGGTGTGCATAGATGGTGGTATGAATAGATGGGGATGTTAGGGAGATCAGACAATATGTGGTGTGGATATATGAAGGCATGGACAGTTGGGGGCATCGGAAGGTGGAGGATGGTGGTGACATAGATAGACAAGGGCACCAGTGAGGTGGAGGAAGATAGTGGCATGGATAGATGGGGCACTCGGGGATGTTGAAGATGGTTACGTGAATAGATGTGGTTGCCGAGGTGGTGAAGGAAGATGGCGGCATTGATAGATATGGTGTCATCGAGGAGGTCAAGGAAGATGGGGTAGTGGATAGATGAGGCTACCGGGGATGTCTGGGAGGTTGGTAGCCTTGATATATGAGTGCGGCGGGGAGGTCAAGGTAGATTGTGCAATGAATACGGGAACACCAAGGAGATCAAGGGGGATGGTGGCACCAGGAATATGGGGAGACGAGATCTACAAAGATGGTGGTGTGGATATATAGGGGCATTTGGGAGATGAAAGAAAATGTTGGCGTAGATAGATGTGTCCCCTGAGGTGTTGGGGAAAATGGGGAGTGCTAGGGAGGAGGACGATGAGGGTAGGGAGGTCGAGGGGTAAGCATAGGGGATTCGGTCCGATGACTTGGCGTGGATATAGAGATAGTGAAGGAAATATGCCCTAGAGGCAATAATAAAGATGTTATTTGTATTTCCTTATATCATAATAAATGTCTTTTATTCATGCTAGAATTGTATTAACCGGAAACTTAGTACATGTGTGGATACATAGACAAAACAGTATGTCCCTAGTATGCCTCTACTAGACTAGCTCATTGATCAAAGATGGTTATGTTTCCTAGCCATAGACATGAGTTGTCATTTGATCAACGGGATCACATCATTAGGAGAATGATGTGATGGACAAGACCCATCCGTTAGCATAGCACTATGATCGTTTAGTTTAACTGCTATTGCTTTCTTCATGACTTATACATGTTCCTATGACTATGAGATTATGCAACTCCCGAATACCATAGGAACACCTTGTGTGCTATCAAACGTCACAACGTAACTGGGTGATCATAAAGATGCTCTACAGGTGTCTCCGAAAGTATTCGTGGTGCTGGCATAGATCAAGATTAGGATTTGTCACTCCGAGTGTCGGAGAGGTATCTCTGGGCCCTCTCGGTAACACACATCACAATAAGCCTTGCAAGCAAAAGACTAATGAGTTAGTCACGAGATGATGTGTTACGGAACGAGTAAAGAGACTTGCCGGCAACGAGATTGAACTAGGTATAAAGATACCGACGATCGAATCTCGGGCAAGTAACATACCGTTTGACAAAAGGAACAACGTATGTTGTTATGCGGTTCTGACCGATAAAAGATCTTCGTAGAATATGTAGGAGCCAATATGAACATCCAGGTTCCGCTATTGGTTATTGACCAGAGATGAGTCTCGGTCATGTCTACATAGTTCTCGAACCCATAGGGTCCGCACGCTTAACGTTTGATGACGATCGGTATTATGAGTTTTTGAGTATTGATGTACCGAAGGTAGTTCGGAGTCCCGGATGAGATCACGGACATGACGAGGAGTCTCGGAATGTCCGAGACATAAAGATTGATATATTGGACGGCTATATTCGGACACCGGAAGTATACCGAAAAAGTTTTGGATTTATCGGGAATGCCGGAGGGGGTTACCGGAACCCCCTACGAGAGGGGATGGTCCATGGTGGGCCTAAAGGGTGAGAGAGAGGCAGCCCATAGGGCTGGCCGGCGCCCCACCTAGGAATCCTAGTTGGACTAGGATTGGGGGGGCGCCACCTCTCCTAATCCTTTCCCCCTTCTTCCTTCCGGTGAATCCTACTAGGAATAGGATTGCAATCCTATTCCTAGTAGGAGTCCCCTCCCTAGCCGCACCATAGGAGGTGGCCGGCCCCTCCTCCCTTGCTCCTTTATATACGGGGGCAGGGGGGCACCCAAACACACACAAGTTGAATTGTTTTAGCCGTGTGCGGTGCCCCCCTCCACAGAATCACACCTCGGTCGTACCGTCGCGAAGCTTAGGAGAAGCCCTGCGCCGGTGAACACATCATATCCGTCACCACGCCGTCATGCTGACGAAACTCTCCCGTGAAGCTCAACTGGATCAAGAGCTCGTGGGACGTCATCAAGCTGAACGTGTGCTGAACGCGGAGGTGCCGTACGTTCGGTGCTTGATCGGTTGGATCGTGAAGAAGTTCGACAACATCAACCGCGTCACTTGACGCTTCCGCTCCCGGTCTACGAGGGTACGTAGACACACTCTCCCCTCTCGTTGCTATGCATCTGGTAGATAGATCTTGCGTGATCGTAGGAAAATTTTAAAATACTACGTTCCCCAACAGATAGTACTATGGGTGGTTGGTGGAGAGAAATAGAAAGAGTTCTCAAACTGGAAGGAGGAGTGCAGCGGGATATCAAGTTGTCAAGGATAGTTATCGAGTTGGAAATGAAAACGGTGTAAAGAGGTGAGATAGTAAAATCTCTAGCCTTCATCTCATGCCAATGTTGCCGCCTATCATCATAGAGCAGATGGATGGCTGGATGGGGCAAAGGGTGAAGACGACAATTATGTCTGTGTGTGCATGGAATGGGGTTTTTATTCCAATTACGACATAACCTGCCAATGGAACTAATGGACGAATGATTTGATTTCCTTTATCTATTTTTTGAAAACTAGTTGTATCATGTGATGATGGCATGGATACATGGGGCTCTATATAGGTCGAGGCAGATGGGGGCGTGAATAGACAAGGGTCGCCGGGAGGTCAATAATATGGTGCCATGTATAGAAGAGGGCACTAGGAGGTTGAGGAAGATGGCGGCATGCATAGATGGGGCAAGGAGGTCAAGGAAGCTTGTGGTATGGATAGATGTGCACATAGGGAGATCAAAGAAGATGGTGGTGTAGGTAGGTGGAGGCTTTATTAATACCAAGGAAGATAGTGGCGTGGATAGATGAGGCAGCCGGGGAGGTCAAGAAAAATGGTAACTGTCGTGGAAATAACACGGCAGATGTCCGGTTTAACGGACTTGATGATGGAACCATCGCACGGGTTAGCTTGAAAGGGTTCATAGCACACAAAGGACACAGAGGGTTTATACTAGTTCGGCCCCTTCGATGAAGGTAAAAGCCTACGTCTAGTTGGTTTGGAATTGCTTGGGCGTCGGATTACAGGGAGCGGAATCGCTTGCCTGTGTCTCGACGGGTTGATTGTTGCTTGTCCCTGAACCGTCCAGGTCGTCCCTTTATATAGAGGTAACGCCTGGTCCGGTTTACAGAGTCCCGAGGCCGGCTCATACTTGTGTCCGCCTCGGTCTCTGTCTTTTCTTTCTTATCTTTCAAGTTACATCTCTTGGCGGTTTACAAACCACACTTCTATACATGGGCCTTGAAATCTTATGGGCCGTAGTTTCTACTAAAATATTACAACCAAGTATAATATAACTAAGCCGGTTTACAATAGCCGGTTTATACCTGCTAGTCATATCCCTGACATTAGGCCCCAGAATGATTTGAACTTGTTCATATCAGTCTTCCTTGTCTTGTATAATTTTCTTCTTTGTCTTCATCTTTTTGTAAACCGGCTCTGACGTCATCCTCCGAGATCATTAAATTCTGACAATGACATCATCTCCGCCTTTAACGCCGTGAGCTGTACTGTAGCTTATTTTAAGGGTTATCCCGAAGATCGAGGCGTCACAGGATCTTTATCCGATTTTTTGTCTCCTCGATTCTCGCACCTGTCGCTTCAGATCTGACTCCTTGTTATAAATACTGCCACCCCTCATTCATTACCTTCTTCTCGATCCGTCTTCTTCCTCCGTCTTCCTCCTCCGTCTTCTTCCTCCGTCGCCGCCCGAGCTCGAACCGCCGCCGACGACCGCTGGATCACAAGTCCTCGCCCGGCCGCTGCATCACCCTGAGCTCGACCAGAAAAAACCTCCGCCGTCGATTCTTGCTGTCTCAGGTATGTTCTTCTTCTTTACTATTGATCTACAACCTCTAGGGTTTCTTCTTGTACCTCCGCCATTAGAGCTTTAACAAAGCTTCATCTTGTTCGATCTTGAGCCCATGATTTCTAATGATTTTGTCTTTCCGATCTTCTCCATTTTTACCCCGCTGTAAATACTTCAAATCTTCGTTATTCCTGTCTGGCCTGTAGATCCATCTGTTTAGTATAAGGTCTTTGTAGCTTTTCCCGCATACTCTTAGATTAGTTTCTTTTTCCTCAGCATGCTCAGATCTATTCCCCCTTAGCAGTCTTTTGAAAACCTGTTTTTCTCCTCGGTAGATCTGCTAATTATGTTCCGGTTTAAGTTGATATGCCCTGCTCTTGCAAAACTCTGTAACTTAAACGCGACGGTTTAGTCGTTCCCCTTCAACTGCCATTTAACCGGGAATGTTGCAGTTTGTTTACGATTGCCGGTTTAACCATACCATTAGTCCACAGCTTAAACCGTTGCGTAACTTTCATAGATAGTTTCCGGTTTATATCGCTGTACCTTCATAATCCGTTTTCTGCATTTTAATTTTCCAGTATCTTGCTCTTTCGTCGCAATGGCTAAGCAGTATGTCTCCTGCGATTGGGTTCCTTCGGTCATCACTGAGGACGATTTAATCAAACTGTCTGAAATTGGCACCTTAGGACCTCAATCTGAATTAAAATGGCGGGCTCCGGGTAATGAATGTCCCCCTACCCCTAGGTCCGGGGAGGTTATTGTGTTTTTGGATCATATATCTCGAGGTTTCTCTCCCCCCGGTTCAAAGTTTTTCCGGGATGTTCTTGCCGCTTTCCAGCTACACCCACAGGATATCGGACCCAATTCCGTTTCAAACATTTGTGATTTCCAAGTGTTTTCTGAGGTGTATCTGCAAGAAGAACCTTCTGTTGATCTATTCCGGGATTTCTTTCATTTAAACCGGCGCACTGAGTTTACCAGCGGACCACATCAAGAGCTTGGTGGGGTTAGTATTCAGAAGAGGAGAGACGCAGTTTTTCCTCACGCCGCTTTACATTCTCATCCAAAAGATTGGAACAAGTCCTGGTTTTACTGTGTTGACACTTCTCCTGAGGGGGAGAACCCTTTGTCGGGTTATCGCGAAACCCGTATTCCGGAGAATCACCCCTTACCACCACGGCTTAGTGCTGCTGAACGGACCCGGTTCTCATCACAGCTCTCCAAGCTAAGAGCTTTTATAGCGAATGGTCAGATCGGCACTGATTTCCTTCGCTGCTGGCTATCTTGGAGTATCCTTCCCCTGAGCCGGCATTCTAAGTTAATGTGCAAGTATTCTGGTAAACCGGACGATCCTCAAAGGTTTTCCAAGGATAAGCTTTCTGAATCAGAGGTAGTGGAGTCAGCCAAAAAGATTCTCAATGTCTCTTTAGCAGATTGTGCTAAGGTTGGTTTAGCTCCGTACTTCAAGAAGAATAAGCTGCCCGAAGTAAGTTTCTCTTTGCCCTGTATTTGTAAACCGTCTCCTTTGAACCGTCTTTCAATTGCTCTTGCTTTTTTCAATTAGGCTGATGACCCTTTCTGGAGGAGAAAGCCTCAGGAAAAAACCGTCAAACAGGCTCGCCGAAAAACCCCCGCAAACAAAAAGAGGAAAGCAGCCGTCGACGCCGATTCTCCCACTGAGGACGATGATCCGGACTCCGAGGTATGCTTTAATCCGGTTTAAATTCTTGCTTTCATGTACTTGTAATCGTATCTAATGATACCTTTTCACAGGAATTGCCTGAAGGTGATAACCCGGCTGAAATTGAGGTAACCCTTCTTTCTTCTGACTCGGAACCTCTTCCTCAAAAAAGTCGTCGGACCGTCAGGAAATATCAATTTTCTCATCCTTATGCTCAGTTAGACCCTAACTTTACTTTGAAGAAGCAACAACACGAAGCTTTTCGCCGGACCACTCGCCACAGCGGCCTGGCGGTGGAGTCATCCGGAATTTCCTTAACTCCGGTTCGAAAACGCCGTGCTGAGGTGATACTCTCTCCGACCCTCCTTCATCCCAAGGCCGGTCTTATCCGAAAACCCCTTAAACCGTCTGACCCTGACTATCAGGAAACTCCGTTGTCTTCCTCTGGTGAATCAACCGCCACGCAGCTTCCTCCCTTGAAAACCGTCCCAGGGTAACCTTCCTCACCTTTTCCGGTTTATAATCTCCTTTTTGTTTTATAATGCTAACTCATTTTGCATATTTTTCCAGCAAACCGAAATCCAGCAAAAAGCCCAAGGTGAATAAGCCTATTGCTGACCCTACTGCGGATGATCCGGTTGTTAATCCGTCAACAGTTGTTCCTCCAGAAGGTGAACCCGTAGCTCCTGTTGAAGACCCTGCTCCTGAAAATCCTATTACAGAAAACGTCCAAGATCCACCAAGTCCGGCCCGGGTTAATTCTCCTCAGGTTAATCCGGCGTCTCCTGATCCGGCTCACACTGTTACTCCCCCCAATGCACCAACTTCTCCTGATGTTGTGGTTACTGGCGCTGCTTATGTTGCTCCGGCTGAACCCACTGTTTTAGCCAAACATACGGCTAAAGCAGAAAAGTTATCTCAGGAAAAGGGTAAGTGGAGTACTGACATATCCAGCCTTTCCGACATGAGCGCACAAGACATTTATTCTGGGTATTTGAACCGGCTCCATAGTAGTCGGGATTATGAAGCCAGTTTGGTAAACTTAATGAGGGAAAAATATGAGGTAAACTTCCTCTTCTGACTTTGTTCTTTTGATGCATCTCTGTCTCATAACAGCCCCCAAGTTCCGGTTTAGCTGCTTACTGAAGGTGATCCAGAACTTTGTAGATTGAACCGTTGGTCTATACATTAGCCCCCAAGTATCAAGTAGATAACTTGCTTATGTAGTTGATACTTGTAAAAATTGCTGTCAATACTTCAATTATACATTAGCCCCCAAGTGTCAAGCAGACAACTGGTTTGTGTGCTTGAGACTTGTAACTTTAAATTGTCTTTGCTGTACTGCTTCAACTGCCATTAGCCCCCAAGTGTCAAGTAGACAACTTGGTTGTGTGCTTGAGACTTGACTAAACTTCACCTCTTGTTGTTGAACTTTGTCTGCAGGCTGAGTTGAACCGGAATGCTCTTGAGATTAACGAGCTTCGAAGCCGGCTTACTGACACAGAGTCTGCCGCTTCAAAAGCTAAAAAAGAACTTCAAGTGAGTTTAAAGACCGCTGAAGACTTGAAGAAATACTTTGAAGAGGAGCGGGCTACTTTTGAGGTCCAGAAAAAAGATCTTGAAAAACGGGTTCAGGATGCTGAAGGAGCACTTAATCCGGTTACTGAGGAATTGACCGGGTTAAAACGGCAAATTGACTTGATGACTTCTGCTGTCTTTGGTAAGTATGACCTAAACACCTGCTTTGCCTTTGTAACCTGTGTTTTGTACCGGTTTAACTAAGATTGTTGTGTGTAGGGCGCCGTATCTCCCATCTTGGGGATGACATTCGGAAAAAACTCAAAGCTTGCTACACCTTGGTCGAACAGCTGTACTCCGGAACGCAAAGGATTATCAGTGCCACTTTATTTGGTAAACCGGCTCCTTCAACTATCCAAGATACTTTGAATAAGTTGTCCGTTCTACCGGCTCGTCTTGAAGAAGTGAAGAAATCGGCAGCTCGAGGGGGTGCTCTTCTGGCCCTTACGAGGGCTAAGGCTTGGGTCCCGGACCTTGATCCGGAGGAGGCGTTAACCGGATTTCCTGATACCAAGGATGACGGTTCAGCCTTTAATGAAAAAGATCTTTATGCTCTGACAAAGGAGATGCGTCCCCTCGCCAGCAAGCTCGCGGCGGAATCCGACTTGTCCCGATATCATCCAGGATACAATCTACAGAACGAGCGGGTGGAGCGACCGGTTTACGATACCGTAAACTTAATTCCGCCGGTTCGTCCTCACACCTTTGCTCCTGATATTGATCCTGCTGAGCTTATCAACGATGAAGTATATTTCCGTGCCTTGGCAAAGATTGATTGGCGTGCGCCGGACTTCCAACCGCTTCGCGAGGATGAAGATGTTCCGGAACAAGGCGATGGCCAGCCGTCCCAGCAAGGAGAAGCATAATTTTGAATGTTATTGCTGTAATCATAACTGATATTCCCTAAAACAATGTTTCCAACCCGTTGGGCTTGTCATGCCTTGTAATAGTTTAGCCGAAACATAATGTGCTGCGATCCAAATATTTTGTCTTTATGAAATACTCTCCGGTTGACTTGTTATCTGATGTGGTTGCCTTCCCCTGTTCATACAGAAAAAATATCGAAAAATATGTCCTAGTGGCTTACCACTGGACGGATTAATTTGTTCTCTTAAAACATCAAGTAAGCATATCTTTAAAGATAACTTGTATACCTGAGATGTATGTGGCCAATACATTTTAAACCGGCAGGACTTTAAAGTCACTTTATGAAGGCCTTCATGAATCCAAATAGAAACTCGGAACTCCCCGGTCCATTTTGACGATAAATCCGGCTCATCTTGTTTCAGAAACTTGTAACTTTTGCCTGATACGCGATCCGGGTTTTAATGAACGCCGGTTTACTTGGTCTGATATGCATGATCCAGACTTTCAATTTTATAGATATGTGGTCAACTTGTGTAGCTTTTCCACTCCGGTTTAAAAGGTTATAGAACACAAAAAACACCAACAAATATGCGATTTTTGCAAATAAGACCATGTAGTCGAGGCTTTTTCAAAGAGCTGCCAGGCTCAAAGCAAGGTTCAGACAATCAATGGATGCGGGTACCATCCAGAGGGCCTAGCCAATCACTGAACGTGGATTTATCCAACTTTCCAGAGGGCCGAAAGAACCGTATATAAAAATTATTCCGATCACTGGGACGTGGATTGGCCGACACTCCCAGAGGGCCTAGCCAATCACTGAACGTGGAATTATCCAACTTTTCAGAGGGCCGAAAGAACCGTATCTATTATTCCGATCTCGCACGCTGAGCCGGCTCGACGATGTTGGGGAAGATGTCCGGCTCAGGTCCCGGTTCACCAATTTTGCCGATGAAGACTTGGATGCTGCCGAAGGGGACCCGATACCCGTATTCGATCGAATCGGCCTCCGGTCCCCAACCTGCGTCGTCGATGTAGATCCGGCCGCGGCGACTCTTGGTCATCCGGCCGACTGCGTAACCCTTTAGCCCTTCGAAGCCGCCTTTCAAGAACTCGAAACCATCGTGCGCAGGCCCCACGGTGGGCGCCAACTGTCATGGAAATAACACGGCAGATGTCCGGTTTAACGGACTTGATGATGGAACCATCGCACGGGTTAGCTTGAAAGGGTTCATAGCACACAAAGGACACAGAGGGTTTATACTAGTTCGGCCCCTTCGATGAAGGTAAAAGCCTACGTCTAGTTGGTTTGGAATTGCTTGGGCGTCGGATTACAGGGAGCGGAATCGCTTGCCTGTGTCTCGACGGGTTGATTGTTGCTTGTCCCTGAACCGTCCAGGTCGTCCCTTTATATAGAGGTAACGCCTGGTCCGGTTTACAGAGTCCCGAGGCCGGCTCATACTTGTGTCCGCCTCGGTCTCTGTCTTTTCTTTCTTATCTTTCAAGTTACATCTCTTGGCGGTTTACAAACCACACTTCTATACATGGGCCTTGAAATCTTATGGGCCGTAGTTTCTACTAAAATATTACAACCAAGTATAATATAACTAAGCCGGTTTACAATAGCCGGTTTATACCTGCTAGTCATATCCCTGACAGTAACCCAGTAGATGGGGGAGACGGGGAGATCAAGGAAGATGTTGGGTGGATATTTGGGAGCGCCACGGAGTTCAAGGAGGATGGTGGCACCAAGAAGATGGGGAGACAGTGATATCGATGAAGATGGTGGTGTGGATATATAGCGATGTTGGGGAGATCGAGGAAGATGCATGCCATCAAAAATAGATGTTCTGCTTGATAGGTTGGGGAAGATGGGGAGTGCCATGCAGGAGGAAGATGAGGGAACATATGTCAATGAAATTAATGGATGAATGATTTGATTCCTTTTGGCATGTTTATTTCTAAAATAGGTTGTATTGTGTGATGATGGCATGGATAGATGGGGTGGCAACATGACTAGGAATATGGTGGCGTAAATAGAATATGGTGGCAAGATGTCAAGGAAGATGGTGGCATAGATTGATAAGGGGAATGGAGAGATAAAGGAGATGGTTGCATGTATAGATTGGGTTGAGGGGGTTGAGAAGATGGTGGTCTGAATAGATGGCCATGTGGGTAGATGGGGGCCTTAGGGGATCGAGGAAGATGGTGTCCTAGACAGATGGGGTCATCGAGAATGTTGAGGATGATGGTGGGATATATAGATAGCGCAATCAGGAATGCACATGAATATGGTGGCATGGATAACTGGGGCTGCTGGGGAGGTGAAGGAAGATGGTCAGGGGGATATATACGTACACCAAGGAGATCAAGGAGGATGGGGCACCAGGAAGATGGGGGAAACAAAAAGATCTACGAAGATGTGGTATTTATATAGAGGGGCATCAGGGAGATCTAATTAGACGTTGGCACAGATAGATGGGTCATCGGGGAGGCTGTCGAAGATGGTGAGCGCCGGGGAGGAGGAAGATGAGGGCATGGTGATCGAGTGGTTAGGAGAGGGGAATATATA
>LR738710.1:17605395-17616922 GCA_902687465.1 Secale cereale | reverse complement strand
GAGAGAGAGAGAGAGAGAGAGAGAGAGAGAGCAATGCGGTTAGTAGGTGGAGGTAAATAGAAAGAATGATCAAAGAAGTTGCTGGTGTGAATAGATGGGGGCCTTGAGGAGATCGAGGAAGATGGTAGCGTGGATAGATGGGGCTGCCAAGGAGGTCAAGGAGGATGGTGGCATGTATAGATAAGGTGGCCGAGGAGGTAGAGGAAGATGGTATCCTCGATAGATGGGGGTGGCGGGGAGGTCAAGGAAGGTTGTGGGAGCTATATGGGAGCATCAATGAGATTGAGGAGGATGGTGTCACCAGGAAGGTGGGGTGATGGGGAGATCGATGAAGATGGTGGTGTGGATATATATGGGCGTCCGGGAGATTGAGGAAGATGTTGGCATAGATGTATGTTTCGCGGGTGAGGTTGGCGAAGATAGGGAGTGTAGGTAAGGTGGAAGATGAGGGCGGGGAGGTCAAGAGGTAAGGATGGGGGCCTTATATGTGATGACTTGGGGAATTTGTACAAGAGCCATAGAGGGGGTGCAAGTGGCTGGTGAAGAGAAATAGAAATAGCAATCAAATTGGAAGGGCATGCGAATGGACGTCAAGCTGTCAAGGATGGTTGTCGAGTTCTAAATGGAAATACTGTGAAGAGGTGATATGATTGAGTCTCTGGCATGCCTCTCTTGGCAATGGTTATTGCCATCGTGGTGTAGCAGACGGAAGGCTAGAAGGGGCAAGAGTTGAAGAGGACCATTACGTCTATGTGTGTGTGGATGGAATGGATTTGTTTTTCCATTACAACATAACTTATCGATGGAATTAATGTACAATGATTTGATTCCTTTTTTATGTTTGGTTTTAATTAAAATTGGTTGTATCATGTGATGATGGCATGGATAGACGGGGCGCCAGGGTGGTCCAGGAAGATGATGGCGTGAATAGAAGGGTGATGTTGGAAATGTATTATTATATTTCTACGTTCAAAATTAAGTTTGTATTTCTATGCTATAATTGCATTGATTATTGATTATGAGGTTCGTAGGAAACTCAATTGCATGTGTGGAAACATAAACACCAAATTGATCCCGATGAGTCTATTTAATGATACAGTAAATACATAGCAAAAAGGATTCTCGCCTTTTTCCCATGAGATGACCCTGGGTTAGCAAACTCACGAGAGGACGTGCACCTTGAAGACAAGGGTTTCTAAGAAGCTTTTGCAAGAGGATTAAATTCCAGTTTTAGACCAGATCGTAATCAAGTTGCAATGGAGAACACTTATAATAAAAATAGGCATGGGTATGAGGACTTAATTCTTACAAGCATATACTTGTGCATGGGATCATTGTGATATTAATTTATGCCATGGAAGACACCCGTTAAGATGTGCTCGCAATATATCGAATGGGGGTTGTGTCCAAATTACGTCTTGATCAAAGCGCGTCCTACATCACGAGTCCGTTGTCCAACCGAAGGCCCTACCCATCGTGTGGAGTTGCCTCGATAATTAAGATGGAATCAGAAAAAAAAGCATTGGGTGTTTAATAACTACACCTCTTGTAACCGCAGAGATAGAATTCATGCTACCACACTAAACCTTTCTATCACTGGTGTTTACAATAGCATTTTATGGCCTCTCTTCCTTTAACCTCCTCATCGCAAAAACTCCGTGATCCTGGGTACCTGCAGGCAAAGTTGTCAGAATCGTGACTTAAGTCTTAGAATCTAACGACTTTACGATCCAAACTAGCCCCTCCGACTCTACGATTTTGCTCATGGAATCTAAGATTCTAAGATCCTGGTAGTTATGATTTTATGATTCACGATCCTAAAAATGGAGCTCTGATCCGTTTCAGAATCTCGATTCTGACAACTGTGCCTGCTGGGATGAAGAACGCGAGGGAGACAAGCGACAACTACAAAGTAATTTTATTTCACACATACGCGATGTTAGTTCGAAGTCATTACATCAATATCTCCAACAAGTACATATTGTTGCAAGGGTAGGCCTCAACTGACGACCTTACCGAATTACTCACACATGGGGATCAGATCGTAAGAAGAAATCATTAAAGGACACATCAAGACGAATGCTTTAATGTTAATACGTATTACAAAGGTTGCCGGATGTGATACACAATTACAAGGTGTGGCTAACTTGGGATGAATGATGCAGTGATGGCGATGGTGGTGGATATGGAGATGGAGATGGAGAAATGGTGGCTAGAGTTTGTGGATGCTACTGGTGTGGAAGATGGAGGGTTGGCTGTCACGGTACCGTGGGCACCTGGTACGAGCGCTGGTATGAGCGCGTGCACTTTTATCAGACGCCGACTTATGCTCTGGAATGTTCGTGCACCTCCCACTTGGTCTATCTTATCTCCGGTTTGCTTATTTCCATATAGGTGCTTCATTTAGTCCATATATGTGTTTGTATCGTCTTGATGCTCTATTTTATGTCTATAAAATCCATCCTTTGTCGGAAAATGTCGATGTATAGCACATTTTTCTATGGAAACAACATTAAGAGATGATTTTGGAATCCTTTGCATTCATTAGTCATTAGTACGAATATCGAAGCAGATATCTTGGTTTTTATGAAATAAACCAATTTAAACTCAGGTACAATGAGCGTAAAAATAACACTCATCAACTCCTCCATGCTTAAACTTAATCGTCCTCGAGAAACATAGATAGAAATATAAACTATGAAGAACTCAGTTGTTTAAACCAAAACAATGAAAAGGTTTTGGTTCACTTATGATCGGTACACCTGGATAGGGATTATTAATGGAAGGGGTGAAAAGGAAGATTGGTGGAATTATTAATGTATTGCTTGTGCCTCGTGGGCATATGTATACAAGTACATGATCAACTTGGAGTACAAGACAAGCTAAAACAAATCTTACTATATCCTATCTTTCCTAATAATTATCATACTCAACACCTATTACTCCCCCGTTTATAAATATAAGTCATTTTACAAATTTTAATAGGGACTACATACCGATGTTTACAAACATATTTTAGGGTGTAGATTAACTCATTTTGCTCCGTATGTAGAGAGTACTATAATTGGGTTGTCTACTAATTTGAGCGAAGGACAACTAAAGGTGATAAATTTTATATGGAAAAGTTAATTAAAATAGTAATTCCAATTAAATCGAACTACAAGTAGCATGTAAATTTTCATTATTATAGGTATCTCTACTTAAAAACTATTCTCTCTGTCCCATATTATACGACGTTATTACATCTAATATGCATATATTGGATGTAATAACGTCTTATATTATGAGACGGAGAGAGTAGTATATTGGTATTTGCATTTGATCAAATCTTCAAGTGACTTTTTCTTTTATGGATACATCTCTTAACATATTTGATCTTCGAGTTTCTGCTCGGGCATCCGACAAGAAAACAATTGTTCTAGACTAGAGGGACTTCTGGGCTTTAGCATGACCATGCCTCATTTACATTGCTTAAATTACCCCCTCCTCCATACATCTGAGGACATGCCCGGTCAGTGTCCGGACACGTCGGTCTTGGACCCTCATTTTCCTTAGAAAAACAACCATTGTTTCAGTTACATACATATGATTGGTGAAAAGGAAGAGAGAGAAAAGAAAGAATAAAGAAAGAGAAAAGGTGGTCTCCGGTGGGTCAAATTTTACGTGGCACCCTGCCCTAACACGTCCGGACATCCCCATATTCTCCCCACATATGGGTTCGATATGGGGGTTGCAGATCAGTTCGGTCGTTTGGGCCGGATATGGGACACCCGTTTGGGTGACATTTTTGGTGTCTATCGTGTCTGGGCAGTGATCAGGCAATCGGATGGGACGTTTGAGGGATCCGGTTGTAGCACATTTTTAGTTGAGAAAGGAATGAGACCTCTTCCAATGCAATGGTGTTTAGATGAGGTGCTAATAAGTGTATTAAATGGCTTAGCAACTCAAGTCCCAATGCATAGGTGCTTAGTTTTTTGCTGCTAAGCTTGCTTCATTTAATTAGCTATAGACTCAAAATTGTCTTTCCACCTAGGTACATGCGCAGAGGTGGAGCCAGCATTTCTCAAAGCCTAGGGCTAAAATTAAGCAGCTATAAAAAACACCTAAAACTATTATACAACAAGTATGAATGTGTGTCGGAAGTACAACACATATTCATAATTCGGAGGAAAAATTGGCTTCATTATTACCACAAGGAGAAAATCGACAAAGGATGTAAACAATTCGATAAACTACCTCATTTCAAAAGTGGGCACCAAATTTATGAATATTTGATTCATTTAAGCCCATTATTTCTTCATTAGTAGTTGTAGAAAGACCTAAAGCTTAAAGATAAAATTCAGTTTCCAAAATCAAGACACGGGACATAGGATAAGTTAATTTTTCATGGATATTAGAAACAAGGATATAATATAATATTACCATAAAGTGTGTGAGGTAGTAGCCCTTTCATTTTATCATTCTTTTCATAGCATTGTATAATCTTAATATCATCTATGCTTGCAAGTACTGAAGTACATCACAGTCTTCATCTTGGATATTCAATTTCGTGTTAACAGTAAAATAAAATTGGTTCAAGTTATCATGTACAATTCAAAATCACCAAGTAGTTGATTTTCGTTGCTTCAGAGGAAATAGGGGGAGGGGGTGGGGTCGGATGATACGACAGAGATTATTTACCTATAGAGGCGGCCAAACAGATTGTCACTTCATAGTAGGGGAGGGGGCTGCTCCGCGGTGAGATGATCTGAACCAGAGCCATCTGGCTGCTGATGTCTACAACGCAACCTTCTTCTTGTAGACGTTGTTGGGCCTCCAAGTGCAGAGGTTTGTAGGACAGTAGAAAATTTCCCTCAAGTGGATGACCTAAGGTTTATCAATCCGTGGGAGGCGTAGGACGAAGATGATCTCTCTCAAACAACCCTGCAACCAAATAACAAAGAGTCTCTTGTGTCCCCAACACACCCAATACAATGGTAAATTGTATAGCTGCACTAGTTCGGCGAAGAGATGGTTATACAAGTACAATATGGATGGTAGATATAGGTTTTTGTAATATGAAAATATAAAAACATCAAGGTAACTAATGATAATAGTGAGCACAAACGGTATTGCAATGCTAGGAAACAAGGCCTAGGGTTCATACTTTCACTAGTGCAAGTTCTCTCAACAATAATAACATAGCTAGATCGTATAACAATCCCTCAACATGCAACAAAGAGTCACTCCAAAGTCACTAATAGCGGAGAACAAACGAAGAGATTATTGTAGGGTACGAAACCACCTCAAAGTTATTCTTTCTGATCCATCTATTCAAGAGTCCGTAGTAAAATAACACGAAGCTATTCTTTCCGTTCGATCTATCATAGAGTTTGTACTAGAATAACACCTTAAGACACAAATCAACCAAAACCCTAATGTCACCTAGATACTCCATTGTCACCACAAGTATCCATGGGCATCATTATACGATATGCATAACACAATCTCAGGTTCATCTATTCAACCAACACAAAGTACTTCAAAGAGTGCCCCAAAGTTTCTACCGAAGAGTCAAGACGAAAACGTGTGCCAAACCCTATGCATAGATTCCCAAGGTCACGGAACCCACAAGTTGATCACCAAAACATACATCAAGTGAATCAATAGAATACCCCATTGTCATCACGGGTATCCCATGCAAGACATACATCAAGGGTTCTCAAATCCTTAAAACTCAATCTGATAAGATAACTTCAAAGGGAAAACTCAATCCATTACAAGAAAGTAGAGGGGAAGAAGCATCATAAGATCCAACTATAATAGCAAAGCTCGCGATACATCAAGATCGTGCCATCTCAAGAACACGAGAGAGAGAGAGAGAGAGAGAGATCAAACACATAGCTACTGGTACATACCCTCAGCTCCGAGGGTGAACTACTCCCTCCTCGTCATGGAGAGCACCGGGATGATGAAGATGGCCACCGGAGAGGGATTCCCCCCTCCGGCAGGGTGCTGGAATAGGGTCCCTATTGGTTTTTGGTGGCTACAGAGGGTTGCGGCGGTGGAACTCCCGATCTAGGTTTCTTTTCGGGGTTTTTGTATTTATAGGAATTTTTGGCGTCGGTCCCACGTCAGGGGGGTCTCCGAGTCGTCCACGAGATAGGAGGGCGAGCCCGGGGGGTAGGGAGCACCCTCCACCCTTGTGGAAGGCTTGGGACTCTTCTGGCCCAACTCTTTTACTCCGGGGGCTTCTTTTGGTCCATAAAAAATCATCAAAAATTGGCACGTCAATTGGACTCTCTTTGGTATTCCTTTTCTGGAAAACTCAAAAACAAGGAAAAAAATAGAAACTGGCACTGGGCTCTAGGTTAATAGGTTAGTCCCAAAAATCATATAAATAGCATATAAATGCATATAAAACATCCTATATGGATAATATGATAGCATGGAACAATAAAAAATTGTAGATACGTTGTAGACGTATCAAGCATCCCCAAGCTTAATTCCTGCTCGTCCTCGAGTAGCTAAATGATAAAAACAGACTTTTTGATGTGGAATGCTACCTAACATAATTTTGAATGCAATTTTCTTTATTGTGGCATAAATTTTCAAGATCCGAAAGATTCAAGACAAAAGTTTAATATTGACATAAGAATAATAATACTTCAAGCATACTAACAAAGCAATTATGTCTTCTCAAAATAACATGGCCAAAGGAAGTCCATCCCTACAAAATCATATAGTTTGGCTATGCTCCATTTTCGTCACACAAAATATTCAAATCATGCACAACCCGGTTTCAGCCAAGCAATTGTTTCATACTTTAATTTTTCCAAACTTTTTCAACTTTCACGCAATACATGAGCGTGAGCCATGGATATATCACTATAGGTGGAATAGAGTGGTGGTTGTGGAGAAGACAAAAGAGGAATATGGTCTCACATCAACTAGGCATATCAATGGGCTATGGAGATTCCCATCAATAGATATCAATATGAGTGAGTAGGGATTGCCATGCAACGGATGCACTAGAGCTATAAATGTATGAAAGCTCAACAAAAGTGAAATCTCAACAAAAGAAACTAAGTGGGTGTGCATCCACCTTGCTTGCTCGCGAAGGCCTAGGGCATTTGAGGAAGCCCATCGTTGGAATATACAAGCCAAGTTCTATAATGAAAATTCCCACTAGCATATGAAAGTGACTAAACAAGAGAATCTCTATCATGAAGATCATGGTGCTACTTTGAAGCACAAGTGTGGAAAAAGATAGTAGTATTGGCCCTTCCTTTTTTTTTGGACTTTCTTTTTTTTTCTTTGGCCTTTCCTTTTTCTTTTTTATTTGACCTTTTTTGGCCTTTCTTTTTTGTCTTTTTTTCCGGGACAATGCTCTAATAATGATGATCATCACACTTCAATTTATTTACAACTCAAAGAATACAACTCGATACTAGAACAAAATATGACTCTATATGAATGCCTCCAGCGGTGTACCGGGTTGTGCAATGAATCAAGAGTGACATGTATAAAAAATTATGCATGGTGGCCTTGCCACAAATACGATGTCAACTACATGATCATGCATGGCAATATGACAATTATGAAGTGTGTCATAATAAACGAAACGGTGGAAAGTTGCATGGCAATATATCTCAGAATGGCTATGGAAATGCCATGATAGATAGGTATGGTGACTATTTTGAGGAAGGTATATGGTGGGTGTATGGTACCGGCGAAAGTTGTGCGGTACAAGAGAGGCTACCAATGGTGGAAGGGTGAGAGTGCGTATAATCCATGGACTCAACATTAGTCATAAAGAACTCACATACTTATTGCAAAAATCTACAAGTAATCAAAACAATGTACTACACGCATGCTCCTAGGGGAAGGGTTGGTAGGATTTAACCATCGCACGATCCCGACCTCCACACAAAGGATGACAATCAATGAAATACCTCATGCTTCAAATTTGTCACACAACGGTTACCATACGTGCATGCTACGGGACTTGCAAACCTCAACACAAGTATTTCTCAAATTCACAACTACTCTACTAGCATGACTCTAATATCACCATCCTCATATCTCAAAACAATCATCAAGTATCAAACTTCTCATAATATTCAATGCACTTTATATGAAAGTTTTTATTATACCCATCTTGGATGCCTATCATATTAGGACTAAATTCATAACCAAAGCAAATTACCATGCTATTTAAGACTCTCAAAATAATATGAGTGAAGCATGAGAGTTCATCTATTTCTTCAAAATAAAACCATCGTTGTGCTCTAAAAGATATAAGTGAAGCACTAAAGCAAATGACAAACTACTCCGAAAGATATAAGTGAAGATCAATGAGTAGTTGAATAATTTTGTAACTATGTGAAGACTCTCTAACATTTAAGAATTTAAGATCTTGGGATATGATTCAAACAGCAAGCAAAACAAAATAAAATAAATTGACGCTCCAAGCAAACCACATATCATGTGGTGAATAAAAATATAGCCTCGAGTAAAGTTACCGACAGACGAAGACAAAAGAGGGAATGCCTCTCCCGGGGCATCCCCACGCTTAGGATTTTGGTTGTCCTTGAATTTAACCTTGGGGTGCCTTGGGCATCACCAAGCTCACCACCGCGCCGCGCGAGCCCGGCCACCGTCTCTTCCTTCCCCCCCCCCCTCCATTTCTTTGACAGAGAGAGTGGGACGCCTACCGCGCCCTCCTTTGCTCCCCTTGTGCCTCGACGGCGCCCTTCTCTGTGGAGTAGCGGCGGGGCACGGCTGTGCTGGCTGCCAGCGGCGGCAGCGAACCACCGTGCCGCGCGAGCCCTTCCCCTCCCTCTTTCGTTTCCATCTCCACTGCAACAGAGAGAAAAAATACACGAGAGAGCCTCCTCTTCTCCTCTACGCCTGATGGAAGACGATGGAGCATGCGTCGTTGCCTTCCCCTTCGCCGGTGGTGCGTTCCCCTTGGGGTGAGCGCGCCGCCGTCGAGCGGTTGGGCCGCGGTGCCCTCTCCATTTTTTGTCTTTTTTGATTTTTGTTGCCGGCATGCCGATGCGCTAGCTCCGGTAGTTCTTCGTCCGACGCCTTAGCTTGCCGATGCGTGTCCGGATCGAGAGGAACGGCGCGGCCTTGCGGCGGCGCAGCTTTTGTGGTGAGACCCTAGGTCCTTCTCTGGTGATACACTTTGCCCTGCTAGGGTTCTATGGGGGTGGGATCTTTCTGTTCTTTCTTTCACTTACCAAAAATATCAACACAAGAAATGCTCTGGTACCATTGTTAGACCCGTCGGGATCGCATGTGTTGGATATCCACGGTAAACCTACCTCTGCTTGTCCAGACGAGGAACTCACGGTGCCGGCCATGGTGAAGGAGTGGCCGGTAATCACAGAGAGATGGCGGCGGTGATGTGCTTCCCGTGAGCACCACGCTAACCCTGGATCGGTAGGGAGTGTCGGTGGGGTTTGTGGCAGCGATTAGCCTCGTAAGTCGTGCCTCGGCCCCCACCTCTGTTTATATAGCACAGGTCACAGGGGGCCATCAACCATACTGGGTTGAGCGCCCCTGATCAGGGCGTAGATCTAAAGGGTCAGGTGGCTGTAGGGCCCATGCAGAGGAGATCAACCTAACACCTCCCTCTCCTCAAATGACCTGGTGTAATCTGCAAATTTAGTCAGTAGGTTATAAACAGTCTGATCTAGATAGAGCAGAACCAGATCATCTTCACGCAGGGTGCAAAATGTGCTACTTCGGACCAAATCGACAATACGGGCAACAACTACAGAATACAATTCATCCAATTAATGAAAAATGCCCCTAAATACTTGCTTCAGAACTTGGCGCTAGCCAAATAGAAGATAGTACAATGGAGCGCAGCAGAACCGAGGTAGAGCCGCACAGACATTGTGTCGAGCTCGGCCACACCGAAGGATTATTGTTGTTGTTATGTTGCCAGGCAAGTGTAATGTTCGCATCGGTCCCTTGCACAACAAATTGGACTAAAATCTAGCACATTGTTTACTTCAGAAATCACAAGCTTCATCTTGCCAAAACTTCTTTTTAGAATCACACTACATCTCGCTAGCGAATGAGGAGAAATTCAGAGGAAGGGGCAGACTCGGCTAGCTAGTGATCTGTAGAACCCACGGTCTGCATTAGCCACAGCTAAATCAAAGTATTTGCTAGTGAATTGGGGATAAATTCAGAGGAAGAACAGACTTGCTAGCTAGGGATCCAAACAAAGAAGAAGCAATATACACCTGGAAATTGCAGCCACGGAGCAGCACGGGTTCATCGGCCTCGCTATGTCCTGCTCCTGGGATTCACTGATGGTTGTGCTCCCTAAGATTGTACCATGGTCGTGCTCCATGGGCCGCGCGCCACTGATGGGCTTCTCGCCCCTCGTTGGTTACCCCAAGTGAAAGGTGTGAGATGTAGTGTTGCGAAAGTTTTTCCCTTGGCAAGATACCAAGGATCGAATCCCCAGAGACTCCTAGGTTCAACAAGAAGGTGTCAACTGCTAACGGCGCCAGATATTAGCAATCAACGTGGACCTGCACACAGATACAAATAACTTTGCTCCCAACGAGTACAGAGAGGTTGTCAATCCCTCCGGCCTTGTAGTTCACAAAGGATTAAACGCAAATGATAATAGCGATAGATAATGTTTGCAATAGTAAATAATAGCGAAAAGTAAATAGCGGATGTGATCAATGATGGTAATATGGACCGGAGTCTCATGATGTTCACTAGTGATGTCTCTCTCCCAAAAGACGATAAAACAGCTATGTGAGGTAAACGAATTACAGCTGGGCAATTGACAGGACCATGTGCGCAAACCAATGCTGACTACATTGCAAGAAAGGTTGAGGTTCAAAGCATGGGTGGTACGCCAAAGTAAGTAGACCGAAATCCATCAATATCTACTACTAATCATCCACCTTGAGATATCTATCCAGAACATCTCGCTGGTATTAAGTTGCGAGCCCCACCCATAGTGTAAACTCAAAGCAACAGACAACTGCATTAAAAGAACTTTGCGTAAAGTAAACAATCCTTGCACCCACGGGCACAAGCACCGTTGTTTTCCCCCTTGTGGCAACAGCACATCCGCTAGACTCATGTTTCTGTCACTCAAGCTAGTCATCGAGGGGCATGAACCCACAATCGAGCATAACGTTCCCTCTTGGAGTCACTACCTATTACTTGGCCAAAGCAATAAATAACAACGGAGAACATGCAAGAATTACTTATGAACATAAATATAAAAGAGGTAGATCAAATATATTACTCAATCATAATCTGAACATAATCTCATAATCCATCGGATCCCAGCAAACTCATCATAGCAACAGCATAAGGATTACATATGTGCCTCGATCATGTAGGGCAGCTCACGAGGACTAATTAGTGAAGCACAAGAACGGGAGGAGAACATCACATAGCTACTGGTCATGGACTCATGGTCCAAGGGAGACTACTCACAACTCATCCGGGAGGCGTCCATGGTGGTGGAGAGGCTCCCGGTGGTGATCCTCCCCTC
>LR738710.1:17582604-17600029 GCA_902687465.1 Secale cereale | reverse complement strand
CTTGGAAGGCCGGTTGAGCCCCCAAGCTCTGACCATGTCACCTACCCGGGCAATGCCTTTGCCTCACCCGGAAATCTCCGTCGTCTCTTGGAGGCCTACTCCAATGGGACGGTGACCTCGACACCCCGCGAAGGTCACCACCGCTACTCCAGCCCTGTAGCTCCCCATCCTACTCCGGCCAGCTCCGACGCGGAAGCGCACGGAGACGACTCGGCATCCGCAAGACGCGCCAAGATAGATATCAACCAGGTGGAATGAGTCCACCAGAATTGTTATCAACCCCTAGTGGCTCGGTTTTTCCTTTAATTCCGCAGTAGCTGGTGTGTGGCGTAGTGAGTTTGTAGACCCCCTGTGTGTCACCATCTAATAGTATGTGTGATCTGACATGAATTGCTTGATGAGTGGTTGCAGAGTAAATTCTGGACGTGACCCTTAACCACACGCACAGTAACATGTCACTTTTCTTGTGGGGATTGAGGCCTGAGGCTTTGACTCAGACAGCCCCGCGCCGGAGTCGGTGTCTCTGTCGTACCGGCACCATTTCATGTTTCATGACCCAGGCTCTCTATAAGAGGCCACGCTCATTTTTCCACACCAGCAACCATCAGCATCAAGCACTGCCTTTTTCATTCATCCACCCATGTCTCACCCCGGAACTTATCTGAGGACCCCCGATGCAAGACCTGGTAGTTTTGCTATGTTATTGTGGGATTTTACCCGCAATACTCTTGGCTCCACCCATCCACCCCTGTATGAGCTGTTCAAATCGAGAATCACTCCTGATCTCTCGAAATACTGGGTAGCTGGACATATTCCACCAGCAGATTTAAATCAAGGCCCTCCCTATGTGATTTTCATCGGGAGATCTATGCCAACCCCAGGCATGGCCATCGAATCTGCTGCATATGAAGCAGTCACCCGTCTTCGATTTGCGGTGCCCTGTGCCAACGCAAGGGAATACTGTTAATTCCCAAGTCGCGCTGCTTTTGGAGTAGAAGCTACGTTCCGCTGTGGACGTGCGGAGAGCGATCCAGCCCTGGTCTATCTCATTCAATATGTGATGGCCCAGGAGCGTTTCACCCAGCAAATACTGGAGTATCTCCACTACCTTGCTGTTCTGAATCCCCGGATCGCCATTGGCGGACCCCCTCTGCCAACTCAGGAAGGACACGTCCTTCGTTTGCTCCCTCAACTTCCTCCACTCCCTCCGGAAGAAGAAGGATGTGTTCCAACACCGGGAAGCTTTCCGCTTGACCCCGTAGATCCCGCTTTCAGACCGTAGACAGTCATGAGTGGGTTTGCGTAGCTTGTAGTGTTTGTTTGCATGATGTGATCTTGTTTTGTTTGGATGTCATGAATGTATTGCCCTGTTTGCATTTTTGCATATGAGTGTTTTGTTTGTGTGGTATGTTTTTAATTCTTCCGCCCTTAACAAATCTCGAGGACGAGATTTTCTTAAGGGGGTTAGAGTTTGTAACACCCCAAAATTTTAACCACATTTTTATTAAATAAAATTTTGGCTAGAAATAAAATTTTGAATAATATTAGGTTCTTTAATGATTTTCAGAGCCTTCTCTATACTTGTCCTTCAAATATCTTCTCTTCATATAGAAAGCTTTTGAAAATAATTTTTGGGACTCTGGTTGTGTCTTGGGTCATATCACTATTTGTTTGATAACATTAGAAATTATCTTTCATAATAAAATTTTGCCTTAGAAAATTCTTTTAATAGCATTTGCAGTGTTTTAAATACTTCTGTTGCATTACAACTATTTTAAATAATTCTCCAAAAATTCCACCATATTTCTGAGAGGTCTTTTGATGCCTATATGTTACTTTGGTGCAAAAACCCAACTTGGTGTTTTGCAAAATTTGAGTGAACCTTCCTCTTTTTCATTTCTGTCCATCTTCTAGGTTTCTACTACAACCCTATTAATTCTTGCTCCAAAAATTCTGAGCCTTGACCATCTTCTTGTCCTTCCAACCAAAACCTTAACTCCAGAAGATCAGCTCTATTAGCATCTTTTAGACCCACCAAACACCCCTCTGAATATTCTGTCCAGAACTGAATTCCAGTACAACTTACACTAGCAAGTATTTCCTTTTCCCAAACTGACTCCACCATCATCTCTATCATCTAAAGAGACACTATCCTGCCAAGTACCACATCGAGCAAACTCTTCTAGATAGCCCTAGCATTTCATCAAACAGGTTGTGGGCATGACAAAAACTTTGCCACTTCCTAAACCTTTTTGGACACTTGATTATTCAACCAAACCAGCATGTCCATCATTCTTCTCATGCCCTAAAGCACCATTCTGTTAATTTGCAGCTCTTGTGGGTCACCTTAGATGCCACTGGCATTGCGTCGATCACCTTGTGAGCACACACAGAGCGCGGCCAGAGCGTGCTAATTGCACGCGGTGGCATCAAGCTCCTGTCATTGCCCTGCTGCTTCCCCAGCTCGCCCGAGCCTCCCACCGGATCAACTCGACCACCAATAACTTCCCCGACACCTTCCCTTGGCCGCTTGCGCCGGCCACCACCGTCCACACCGACCGGAGCCGCCGCCCGACGAGTCCCGCATCGCCACGTCGCAACATCCGTCAACGCTCTGGACGCGTGGCTCGCCCCCGAGCCAAACACGACGCCCGCCATCACTGCAAGCCACCACCATCCTCACCGACCCTCACCGGCCTCGCCACCACCGCGTCTGCCATTAATGGACGCCGCCTCTGTCCGCCCGTGGACGGCGCCGTCCAAGCTACCTGGCGCCTCCCGGGGCAGCCAGCTCGCCTGGGGAGTAACTGAGGCCGGCCACCGCCCTTACCTAACCGCGCCGGCCACGCCTACCCGCCACCGCCCGCGGTTTGCCTTCAGTGCCCGCCACCGCCGTGTACGCTCTCTGGAACCCGCCGAACCGCGTCACCCCGCCTATAAAAGGCCCCCCCTGAGGCCGTTGCACTCACCACGGCATCCCCTCTCATCCCTGTAAACCACCCCGAGCCACCAATTAAGCCGAGGTGGTCTTCTCCTTCCTCTCCGGCAGCTACTGCCGCCGCCCTCGCCTCGCAACTACCCACCTCTTCAGAGCGTCCCCCTCTCCAAAACCCCCACCACTAGCTCCCACTCGATCCCACGCATCCTACCAGCCCATCATTTTCACCGGAGGAAGCCCGTGGGAAAAAGCCCCAAATCGCCGTCGCCGGAGCCCCGCGGGAGGACTCACCGCCGATGACACCGAGCTCCCCGGCGACCGAAACGGCTACCCAGAGGATCGCCATGACCCCCTGGTTCCATTCATGTGCTCGGCGTCCCGAACGGCGTCGCCGTTCGCCGGCGATGATCGCCGGAATCCGTCTCTGCCCCAGACCAGACGCGCGCGGGCTAGAGGAGACGAACCCGACAAGTGGGGCCCGGCCATCAGCGACTCAGGCCGCGGACCCCGCTGTGTAAGTGGAGGCGGTTTCCTCCTGGAGCCGTTTCCGCGCAGAGAAGGCGTGTTCCGCGGAATACGCCATCGACGTCAGCACCTCTCCCCGCAGCCAGATGACTGGGCTCGGCCCAGTGGCGCCGTGGAGCTAAACAGCGCTCAGGGCGCAATTATGTCCTTTCTTTTTATCATTCCAGCAGCTTTCAAATAAATTCCACAGCCACCAAATCAAATCCAAATTTGATGATTCCAATTTCTGTAGGCTTCTAAAATCATGCTCTGTTTATTTAAATTAGGTGAACATTTTTTTTCCTATATATAGTTTCTGTTTAATCTTTTAAATAATACTTTCAATCATGTTTTCTATCTTAGATATTCCATAACTAATTCATATGAACTCTAAATAAATTTATTCTGTTTCTGATATTCCTTAAATATCATCTAGTTTATTTTAGTATTTATTTCAAAAATATTTGAAATACTTTTAAATGCTGTTTTTTGGATTATGTGGTGATTTAGATATTTTTGAAAATAGGAAATGAAGGGGGGGGTGAATATTTCAAACTTTTGGAGTGCACCCAATATCTCTGCATGCTCAAGGCAAGCATTTTGAACACTTGATATGGCGTATGTTTTCATGCTATAATATTTTAGGGCATGTTTGATACTTTGATAGGCTTGGCATATGAGTAGAAATATTGCATGCATGCATGGTCATAATTATACTTTCTCTTGCATGCATCCCCTTCAAATTTGCAACATGCATAAGTTATGAAAATCCAGGAATGTGCTCCTGTTTTGGACGTGCCGGTGGGCACGGGCATACTTGACACGGTGGTGTCATGAGATATATGTGGAAGCAGGCAAGGGTTGTGGCCCTGTCCTGATGATATGGTTGAAAGAATGTTTTGTTGTGCTAATCACTGCAGGAAACATAAGCCTCCTGAGTCGACCGTAGATCGAGTCTTGTTCCAGTAACCCCCATACTTGAATCGTGCTGCCACTTGTCTCTACCACGGGTAGGGTATGGTTTAGTAAGTTGTTAACCCCTTTCCGTGCACACACCGTACAGAGAGGCCATGGTGGAAGATACCGGGTGCATCCGGTAGGCATGCCACATGGTCCGGGGGCATGGGTGTTTCCGGTTGTAGCCGAGAGGGAGTGTACCCTTGTAATCCGCGCGTTTGAATAGTGATCCCATGCTATTGGAGGTTGTAGCCTTCCCACTTAGAGTTTTACTTAACTGTTGTTTTGGGTGATCCCTGGCAGCAGAAAAGTTAAGCTGGTGTGTGCTGGTTAGGTGTGTTTTCAACCCAAAGACCGTAATAGGAATTAGTCAGTGTCCCGATACTGATTAAAGAAATCCTATACTTGCAGGTAAAGAGTACACCCTCTGCAGAGTTTGAAACCTATTCGAATAGCCGTGTCCGCGGTTAAGGATTACAGTCTGGGTTGGTCAAGTGTCGGTCTTAGAGTCGGTCTCCGGAGGAAATAATTTAATTTTGAGCATGGAGTATTATGCAGATTAATTCTTATTGCTACTGGTGATGTTATGAATATTATGGATGATATGAGTATTATTGTGGACTAACCCGTTCCTCTTATTTTTACTTTCCAGAGTGTCTCAGGGGCTGGCTAGACTACCCCGGACACTCGCCTTTATTTCCAAGTCCTTTCTGTGGCGTCCCTCGAGTGTCAGGCGGTTTATCACGCCACTACTCTTGTGGACACCCGACTGGCATTTCTTTTCAAGTCCTTTCGTGGCGTCGCCTGAGTTCTCGGATGGTATCGTCCGATTTTCTCTCTTAGACACCCGACTGGCACTTCTTTTCAAGACCGACCGTGGTGTCACTTGACACCCGATCGGCATTTCTTTTATATTTCATTGATGCTAATGTTTATTTTCTGCACTAAATATTATTCACCATGCCATGTTTAATTCCTGTCAGCATGCATTTAATATAAGTATATCATGAGCATGTGCATATAGTTTAATTCCCCATGACCATATAATTGTTTTGCTGCATTTTGTTATATCATTTGTCCATGATGTTTGCGAGTACATTCAAACGTACTCACGGGCTTGTCCCTGGCTATTTACTTGGCCAGGTTAAGAATTCTGCGGGAAGACTCCAGCAACGTCCGTGTGAAGCCTAGAGTGCAGCCACGCAGGATAGGAGTTATCCGGGTCAGCTGTTCCTGTTGGAATGGAGCCCCATCGATGGGGAGATCCACAAGCCAATTTCTTCATCCACCACCGGAGTCATTATTATATCAGTAGACCTTATGGTCTTGTATCAAATTCTTGTAAATGCTTGGTAATCTGTAACGAGGATGTGTCCACCAGTAACAGTAATCCTGGGCTGGTGATGACACTAGGGGTAAATTTCTGGAATATTATGTTCCCGAAATCCGGCCCCGACAGCCTTGGTATCAGAGCCAGGCTGACCATTGGCTAATCCTATCCTAGCCTGGTCACCATCCCTAGGTTTCCGCACCATCCACATCTTTTCCTGTCCACGGTCAAGTCTATCCCATCCATAGTGGCAACCGACATCTCTTGATAGCCGGTGCCCAACCTATCAGTCTATCCATAGGCCGTGTGCCTGTGCCAACACCCGAGTTTTCCCATCCACAAGCGTGCGATGGAAGACTCGGCTGGCCTACAAATGAAACCATACCCCAAGCTCAACACATCACAGCCTCATTCCCAGTTCGATATCAAACCACCAAGATGACAGGCCCCCTCGTGCACAACGAGACCACCACAGTCGAGCTTGAAGGCTTCGTAACCATCCTCGCCAATCTCACCCGTCGTGCTTTTAGCATCGACGAGCCACCGGAATATGTCGTGTACCAAGAGCGCACGAGTAATTCCATCCATCACTTCTGGGCCACGGTGCACATCTACGGGAGGGGCACCACATCAGAGCGTCCCTACCGATTCACCGGGAGGACAACCTCCGACGAGCCCCAATCCATCCAACTTGCAGCCCGAGAGGCTATAGTTCAACTCCGGCACCTGTCGCCGAGGGTTAACTGCCGCTCATTCTACTACTACCCTAGTCGTGAAGGCTATGGTAGCCCGACCCAGGTCGCCACCGGAGACCATGAGTCGGATCCTGCCCTGGTGCATCTGGTGCGCTACCTGAGAGCGCAAGAGGCACTATTCGATCAGGTCACTCTTGACCTGATTGAGACCCGCAGGACGCTCGCTCTCCTGACCCCAGCAAGGAGTGAAGCTGCACCCTCCACCGACGCCCCGATAATGCTGCTTGGAAGGCCGGTTGAGCCCCCAAGCTCTGACCATGTCACCTACCCGGGCAATGCCTTTGCCTCACCCGGAAATCTCCGTCGTCTCTTGGAGGCCTACTCCAATGGGACGGTGACCTCGACACCCCGCGAAGGTCACCACCGCTACTCCAGCCCTGTAGCTCCCCATCCTACTCCGGCCAGCTCCGACGCGGAAGCGCACGGAGACGACTCGGCATCCGCAAGACGCGCCAAGATAGATATCAACCAGGTGGAATGAGTCCACCAGAATTGTTATCAACCCCTAGTGGCTCGGTTTTTCCTTTAATTCCGCAGTAGCTGGTGTGTGGCGTAGTGAGTTTGTAGACCCCCTGTGTGTCACCATCTAATAGTATGTGTGATCTGACATGAATTGCTTGATGAGTGGTTGCAGAGTAAATTCTGGACGTGACCCTTAACCACACGCACAGTAACATGTCACTTTTCTTGTGGGGATTGAGGCCTGAGGCTTTGACTCAGACAGCCCCGCGCCGGAGTCGGTGTCTCTGTCGTACCGGCACCATTTCATGTTTCATGACCCAGGCTCTCTATAAGAGGCCACGCTCATTTTTCCACACCAGCAACCATCAGCATCAAGCACTGCCTTTTTCATTCATCCACCCATGTCTCACCCCGGAGCTTATCTGAGGACCCCCGATGCAAGACCTGGTAGTTTTGCTATGTTATTGTGGGATTTTACCCGCAATACTCTTGGCTCCACCCATCCACCCCTGTATGAGCTGTTCAAATCGAGAATCACTCCTGATCTCTCGAAATACTGGGCAGCTGTACATATTCCACCAGCAGATTTAAATCAAGGCCCTCCCTATGTGATTTTCATCGGGAGATCTATGCCAACCCCAGGCATGGCCATCGAATCTGCTGCATATGAAGCAGTCACCCGTCTTCGATTTGCGGTGCCCTGTGCCAACGCAAGGGAATACTGTTAATTCCCAAGTCGCGCTGCTTTTGGAGTAGAAGCTACGTTCCGCTGTGGACGTGCGGAGAGCGATCCAGCCCTGGTCTATCTCATTCAATATGTGATGGCCCAGGAGCGTTTCACCCAGCAAATACTGGAGTATCTCCACTACCTTGCTGTTCTGAATCCCCGGATCGCCATTGGCGGACCCCCTCTGCCAACTCAGGAAGGACACGTCCTTCGTTTGCTCCCTCAACTTCCTCCACTCCCTCCGGAAGAAGAAGGATGTGTTCCAACACCGGGAAGCTTTCCGCTTGACCCCGTAGATCCCGCTTTCAGACCGTAGACAGTCATGAGTGGGTTTGCGTAGCTTGTAGTGTTTGTTTGCATGATGTGATCTTGTTTTGTTTGGATGTCATGAATGTATTGCCCTGTTTGCATTTTTGCATATGAGTGTTTTGTTTGTGTGGTATGTTTTTAATTCTTCCGCCCTTAACAAATCTCGAGGACGAGATTTTCTTAAGGGGGTTAGAGTTTGTAACACCCCAAAATTTTAACCACATTTTTATTAAATAAAATTTTGGCTAGAAATAAAATTTTGAATAATATTAGGTTCTTTAATGATTTTCAGAGCCTTCTCTATACTTGTCCTTCAAATATCTTCTCTTCATATAGAAAGCTTTTGAAAATAATTTTTGGGACTCTGGTTGTGTCTTGGGTCATATCACTATTTGTTTGATAACATTAGAAATTATCTTTCATAATAAAATTTTGCCTTAGAAAATTCTTTTAATAGCATTTGCAGTGTTTTAAATACTTCTGTTGCATTACAACTATTTTAAATAATTCTCCAAAAATTCCACCATATTTCTGAGAGGTCTTTTGATGCCTATATGTTACTTTGGTGCAAAAACCCAACTTGGTGTTTTGCAAAATTTGAGTGAACCTTCCTCTTTTTCATTTCTGTCCATCTTCTAGGTTTCTACTACAACCCTATTAATTCTTGCTCCAAAAATTCTGAGCCTTGACCATCTTCTTGTCCTTCCAACCAAAACCTTAACTCCAGAAGATCAGCTCCATTAGCATCTTTTAGACCCACCAAACACCCCTCTGAATATTCTGTCCAGAACTGAATTCCAGTACAACTTACACTAGCAAGTATTTCCTTTTCCCAAACTGACTCCACCATCATCTCTATCATCTAAAGAGACACTATCCTGCCAAGTACCACATCGAGCAAACTCTTCTAGATAGCCCTAGCATTTCATCAAACAGGTTGTGGGCATGACAAAAACTTTGCCACTTCCTAAACCTTTTTGGACACTTGATTATTCAACCAAACCAGCATGTCCATCATTCTTCTCATGCCCTAAAGCACCATTCTGTTAATTTGCAGCTCTTGTGGGTCACCTTAGATGCCACTGGCATTGCGTCGATCACCTTGTGAGCACACACAGAGCGCGGCCAGAGCGTGCTAATTGCACGCGGTGGCATCAAGCTCCTGTCATTGCCCTGCTGCTTCCCCAGCTCGCCCGAGCCTCCCACCGGATCAACTCGACCACCAATAACTTCCTCGACACCTTCCCTTGGCCGCTTGCGCCGGCCACCACCGTCCACACCGACCGGAGCCGCCGCCCGACGAGTCCCGCATCGCCACGTCGCAACATCCGTCAACGCTCTGGACGCGTGGCTCGCCCCCGAGCCAAACACGACGCCCGCCATCACTGCAAGCCACCACCATCCTCACCGACCCTCACCGGCCTCGCCACCACCGCGTCTGCCATTAATGGACGCCGCCTCTGTCCGCCCGTGGACGGCGCCGTCCAAGCTACCTGGCGCCTCCCGGGGCAGCCAGCTCGCCTGGGGAGTAACTGAGGCCGGCCACCGCCCTTACCTAACCGCGCCGGCCACGCCTACCCGCCACCGCCCGCGGTTTGCCTTCAGTGCCCGCCACCGCCATGTACGCTCTCTGGAACCCGCCGAACCGCGTCACCCCGCCTATAAAAGGCCCCCCTGAGGCCGTTGCACTCACCACGGCATTCCCTCTCATCCCTGTAAACCACCCCGAGCCACCAATTAAGCCGAGGTGGTCTTCTCCTTCCTCTCCGGCAGCTACTGCCGCCGCCCTCGCCTCGCAACTACCCACCTCTTCAGAGCGTCCCCCTCTCCAAAACCCCCACCACTAGCTCCCACTCGATCCCACGCATCCTACCAGCCCATCATTTTCACCGGAGGAAGCCCGTGGGCAAAAGCCCCAAATCGCCGTTGCCGGAGCCCCGCGGGAGGACTCACCGCCGATGACACCGAGCTCCCCGGCGACCGAAACGGCTACCCAGAGGATCGCCATGACCCCCTGGTTCCATTCATGTGCTCGGCGTCCCGAACGGCGTCGCCGTTTGCCGGCGATGATCGCCGGAATCCGTCTCTGCCCCAGACCAGACGCGCGCGGGCTAGAGGAGACGAACCCGACAAGTGGGGCCCGGCCATCAGCGACTCAGGCCGCGGACCCCGCTGTGTAAGTGGAGGCGGTTTCCTCCTGGAGCCGTTTCCGCGCAGAGAAGGCGTGTTCCGCGGAATACGCCATCGACGTCAGCACCTCTCCCCGCAGCCAGATGACTGGGCTCGGCCCAGTGGCGCCGTGGAGCTAAACAGCGCTCAGGGCGCAATTCTGTCCTTTCTTTTTATCATTCCAGCAGCTTTCAAATAAATTCCACAGCCACCAAATCAAATCCAAATTTGATGATTCCAATTTCTGTAGGCTTCTAAAATCATGCTCTGTTTATTTAAATTAGGTGAACATTTTTTTTCCTATATATAGTTTATGTTTAATCTTTTAAATAATACTTTCAATCATGTTTTCTATCTTAGATATTCCATAACTAATTCATATGAACTCTAAATAAATTTATTCTGTTTCTGATATTCCTTAAATATCATCTAGTTTATTTTAGTATTTATTTCAAAAATATTTGAAATACTTTTAAATGCTGTTTTTTGGATTATGTGGTGTTTTAGATATTTTTGAAAATAGGAAATGAAGGGGGGGATGAATATTTCAAACTTTTGGAGTGCACCCAATATCTCTACATACTCAAGGCAAGCATTTTGAACACTTGATATGGCGTATGTTTTCATGCTATAATATTTTAGGGCATGTTTGATACTTTGATAGGCTTGGTATATGAGTAGAAATATTGCATGCATGCATGGTCATAATTATACTTTCTCTTGCATGCATCCCCTTCAAATTTGCAACATGCATAAGTTATGAAAATCCAGGAATGTGCTCCTGTTTTGGACGTGCCGGTGGGCACGGGCCATACTTGACACGGTGGTGTCATGAGATATATGTGGAAGCAGGCAAGGGTTGTGGCCCTGTCCTGATGATATGGTTGAAAGAATGTTTTGTTGTGCTAATCACTGCAGGAAACATAAGCCTCCAGAGTCGACCGTAGATTGAGTCTTGTTCCAGTAACCCCCATACTTGAATCGTGCTGCCACTTGTCTCTACCACGGGTAGGGTATGGTTTAGTAAGTTGTTAACCCCTTTCCGTGCACACACCGTACAGAGAGGCCATGGTGGAAGATACCGGGTGCATCCGGTAGGCATGCCACATGGTCCGGGGGCATGGGTGTTTCCGGTTGTAGCCGAGAGGGAGTGTACCCTTGTAATCCGCGCGTTTGAATAGTGATCCCATGCTATTGGAGGTTGTAGCCTTCCCACTTAGAGTTTTACTTAACTGTTGTTTTGGGTGGTCCCTGGCAGCAGAAAAGTTAAGCTGGTGTGTGCTGGTTAGGTGTGTTTTCAACCCAAAGACCGTAATAGGAATTAGTCAGTGTCCCGATACTGATTAAAGAAATCCTATACTTGCGGGTAAAGAGTACACCCTCTGCAGAGTTTGAAACCTATTCGAATAGCCGTGTCCGCGGTTAAGGATTACAGTCTGGGTTGGTCAAGTGTCGGTCTTAGAGTCGGTCTCCGGAGGAAATAATTTAATTTTGAGCATGGAGTATTATGCAGATTAATTCTTATTGCTACTGGTGATGTTATGAATATTATGGATGATATGAGTATTATTGTGGACTAACCCGTTCCTCTTATTTTTACTTTCCAGAGTGTCTCAGGGGCTGGCTAGACTACCCCGGACACTCGCCTTTATTTCCAAGTCCTTTCTGTGGCGTCCCTCGAGTGTCAGGCGGTTTATCACGCCACTACTCTTGTGGACACCCGACTGGCATTTCTTTTCAAGTCCTTTCGTGGCGTCGCCTGAGTTCTCGGATGGTATCGTCCGATTTCTCTCTTAGACACCCGACTGGCACTTCTTTTCAAGACCGACCGTGGTGTCACTTGACACCCGATCGGCATTTCTTTTATATTTCATTGATGCTAATGTTTATTTTCTGCACTAAATATTATTCACCATGCCATGTTTAATTCCTGTCAGCATGCATTTAATATAAGTATATCATGAGCATGTGCATATAGTTTAATTCCCCATGACCATATAATTGTTTTGCTGCATTTTGTTATATCATTTGTCCATGATGTTTGCGAGTACATTCAAACGTACTCACAGGCTTGTCCCTGGCTATTTACTTGGCCAGGTTAAGAATTCTGCGGGAAGACTCCAGCAACGTCCGTGTGAAGCCTAGAGTGAAGCCACGCAGGATAGGAGTTATCCGGGTCAGCTGTTCCTGTTGGAATGGAGCCCCATCGATGGGGAGATCCACAAGCCAATTTCTTCATCCACCACCGGAGTCATTATTATATCAGTAGACCTTATGGTCTTGTATCAAATTCTTGTAAATGCTTGGTAATCTGTAACGAGGATGTGTCCACCAGTAACAGTAATCCTGGGCTGGTGATGACACTAGGGGTAAATTTCTGGAATATTATGTTCCCGAAATCCGGCCCCGACATCAAAAGTGTATGGAAGTGTATGAATATCATAGCAATATCACCCAAAAGAGGCATGGAGCAAGCAGAAATTATAGATACGTTTTGGACGTATCAACATCCCCAAGCTTAATTCCTGCTCGTCCTCGAGTAGGTAAATGATAACAAGAATAATTTATGTGGTGACATGCTATTAACCATATAGGACTTTTTCATAGTCATATGACAAAAGCTTACTGAGACAATGATTCTATAATAATTAAGTTGCCTCATGAGAAAATCACAAAGAACTGAAAGTTTTACAATATGAAACTGAATCATCAAGAAGATTTGCAATGAACATGGTGTGCAAATATGATAAAGTGATATCTAGCTTGCCCCCTTTAGTGAAGCAAAACATAAATGCAGGGGCACCTCCAAGGTTTAAGTGATGACTAGATACAATGATTTCAGAATAAACGATATCACAATCATGCAAAAGACAATGCTACTTTGGGACAATGCACATTACACTCAGAATGACAATCATGCTCTCAGTAGTTGGTGCTTTAAAAGAAGGTGGAGACTCAACATAAAAGTAAAAGAATGGTTATGTGCTAGAGCTTTTTATTTTGAAAACATAGAAGCAATTTTGTCAACGGTAGTAGTACTTCATATGTGTCATGCATAAGACATCCTATAAGTTGCAAGCCTCATGCATCGAATACCAATAGTGCTCGCACCTTGTCCTAATTAGCTCGGATTTCCATGAGTTATCATTGCATTACATATGTTTCAACCAAGTGTCACAAAGGGGTACCTCTATGCCACCTGTACAAAGGTCCAAGGAGATAGATCGCATTTGATTTCTCGTTTTTGATAGATCTCAACTTGAGGACATCCATACCGGGACAACATAGAAAATAGATAATGGACTTCTCTTTAATGCTTAAGCATATTCTCATAAGAGATTGAGGATTAATGTCCAAGCTAAAACTTCCACCATGATACATAGCTTTGGTTGGCGGCCCAATGTTCTTCTCTAATAATATGCATACTCATTCAACTCATGGCAAATCACCCTTACTTCAGACAAGACGAACATGCATAGCAACTCACATGATATTCAACAAAAGTGTAACAGTTGATGGCATCCCCAGAAACATGGTTACCGCTCAGCAGGCAACTTATAAGAAATAAGATACATAGGCAACATATTCTTTACCACAATAGTTTTTAAGCTACTTTCCCATGAGCTATGTATTGCAAAGTTAGTCCGCTTAGTACAGGTGGAGGTTAGCAAAAGACTGGGAGCGACCAACTAAGAGAGCAATGACGGTCATAATCATGCAGAGCGACAAAGCAATATTGAATCAGGCATGGAAGTTATATCGCTACTCAGAAATAAAAGATCATCAAGGCTTGACAGACTTTCTTTACGGTCTTAAATATGCGTGAGCATACGCCAAGTCAATCAAAATAAATTCTTGAAGGAAGATATTACTAAACCATACCACATCATAGGCAAACAAATCATGTTGGTACTCCAATAACACATTGGGAACCCCCCAGCTATTTGAGACTAACCATAAGAAAACCTGAACTACTAAGCGCCATCATGCACGTAGCATCTTTATCATAGACATATCAACCAATGCAACGGAAGCAAACTCTCTTAACTAGATAAGCATGATAATTAAAGAGAGTTCAAGCAACCAACTAAACAAAAGCTCTTTGAAAAGATAAGCATGAATACTAAGAGCTAAGCATGATAGTAGCTATTAAAGACAAAGAACACACACAGCAAGGATAGACATGAAAATTCTATGTTATGTTCTAGGTAGAAGTGGAGCGTGTTTCTCTCCCACATAAATAAAGCTGAGTTCCGACTCGTTATGGAAAACTAAAAAGGAAACTAAAAGCAAGACGCTCCAAGCATAACACATAACACATGAAGTGATTAAAATATAGTGGAACGAAAGACGAACTGATAATGTTGATGGAGAAGGGGATGCACGGGGGCATCCCCAAGCTTAGATGCTTGAGTCTCCTTGAATATTTCTTGGGGGTGCATGGGGGCATCCCCAAGCTTGAGCGCTTGACACTCCTGAATCTTTTTATCATCTTCCCTCGCATACTTGAAAACTCCCTTCATACATAACTCATCATAATCTGATTAGCGAGGTTAGTACCCTTAATAAAATAATTGTTCCTTGCTGGAAATAAAGATATTCTTGAAGGTCTACTGTTTCTCAAGATTGCCAAAAGGTTTTTGCAAAGAAAATCAAGCTCTTGATTTGCAAAATGAAGGAAAGGCAAAACAGGACAGAATCTGTGAAAAACAGAACAGCAGGTAGTAATTGATTTGTTCGGGGCACTTCTGTAACTCAAATCAAAAAACTCAGAACAGACGCACGAAAGACAATTATATAGAGAACGCTTTCGAAAAAATTCAGACCAAAAAGATGATCTGGTGATTTTATACGAATTTTTCTATCCAAGGACAGAATCTGTTTCCTGGACAGCACCTCACAACTTTTGAACTTTCTAGCAATCAGAGGCGATACTTGGCACAAATATAAAAAGCAAAAATACAATGATGATGCTACTGTAGTAAACAACATCAAGACACAACAAAAGTAAAATAAAATTTTATTCATGTGGGCTGCCTCCCAAAAGCGCTTTCTTTTATGCCTTTAAGCTAGGCATAGGACTTTAATGATGCTCTTGTAGGAATAAGAATTGAAGAACAAAAGAGAGCATCAAGAAGCAAATACCAAACACATTTAAGCCTAACATGCTTCCTATGCATAGGAATATTGCAATAGAATAATTCATTGAAGCACAAAGCAATAAGCATAGGAAGACAAAACAAGTACAGCTTCAAAACCTTCAACATAAAGAGAGGGAACTTAATATTATTGAAATATCTATAAGCATATGTTCCCTTCTCATAATAATTTTCATTGGGGTCACGAATAAACTCAACAATATAAGCATCACATAAAGCATTGTTACCATGATCCACATGCAAAAAGGTACTCTTGCTCTCCACATAAGCATCATGAAGAGGATAAAACTTAGTATAGAAAAGAGACATAAGCTCTTGCCAATCAAGCAAGTGTGAGTTATCGAGAAGCTTATACCAATCTGAAGCTTTATCTATAAGTGATACGGCGAACAATGTCCTCATGACAAACTCCCTTGATACACCTGCAAGCTTAAATAATGAACATAATTGTGACAGATATAACAAGTGTTCACCGGGATGTCTGTCTCCTGCATAACGATTAGCCAAGATATAATTGATAATACCAGCTGGTATTTTATAGGGCACAATTTCAGTAGGGGGAGGAGCAACCACCACAGGTGTGGGGCGTCTTCCCACAAGCAACGATCCAATAGCAAGGTTGTCCATAAGCATAACTAGTGAAAAGACATAAAGAAAACTTAAAGGTAAACTAACAAGACTAAAAGCAAAGGTAAAAGATAGCGTGCAACTCCCCTATCCTGAAGAGTGGAGTCCCCGGCAACGGTGCCAGAAAAACTCCTTGATGGGCTTCTCGCCCCTCGTTGGTTACCCCAAGTGGAAGGTGTGAGATGTAGTGTTGCGGAAGTTTTTCCCTTGGCAAGATACCAAGGATCGAATCCCCAGAGACTCCTAGGTTCAACAAGAAGGTGTCAACTGCTAACGGTGCCAGATATTAGCAATCAACGTGGACCTGCACACAGATACAAATAACTTTGCTCCCAACGAGTACAGAGAGGTTGTCAATCCCTCCGGCCTTGTAGTTCACAAAGGATTAAACGCAAATGATAATAGCGATAGATAATGTTTGCAATAGTAAATAATAGCGAAAAGTAAATAGCAGATGTGATCAATGATGGTAATATGGACCGGAGTCTCATGATGTTCACTAGTGATGTCTCTCTCCCAAAAGACGATAAAACAGCTATGTGAGGTAAACGAATTACAGCTGGGCAATTGACAGGACCATGTGTGCAAACCAATGCTGACTACATTGCAAGAAAGGTTGAGGTTCAAAGCATGGGCGGTACGCCAAAGTAAGTAGACCGAAATCCATCAATATCTACTACTAATCTTCCACCTTGAGATATCTATCCAGAACATCTCGCTGGTATTAAGTTGCGAGCCCCACCCATAGTGTAAACTCAAAGCAACAGACAACTGCATTAAAAGAACTTTGCGTAAAGTAAACAATCCTTGCACCCACGGGCACAAGCACCATTGTTTTCCCCCTTGTGGCAACAGCACATCCCCTAGACTCATGTTTCTGTCACTCAAGCTAGTCATCGAGGGGCATGAACCCACAATCGAGCATAACGTTCCCTCTTGGAGTCACTACCTATTACTTGGCCAAAGCAATAAATAACAACGGAGAACATGCAAGAATTACTTATGAACATAAATATAAAAGAGGTAGATCAAATATATTACTCAATCACAATCTGAACATAATCTCATAATCCATCGGATCCCAGCAAACTCATCATAGCAACAGCATAAGGATTACATATGTGCCTCGATCATTTAGGGCAGCTCACGAGGACTAATTAGTGAAGCACAAGAACGGGAGGAGAACATCACATAGCTACTGGTCATGGACCCATGGTCCAAGGGAGACTACTCATGACTCATCCGGGAGGCGTCCATGGTGGTGGAGAGGCTCCCGGTGGTGATCCTCCCCTCCGGCAGGGTGCCGGGAAGAGTTCTCCTGGTGCTCCCGATCTTGAAAGTGGCGGCGGCGGCGGAACAGAGATGAGATCGCGAAAAAGAGTTTCCGTCTCGAGGGTTTCGGGAAACGCTCTAAATATATGCCAAAGGGGGGCACCAGACGGGGCTCGGGGGGCCCAGGCGCCCCCCCCCCCCCCCCCCCCCCCCGCC
>LR738710.1:17498739-17574474 GCA_902687465.1 Secale cereale | reverse complement strand
AGAAAAGAAAGGCAATTTGCCAGTCGTTTTCGCACAAATTTTCTTTATGCCGTTGAAAAGCGACAACTTTCACAATACATATTTTACGCCAGGCTTATACGTGTGCATTATAACAAAGCAATTTTCAAATACTTAACCGAGTTGGTACAAATGCAATGGTTGTGCACAGGAAATAAGTTAATTCTGAAATACGTGCCATACAAATCATCTTAAGGATGCCAAGAAAAATCCCTGCCAGAAAAAACAGAACAAAGAAATAAGAGACCATTCAAGATATGTAGTACTATGTGTGTAGATGTACCTTTAGACTATTATGTCCTTTCAATAAGAAAATAACAGAGAAAACCTATTAGCACTAATAAGCCTATGAGTAGTACTATTATGTAGCCCATTTGTTAGCTAGTGATTATGGGTAATTAACACATGTACTCCCTCCGTTCCTAAATATTTGTCTTTCTAGAAATTTCAACAAGTGACTACATACGAAGCAAAATGAATGAATCTACACTCTAAAATATGTCTACATACATCAATATGTTGTAGTCCATTTAAAATGTCTAGAAAGACAAATATTTGGGAACGGAAGGAGTAGTTAGCATCAGTGCATGATATGCCGGTAACAACCAGTCTTACCAGATTAGCCATTTAAAGTTTTCCAATTTGCCTGCTCTATGAACTGTCCTAGGTCTACAATTAATTTATGATAATGTATAGTGAACTATGCAATATTCATAAGATCTTACGTGGAGATCCGTGAAAATTTTCTTTTTAACTTCTTTTTTCTTCTTTATATGCTATGCCACTTCATCGAGACTTGGTTCGAAGTCCTAGCCACGCCCGATAATGTATAATGTACTATGTCACCAGCTTCTTGCAATTTCCCAGGAATTCTATTGACTCCTCAAAGCAAATTAATTAATCACATTGTGCCGTTACAATTGATATTCATTTTATTTTTACTTTTTGTGAAGCATATTCATCATCATCAACACACTGCACATACACATCAACAGCTCATGCCAATCTTTGCTGCAACAGAGCATCCTTCAAACCGGCACGGACACCTCGTCGAGCACCATTGAATGGAGCATGGCGGAGCTGCTGAACCACCCGGACGCCATGGCGAAGGCGAGGGCGGAACTCGACGAGGTCGTCGGCACGGGGCGCCTCCTGGAGGAGGCCGACCTGCCTAGCCTGCCCTACCTCCAGTGCATCATCACAGAGACCCTCCGACTGCACCCGATCGCCCCGCTCCTCGCCCCACATGAGTCCTCCGCCACCTGCTCCGTCGCAGGCTACGACATCCCAGCAGGAACCATGCTCCTGGTCAACGTGCACACGATGCACAGGGATGCGCGCATGTGGGAGGAGCCGACAAGGTTCTCTCCAGAGAGGTTTGAATGTGGGAGGGGCGAGGGGAAGTGGATGTTGCCATTCGGAATGGGGCGGAGAGGGTGCCCCGGCGAGACGCTAGGCATGAAGATGGTCGGGCTTGCCCTGGGCACGCTGGTGCAGTGCTTTGAGTGGAGAAGGGTCGGTGACGAGGAGGTTGACATGGCTGAAGGGTCAGGGTTGACCATGCCCATGGCTGTACCTTTGGAGGCTTTGTACTGGCCTCGTGCAGAGATGACACCGGTGCTAAGGGCACTCTAGGAAAGGAACACGGGCTGTTCATTTCTGAGAAAATTCACTAATAAAAGTGCAATTTCGGGAGGCAGGAGAATCAGGAAGTTACCTTTGATATCATCAACTGCTCTTAATCACAAGCAGACCATGTAGAATGTATACTCCAGCACGAGTGGTTCTTAGTTCGTACCGGATCACAAGCATACCATGTAGAATGTATACTCCGGCACAAGTGGTTCTTAGTTCGTACCGGATCACAAGCTGATCATATAGAATGGATGTTCCAGTGTCGGTACTTAGTTCGTACCAGATCCAAAACCCTGTTACATAGGAAGAACCAGAGGTTAGGGAGAAGTGACGAAGAAATACTTTAGACGTGCATGAAGAAAAAAAATATAGAAACTAGGAGTGGAGACAGTAGAGTAATGCACATCAAGCACAAAGAAAATCAACTGGAGCACCTAACATGATACAAGAAATAAAATCGGGTATGGCTACTCGAGCATGTCCCTGTTTTAATAGCAATGACAAACTTCATAAGCAATAAACGTGGACCGCTAGAATCAGCGAACGTTCACTGCGAAGCATGGCAAATGCGAATGACTTTCATGGCAATTTGTGTTGTCTGCAGCTGGCAAATTTCTTTAGCAAGCATGGCAAATCCACCCAGGTCAGTTTTTTGTCAGAATTCCCCATGCTTCCTGAAGGAATTTGTCATCCTCGTGACAGCATAAATTGCCATAAAAATCGTTTCTTTTGCCATGCCCTCCTAGGGAATGTCTGCACACTAACACTTCCCATAACCTTTATAGTAGAATGAACCCGCATACCACAGGCTGGTAGTCTGTGTTTTGTTTGGTTTCATATATAAAATGTGGAGCCACAGCGGGGCCTTATTTTTTGAAAAAAACACAGGCTGGTAGAATAGTTTTCAGTCACTCAACTGAGATCAATAAGATGGGCCTAAAGATTGCCCAGGACGTGCTTCAATGGGCATGAAGACAGGTAATTTTTCAAATGCCACAAATATTGAGAGCCCGGGTTTGAGGATTTCCAATCCAATCACCAAATGGATAATATGTGGCTTATTGTCCATTCTCTCCACTGTAGGAAACATTTTTACCTGAAGTCCATTCAACACATCCACAAAGCTTCAGATACAACAACATTCAGCAGCATCAATCCCTAACCTTCGGTCCTCTTCTCAAGTCTACACTTACCCAGCGCAAGAGCCAACACCTTGCTAGCGAGAACTCAAACCAAAAGAGCAACTGCCAGATGATCAGGTTGCTTTGCTTCATGGTTCACGTTCAACACAAGCATCTTTACTACCAGGAAGTCGTAAGCCAGTGAATAGAGTAGTTCATGGCTGGATGATTCATGCTGGGGTAGGGCCATAGGATAGAACCGATGGGTTTCCAAGATATACTAGAGCTCTTGTTCTTCCAGTAGGTCTCCTGTGCCAACGATAGTCACTATCTTCTATGTTGCTTCTGCCATCGTTAATGAATGGTTAGCTAGCAGTTGTCATGTCCCCACTCAGTGATGCCAATCCACGTCTGTAGGATGCGATGTCACAGAAATACCAAGTTAGGGTTAATTTTCAACACATTCATAAAGATACCATGTGTCACCGAAGAACAAATGTAATTTTACCCCCAACAAAGGATGGACTCATCTTTGAGGATGAAATAAGGATGCAAACACACACAAGGAATGGGTGTGCTTAGGAGAAAGGTGAACAGGACAATAACACAATGATATGCCGCATATATCAAAGAGCATCCATTAAGAAGTCCCACCTTCTAGGAGCCTGTTCGGAAATGGTCCAGCTTCTCTGAATCCTCAACTCCCGCTCCTCCACCCAAAATGCTGCTCCTTGTAAAAAATAGCATTAGAAAAAAAAATAGTTCGGCAAGCAGCTTCGCTCCCGATTTACGAGGAGGCAGAACCGTATAAGCGAGCGAGTCGTGTGCAGCCGCTCGAACCGTTTTCCACTTGGCGGTGGCAATCCTTTCGTAAATCTTACCAACTCTGATTTCACAGATCTCAAATCCTGAAAACTGTAGCTCCGTGGAATTGCACTGTCGCCTGCTCCACTCCAGATTTTCAAATCCGCAGAGTTCGGGTGTTCGGCACGGCTCCACCGTCTCCAGGAGCGGAGTCGAGGGGTGGAGAGAATCCGAACACGCCCTAGGTTTATACAAATTTAATCTTAGCCCATGTATTGAAATATAGAAGGAATCAAGGGTAAATGCCCCTGATGAAACAATGTATAATCTATTGATCTATTGTACTTTGCATCAACTCTGCATGTCTATTATCTTAGTAGATACATTCCATATGTTAGCTGCAGCAACGTTTGATGCTAGTTGCTGTTTAACTATTATCCTGTTCACTGTGCAAGCTCAATAGTGGAGACATGATAGCTACATAGTACATACCATAGTGTAGCAATGCATGATTAGTATAAAGATTATGTGCTGCTTGCAGTGATTTTCAGTTATAGATAGCACAACACAAATGGTGTTATGTCTTGTTTTACAAAAATTAGGAGCATTTATTCTGTTTTTTATGTCGCCTCTAAAACCACCAAGATTTTATAGTTCAGTAGAACAAAGATTATTTAAGCATCAAAACTACCACAAATATCCATTGTAAGACCACATAATAACATCAAACAGAGCCTGTGAAAGAGAAGAAAAGGAACAGAGCAACTTACCATATCATACACTGTCAGTGACAAAACCGGCAATGATGAGGAAATGGTTGTAGAAATGCAATTCTGACAATCATCAAGCAACAAATATTCACCCGGATGTTCCACTTTCATATGCTGAATTCCTTGGGATATGCATGCAACTTGTGATGTCCATAAACTGAAGCCATAATTCACAAGGTGATCACGTTCAGCAAATGCCACTTGGCAGACTTATGCATGAACATACAGAAAAATTAGACATGCTTTATCCAGCAGAAAAAAAAATCATAGACAATATTGGTAACGACTTTGTCCTAGCTTCTGTGAAATTATCTGATTAATTGACTGCAGCTATGTAGTCTGACATGATAACAAGATTGTCAAGATGGTTAACCCCATTGTTTGCATATCTATTACAATACACTTCCGCATGAGAGGAACAAGGTAGTAGAAGCACCATTATGCATGGTTTTCGAGCCCATGACTCATTAGCCAATCACTGACTGTGTCCATTCCTCACCTAGAATATAGATGGCCTTAGTACAAATACTATTAGTACCTCTGGCATTTCAGGTAAATGTATATGGAATACAGTACTACACCTTGCAAAGTACTCCCTCCGTAAAGAAATATAAGAGCGTTTAGATCACTACTATTTCTTTACAGAGGGAGTAGAATTTCTCTAAAGTGTATATGGAAACACATACGACGCCTCAATCTAACAAAAGCACTACATAGTACATACAACATTGAACCTCAGGAAATCTAATGGTTGAAGGAAAAACTCCAAGTAGGAACTAATGCATACAGCTGAAATATGCATGCATCAACACTTGACTGGGCTCGACAAGACCCTAGCTGTGACACATAACTGCTGGTACAACTGTATGAGAACAATGAAACATTAAATGATCCATCCAAATCCTCTTGAATTGGTGTTCCTCAAAAAGGAATCCAAGTGAATCCTCTTCTATTCCCCACGTCCAAGGCTTCAACAACTCCCTCATAACAGTTGTACCGATACAAGAATGCTAGTAAAGACAATGAGGCTGTAAAGACTGACACATTACTCATGCACCCTTTTCCAGCTCCAAGGGACCAGCCAATCCAGAAATCAGTCGTCCATCTACAGTAAAATTTGGATGTCAATAAGAGTTCAGTAAAATGTGGTGACATAGAAGATAGAACCCCTAAACCATGTCACGGTTAAGCGAAAGCCAATAAAGATAAATTTGGAAGCCCTTTTGTTCCTTGCATCAACTAGCATGGAATTCAAGAATGAATGCTGGTTCTGATTGTGAATTAGATACACTAAACCATGAAATGAAAAACTGAGAAATGCTCATTAATCAGCAGAAACATTCTTTCTGACAGTACCCATAACTTCAGTATCTTACAGGATGACGAAAACAACACGTTTTAGATGTGCGGCTGATGATTAGAACTTTGAAGGATCCTAACTACTGTGAATTATCTAGCATGAGTCGTTTTCATCATCTTGTTGAGTGTCTAGAGCAACCTGCTTGAAAGATGTACAATTATCAGGACAGAAAATTTTGAGATTCTCCAGAAGACATAACCATACTGTCAAACAACACTAGTAATCTAGTATGGCATAACGAGAAACTATAAAATGAAATAATCTAGTATGGCATAACGCTAAACCATAAAATGAAAAAAAAAAAGAAAAAAACAGGAAGAGAGAACGAGCTTACCGCATCAAACACTAGGAAGTGACAGCGATGGGGGAAACCCCGTGTAAAGGTAGGCTTCGTTCACAGTAGCAGAACTTATCTCAGTGAACCTACCAACCTGCATAGTCTTGAGATCGAACCAAAAGTATGTGACATTTTGCTCAACAGGATCTCCCAAGTTCTGCTTTGGATGATCTAGCTTTATATATAAGCAGCCCTCAAATGCACCTATGATGCCTCGAAACCGGTCTCCCCATTCCTCGGGCAAGGTGATTTTGTTCTGCAGCTGCCACCGGTCACTGAAATGCATGAACGAATAAAAGTAGAGGACACATCTTTTATCCGCCCTAAATAGATCCGAGACCACAACGGTTGTCCTGCCTTCCCCTGATTCCAGAGTGGTGATCTGATTACTGAACATCATCGAGCGGCCTGCCAGGACAGGCGAAATGTCGAGGATGGAGAACTCCATTTTGCGGGTGTCCAGCACAAGCCACCTCCGGGTGAGAGTTATCATCCAGTAGAAGCACCCATGGGCATGGTTGCGTTGCCCCAGTCGGACACCCATGACTCTCCGCATGCTGAGCGCGTGGTGTACCGGCGGCGAAAGCGCGCTCCATTCCCGAGATCCAGAGCAGAAGGAGAACGCAACCAGCTTCCCTCGGCAGCACGCCATCCAGATGACGGCGAACCGCAGCTCCTCGCCGCGGTCGTCATTCCCGCGAGAAGCCAGGAAGATCTCGTTGCTGCGCGAATGGAGGCCTCCGTCGTCGCCGCCCCGCTGGAGGTAGGGGTTGTCGACGGAGGCCGCGAGGGCGTCGGGGATGGGCGGGAGCAGGAGGCAGCGCCGGAAGAGCGGGTCGCAGACGGCGACCTCGGTGAAGGCCGTGGAGCCGGCGGGCGCGGCGCGGTCGAGGAGGAAGCGGCCGTCGCGGTGGTCGCGGACGAGCCAGGCGCGCGCGGGGGGCGGGAGGAAGGCGAAGGAGAAGTCGGCGGCGAGGGCGAGCGCGCGGGCGCCGCCGGCCGCGGGGTTGGGCGGGAGGGCGGGGAAGAACCCTGCGGCGCCGTCGGGGACGAAGACGCCGAGCGGGGGCGGGGCGTGGAGGGAGCGGACCCGGCGGAGGAACCGCGGGGAAGTGACGACGCGGCGGAGCGAGGTGCAGGAGGCGGAGGCGCGCGAGAGGTCCGTCGGCGACGGCAGGCGGATGAGGATGTCCGCGATGATGTCGTCGGTGAGCGCCAGCAGGCAGCCCATCGTCGGCGGCGGCGGTGGATCTACGGCGGCGGAGCGGAGAAGGGTGGGGACGGGAATGCTCGGCCAGAAGTTGCCGCCCCGTGTTGCCCCAGAAAGAGGTCGGTTGGGCCCGGGAAGCCGGTTCCTGCGTATGGACTCATGGGCTTAGCCCGCCACTTTTAGCCCACTCGCCGATTATATAGCGGTGGCTCACTCTAGTTTGGCACGACACTCCCTCAACCACGAAATTGCTATGCTTCGCTAAAAAAAAAATACGAAATTGCTATGCTTGCCAAGTAAAACTGTCATGTGCGTCATTGAATTTTTTTTTTTGCGATAGATGTGCGTCATTGAATTTGCCACTGAAAACATTCGATTTGTCCTGTACTCGTACCTGATGTCCGGGCATTATCAGATTTCTCAAAAATTACTTAAATACAAAGTACTTCAAATATAAATGAAATTCCCTTCAAATGGGATTTGTTTAATCAAGCAATTTTTTTAAATATATGGAAAGTTGGTTGATGGAGTTCAAATGTAACTTTCTACTCCCTCCGTTCCTAAATATTTGCCTTTCTAGAGATTTTAACAAGTGACTACATACGAAGCAAAATGAGTGAATCTACACTATCAAATATGTCTACATACATTCGTATATGCAGTCCATTTGAAATGTCTAGAAAGACAAATATTTGGGAACGGAGGGAGTATTTTGTAAAATTTCTTCTGTACGTCGATGCTTCTATGTTTGCAATTCTCTTTGTTCCGTGTGTCGATGCTTCTATGTTTGCAATTCTCTTTGTTCTGTGTGTCGATACTTCTATGTTTATAAAATTTGTTCTGTGTGTCAAATTTTTTTTCCATATAGTGATCTTCTTCAGTCACGACGAGCAGGGCACCGGACGGGCGACGGGCCATCTGGGCTTTTATTTGGAGATGCCCTGCTCCTCCCAAGGTTCGAACCTTTACCTGGCGGTTGATCACTAATTGTTTGCCCACTTGGGTAAATAGAAAACTTTGAAGACTGGAGGTGTCTGATCAATGCCCTCTCTGCACTATGGAGTCGGAGGACACGTTTCATGCCTTTTGCAGGTGCCCAAGGGCGGTGGCGTTATGGCAAGCTATGGCTGAGAGATGGAGGATTCTAGTTGCGTCGTCATTCTAGATAACGGGCTCGGAGTGGCTCGCACAAACTCTCTGCGACCTTCCTGACACAGAGAGGATGGAACTCATGATGACTCTATGGCGCTGCTGGCACGCACGAAACGAGATGACACACCACAAGCAGTCGCCCTCGGTCGAAGCACCCAAAAGGTTCCTCCTCAGCTATGTCGACTCGCTTGTGGGCATACAAAGTAACCCAAGTGCAGATCTAGTGAAGGGCAAGCAAGTGGTCAATGCAGTGGTGCAGACCAAACCCACATCACATGCTCATGTTGTGGCTGTGCCGCAACTTCGATGGACACTTCCGCCTGCAGGCTGGACAAATCTCAACGTCAACAGCTCGTTCTGTGCATCTACCAGTGCGGCTGGAGCGGGTATGATTCTGCGTGATAGTGCCGACGAGATCATATTCTCCTCATGCAAAGAACTGAGGTCATGTGCAGAACCCTTGGAGGCCGAACTGCTTGAGTGTATGGAGGGCCTGAACCTTGCCTTACAATGGACGCAACAACCTATCATAGTGGAAACAGACTGTCTTGTTGCTCTTAACATGATCATAGGGAGAGAGAGAGATCGGTCTTGTTACTCCATGCTTGTGGACCAGGTTAAGAGGCTCATGGGAGAAGGGAGATTAGTCAAGCTAGTGCATGTACGTAGAGAGCAGAATGGCATAAGCCATTACCTTGCTTCATTTGGTAGAACTGAATGCCGCTCGTGTGGCTGGGTTCAGGTCCATGTGATATCCCTGGCCTTTGTAAGAATGAACTTTTTTTTGGAACGAAGGCTCAAGAAGAGCCCGACTTTGAATTAACAAAGCCATCAACAGGCCAGGATTACACAAGGCCACCAAGCATGAGCGACCGAAAGATACATGGGAGCTGACTGAGCAACTTACAACGCAACGCACACTACTGCAACACCAAGAAAATACACGAGAAAATCCTGCTAGTAATGTCGAAGCCCGCTGCATCCCGGGACCAAAGACAGGAAACAAACAAGCATCGAGGATCAGTTAGTAGCATGGAGGCACCGAGGGTCGCTTGACCATGTAGCATCTGACAAAACGAGCACCTGTCTTCCAACGCCAAAGAGGAACCTTATCCTCTCGCCTAGGCTCGAAGGCGCCGCACCATCGGATCGTTGGGAGCTCACCCGAGAGCTAGAGCAGGCGTCGTCTGACACACCAGGGCAAGAAAACTATCGGTCCTCGCCACACCGAAGACACACCACATCCGCTGCACTGCCACCTTCCTTGGACACCGAGAAACAGAAGGAAAGCTGCCGGGAGGATCGTCGAAGAAGCACTGCAGAGCACCAGGGGCGAAAGTTGGAAGCGCCAGGTGCCGCTCCAGTGTCCACACAAGGGGAGAGGCATCTGTAGAGCACGTCATGGAGCTGTCAACGGGATGAGGAACCCTATCCCCCTCCAATCCGGCTCAGGAGCAGAGCCACCATGACACACCACAACCTTGCTGCCACAAAGCATCACTCCGACAAGGCATACACCTGCAGGAACACACACCCTACACGAAAAAATCACCCCTTGGCCTTGCCGCCGACGAGCGCTCTCCAACCACACAACCACTCTACCGATAACCAGAGAGCCACAGGCGGCGTCTCCGGGAAGATAACGACGCGCAGGGCACCGCCGCCGCCCAACCCGGGATGGGTTTTGGGCTTTCACCCGGGATCTGGGACGGGGTGGAAAGAAACGGGTCCTCGGCGACGCCTCCAGGGAGAAAAACCACGCGCGCATGCTGATACGTCTCAAACGTATCTACTTTTCCAAACACTTTTGCTATTGTTTTGACCTCATTCTTGCATGATTTGAACTAAACTAACCCAGACTGACGCTGTTTTCAGCAGAGCTGCCTGTATGGTTTTATTGTGTGCAGGAAAACGGATTTTTAGGTGTCTCAGAAAATTCCACGAAAAATCACAGAAAATCCATGCACCCGAAGGAACCTTCTGCCAGAAGATGGACCAGAGGGCAGCCAAGGGGGGCCCAGGCGCCCTGGAGGCGCGGCCCCACCCCTGGCCGCGCCGAGAGGCCGCCTGGACTGCTCCCACCTTCCCTGGTGCCCTACTTTGACCCGTATTTATCCCGTGACGAGAAAACCCCAGAACAGAAGTCGTTTTCCCAGTTTCCATCGCGGAGCCGCCGCCACCCTCTGTTCTTCTTCGGGAGGGCTAATCTGGAGGCTGATTTGGCCTCCGGAGAGGGGAGATCGTCGCCATCGTCATCATCATCACCACTCCATCCTCCCTCCATGACTTCTCCTTCCATGTGTGAGTAATCCCCTGTTGTAGGCGAAGGGGATGGTAGGGATTGAATGAGTTAGATCATGTAACAGTTCATCAGATTGTTGGGGGCATGTTGCCTATCATCTACTATGGTGTTTATCATCTTTGCTTCAACTTGTTGCTCTTAATGCTTGTCACTTAGGGCCCGAGTGCCATGATTTTAGATCTGAACCATATGTGTTTGCATGAATATATTTGTGTTCTTGATCCTATCTATGAGTTGTTTGCACCTATTACGGTCCGGAACCGGCGATCCCAAAAGTGACAGCTTGGGACACCAAAGGGGATGGTCCATAGTTTGAGGATTACATGTATCCATTGAGTTTATTGCTTTGTTCCGGTGCTCTTTGACAGGAGCACCTTAATCTCCATTAGTTCCTTTTGGCCCCGTTCGTAGCGGGATGGTAGGACAAAAGATGTTGTGCAAGTTCTTATTGCAAGCACGTACAACTACCTGTGGGATACATGCCTAATGTTTGATATCTGCCTAGATGATCATTACTTTTCCGTGTGCCTTGCCCCAAGTTAGATTCATGATATATCTCATCCATGCAGCGCCCAACCATCCGTCTCCCTAGCCTACAGTGTTTTAAATCCTGCTGGTTACTAGTTGCTACTTTTGCTATTTACTCTTGCTATTTACTTTTGCTGTTTACTTTTACTATCACCATCATCACTATCATATCACCGTTACCACTTATCTTTTGTTGCAAGTAAGTATATTTCAGGTGCGGTTGAATTGACAACTCAACTGTCAAAGCTTATAAATACTCTTTGGCTCCCCGTGTGTCGAATCTATAAATTGGGTTATTCTTACCCGCGAAGACTATCTCGATCCCTTACGGTTGAGGGTTATCAAGTACCATTTTCTGGCGCCGTTGCCGGGGAGCATAGCAATATTTACAAGTCTACTTGAAGTATCCTACCTGTTGCACTTCATCCGCTATGGGTAAGAAAGGAGACCCAAAGGTTCCGATCTTACTATCCACTACAAGAAGAGGTATTGTTCTGAACACTAGTGCTACACTTGATTCACCTTCTGTTATGAGTAAGTTTGCCTCACCACCACCACATGATGCTCCTACTGAATCTGTTACTATGTCCGATACTCTTGATGATGCTTCTACTACTTTTGATGATATAAGTTCACTTGGTTACGCTCTTGAGAAACAGATCGCTGCTGCTGCAAAAAACTTTGGAATTGAAATTCCTGTTGCTCGCTACCCTATTGGTGGAACTTATGATTATCCTGATTTGAGTAAACTCAAGGAGAGACTCCTTGATGATGATTTATGCAGGGAACTGACAGAGTTTGCCGGCTCTGACCCTGAAGCTATTAAGAAGCTGCTTGAAAAACACTCCTTGAAGAACAAGATTGTTCCTGACCCTGAATTTGCTACATCTCCTATATACATCGATGATCCTGATTATGATTTCTCTGTTGATCTTTCACTTATACCTATGGTTGAAGCTGACCCCTTTTATGGCAGAGAAAATGATGATGCTATTGCACACCTGACCAAACTCACTGAGTTGGTGGCTTGTTTACCACGGATGAGAAGATACGAAACTTTTATGTGACTAAGCTTCTTCCTTTCTCTTTGAAGGAAGCTGCTAAAACATGGTATGATTCACTACCATGTGGTTCCATTAAGAGTCCTCAAGACTTAGCTCACTCTTTTGTTGATAAGTACTTTCCTGCTCATATGCAACATGCTGCTTTATAAAGAATTTATAACTTTAAACAGCTGTAGGATGAGCACCTCCCTAAAGCTTGGGGGAGGTACTGTAGTCTGATCCGGGCTAGACCAGGACAGGGAATCCCTAAGAATGAATTAATCGATATATTTTATGCTGGTCTAACTGATGAATCTAGGTCCTATTTGGACAGTTGTGCCGGTTGTGTTTTCAGGAAAAGAACACCGGACGAGGCAGAGGGTTTGATGGGTGATACGTCTCAAACGTATCTACTTTTCCAAACACTTTTGATATTGTTTTGACCTCATTCTTGCATGATTTGAACTAAACTAACCCGGACTGACGTTGTTTTCAGTAGAGCTGCCTGTATGGTTTTATTGTGTGCAGGAAAATGGATTTTTAGGTATCTCAGAAAATTCCACGAAAAATCACAGAAAATCCACGCACCCGAAGGAACCTGGTGCCAGAAGAGGGGCCAGAGGGGGGCCAGGGGGGCTCCAGGCGCCCTGCTGGCGCGGCCCACCCCCTGGCCGCGCCGGGAGGCCGCCTGGGTGGGCCCCACCTCCCCTGGTGCCCTACTTTGACCCGTATTTTAGCTTGTGACGGAGAAATCCCAGATAAGAAGTTATTTTCCCAGTTTTCGTCACGGAGCCGCCGCCACCCTCTGTTCTTCATCGGGAGGGCTAATCTGGAGGCTGATTTGGCCTCCGGAGAGGGGAGATCGTCGCCATCGTCATCATCATCACCACTCCATCCTCCCTCCATGACTTCTCCTTCCATGTGTGAGTAATCCCCTGCTGTAGGCGAAGGGGATGGTAGGGATTGGATGAGTTAGATCATGTAATAGTTTATCAGATCGTTGGGGGCATGTTGCCTATCATCTACTATGGTGTTTATCATCTTTGCTTCAACTTGTTATTCTTAATGCTTGTCACTTAGGGCCCGAGTGCCATGATTTCAGATCTGAACCATATGTGTTTGCATGAATATATTTGTGTTCTTGATCCTATCTATGAGTTGTTTGCACCTATTACGGTTCGGAACCGGCGATCCCAAAAGTGACAGCTTGGGACACCAAAGGGGATGGTCCGTAGTTTGAGGATTACATGTATCCATTGAGTTTATTGCTTTGTTCCGGTGCTCTTTGACAGGAGCACCTTAATCTCCATAAGTTCCTTTTGGCCCCGTTTGTAGCGGGATGGTAGGACAAAAGATGTTGTGCAAGTTCTTATTGCAAGCACGTACAACTACCTACGGGATACATGCCTAATGTTTGATATTTGCCTAGATGATCATTACTTTTCCTTGTGCCTTGCCCCAAGTTGGAATCATGATATATCTCATCCATGCAGCGCCCAACCATTCGTCTCCCTAGCCTACAGTGTTTTAAATCCTGCTGGTTACTAGTTGCTACTTTTGCTATTTACTCTTGCTATTTACTTTTGCTGTTTACTTTTACTATCACTATCATCACTATCGTATCACTGTTACCACTTATCTTTTGTTGCAAGTAAGCATATTTCAGGTGCGGTTGAATTGACAACTCAACTGTCAAAGCTTATAAATACTCTTTGGCTCCCCGTGTGTCGAATCAATAAATTGGGTTATTCTTACCCGCGAAGACTATCTCGATCCCTTACGGTTGAGGGTTATCAAGTACCGTTTTCTGGCGCCGTTGCCGGGGAGCATAGCAATATTTACAAGTCTACTTGAAGTATCCTACCTGCTGCACTTCATCCGCTATGGGTAAGAAAGGAGACCCCAAGGTTCCGATCTTACTATCCACTACAAGAAGAGGTACTGTTCTAAGCACTAGTGCTACACTTGATTCACCCACTGTTATGAGTAAGTTTGCCTCACCGCCACCACATGATGCTCCTACTGAATCTGCTACTATATCCGATACTTTTGATGATGCCTCTACTACTTTTGATGATATTAGTTCACTTGGTTATGCTCTTGAGAAACAGATCGCTGCTGCTGCAAACAAGTATGGAATTGAAATTCCAGTTACTTGCTACCCTATTGGTGAAACTTACGATTATCCTGATTTGAGTAAACTCAAGGAGAGAATCCTTGATGATGATTACTATATGCTTGATGAGGATTTATGCAGGGAACTGACAGAGTTTGCCGGCTCTGACCCTGAAGTTATTAAGAAGCTGTTTGAAAAACACTCTTTGAAGAACAAAACCGTTCCTGATCCTGAATTTGCTACATCTCCTATATGCATTGATGATCCTGATTATGATTTATCTGCTGATCTTTCACTTATACCTATGGTTGAAGCTGACCCCTTTTATGGCAGAGAAAATGATGATGCTATTGCACACCTGACTAAACTCGGTGAGTTGGGTGGCCTGTTTACCACGGATGAGAAGATACGATACTTTTATGTGACCAAGCTTCTTCCTTTCTCCTTGAAGGAAGGTGCTAAAGCATGGTATGATTCACTCCCATGCGGTTCCATTAAGAGTCCTCAAGACTTAGCTCACTCTTTTGTTGATAAGTACTTTCCTGCTCACATGCAACATGCTGCTTTACAAAGAATTTATAACTTCAAACAGTTACAGGATGAGCACCTCCCTAAAGCTCGGGGGAGGTACTGCGGTCTGATTCGGGCTAGACCAGGACATGAAGTCCCTAAGAACGAATTAATTGATATATTTTATGCTGGTCTAACTGATGAATCCAGGTCCTATTTGGACAGTTGTGCTGGTTGTGTTTTCAGGAAAAGAACACCGGACGATGCAGAGGATTTGATGGGCAGGATTGCCAAAAACCATGAAGACTGGTCCGTCCCTGAACCACCTCCATCACCAAAGAAGAGGGGCATGTTTGTTCTAAGCCCCGAAGATATGCGAGAAGCAAAGAAGTCTATTAAAGAGAAAGATATTAAAGCTGAAGACGTGAAGAATCTACCCCCTATTGAGAAGCTGTGTGAGCCTACCACTCATCCTCCTATGGTAGAGGTACACTCTCTTTTAGATTTCAACGCAAGTGACATCCCTCATGGTAAGCCTCCTGATCAATGTTTAGATGAGTTTGATAATTTTATTATGAAACAAAATCATTTTAATGAGAGGATACAAAGTCAATTGCATGATAATTCCCTTGCTATCAAAAGTTTGCTTGATGTTTTAGGTAGAACAGTTAATGATGTTCAATGTCTTGTGAAGCATTTTCATATGGTTCAAACTCAGCTTGAACAAATTTCTAACGTGCAAAAAGATTTGCTTGCTAACAATGCCAAACAAGATGATTTGCAGGCCTTCGGGATTAAGACCCGAGGAGGAACTAGCACTCAAGATCCTCTCTATCCAGAGGGGCATCCGAGGAGAATCGAGCAAGATTCTCAAATGCAAGAAGAAGAAATTGTTGGCTCTCCAAAAAAGAAGAAGAAGAAGCATAAGGAGACTGACAATTCCAATGATCCTATTACAGATGAAGAGCCAGCTGTTGATCCCAACAGTGTATCTATCTCCGATGCCGAGACTGAAGACGGTGCTGAACCTGAAGGTAAGGATAATGAGAATGATCCGCCTGAAGTTCGAGAAGAAGAAGCACCTGACAAACGTAAGAGGTACACTAGAGAAGACTTCAACGCAAGAAAACATGGGAAGGAAAGAGAACCATGGATACAGAAACCCATGCCCTTTCCAGGTAAGTCCATCAAATCTAAAGAAGAAGAGCATTACAATAAGTTTTGTGAGTGGATTAAACCTCTTTTTCTTCAAATCCCTTCGACTGATGCTATTAAGTTACCTCCCTATTCAAAATATATGAAAGATATTGTCACTAATAAAAGAAAAGTTCCTAATGAAGCAATATCTACTATGCTTGCTAACTACTCTTTCAGTGGCAAGATTCCTGAGAAGCTCGGTGATCCAGGTATACCCACCATTCCTTGCTCCATAAATAATAATTATGTCAAAACTGCTTTATGTGATCTTGGAGCAGGAGTGAGTGTTATGCCTCTCTCTCTTTACAAAAGGCTTTGTTTAGAGAAACTAATTCGTACAGATATCTCTCTTCAGATGGCTGACAAGTCAACCGCCGTTCCGATAGGTATTTGTGAGGATGTTCCAGTAGAAGTTGCTAATTGTTTGATTCTTACTGATTTTGTTGTGCTTGACATGCCCGAGGATGGGAGCATGTCCATTATTCTTGGTAGACCTTTTCTTAACACCGCAGGTGCTATCATTGATTGCAATAAAGGGAAGGTTACCTTCAATGTGAATGATAAAGAACACACGGTGTATTTTCCAAAGAAGACCGACAGGAGACATGGCCTCAACTCTATAGAAAATATCGAGACCGTAAAGATTGGAGAATGGGACTGTCCACTACATGTGCATCACAAATACAAAACTATTATGGTGTGGACCATGTCCATCAAAGTAAAGGTTCAGTGATTACTTCGTAAGAGGTGAGACCTTTTGCTCTATATATCGCTTGTTTGTTGGTAAGACTTGATCAACCTTACTAGTAAACATGTTTTATATAGATAAAAAGTTGAGCTTGTTATGTTTTCATTTGTTTTAGTTTTTTTTCTCTTTGCTGTACCAAGTGTTTATGTTTTGAAGCTTCACAATACTAATCACTGCTTCAAGTTTTCAGAAAGTTATGCAGCTTTTTGAACTTCGAAAAAATTTCAATAGTGAAGTTTTCAGAAAAGTTCCAGAAAAATAAAAATAATAATTTCCACGCCGGGAGTGACCCAGAGGTGCCTGGGGCCAGCCAGGGGGACCCACCAGTGGCCCAGACGGCCAGCTGGCGCGGCCTGCCCCCTGGCCGCGCCCAGAGGGCGCCTGGGGCCCACAAGGCCCTCCTCCAGGTAAGTCTTCTTCCCCCCTCTCTCTTCCTCTCCAAAAACGCGAGTTCTGCACTTGTTCTTGCGTTCTTGCTGGTCTTGGAGGCGATTCTTCGATCTCTCTCTACAGCCTATCATTTGAGCTGAGATTTTGAACAAATACTCCCTGGTATGTGACTCCTCCACCCCTCCAATTAGATTTCTGATTGGTGGCTTCATTTGTGAGTATTTAGTTGTTCTTGGTGCTGTATAGATGAGCTTGCATGCATGTGTAGAAAGTTATTTTCCAAGGTTTGATGCAAGTTTATGCCTTGGGCAAGTGAGTTGAGTAGTTTGCCTTAACTCACCTTGTTTTAATCCTTGTTTTTGTAATTTGCCAAAAATTTCAAAAATGAGTTTGTTAGGAAGGGCAAAGGGGTGGCTTGAGAAGAGGAGGCCCACGCACTCCGATCGATTTACTAGAGCCGCAGCTTCACCCTCGACTGCTAGGGTGAGCTACAATGAAGATCATGTGCCCCTGGAGTTTTTGGAAGAGACAAGTCCAGCACGTGCTATGACGTTTCCATGTGATGAATTCCTTGAAGCTGCGGGAATCAAGGATGAGTTTTATAATCTTTGTGCTAATGCAGGTCTGACACAGCTCATCACGTGCCGTGTTACTCAGTATCAAAAACTCACCTCCAGTTTCATTAACAGTTTTAGATATAATCCTGATTCAGGTGCTATTGAGTTTAAAATTTACAATGATCTTATCACCATGACTTTGGGAAAGTTTTGTGAAATAATAGGTGTGCCGAACGTTGGGAGGACGGCTAGGATGACCTCTCAGCCCTCCGAGCTGAAAACCGTCTATAACTCTCTCTGCAGCATGGGTACGAGGGATATTCATCGGTCAAAGATCTCCAACATCTTATTCCCTCACCTCAGGTATTTTGCATATTATATTGCTAGAGGGGTGCTAGCTCGTGATAACACGAGCAACACTTCTGCGCCGGATATTGCTATCCTGGCAGCCGCCCTCTGAGGGAGGTCTGATTATAATCTGGGTGCCTTAATTGCTCGACGCCTTGCTATGAACGGTAACAAGGGAGACTTATATGGTGGCGTTTATGCCACACTTATCTTAGAACATCTTGGAGGCACCCCACACCCTGATGATAATCCTTTTACTTATTTAAGCTTTGATCTTGCTGCTATGAAAAGGCATAAGTTTGTTACCATGACTTCTGAGCTTGATAATCTTGTTTATATCTTGCGTTTCGGAACTACCGCGGAACGCGAGATCCGTCTACCTGCACCTCTTTTGTTTGATTTTTCTCGCAGGAACGGATGGTCCTTTGATGTTATCCAGTTCGATGAATTCATGGCCCAGCATCAGTTTCATAACCCCATGGAGGGGGTTGTGCCCGACAAGGAGGAGCACGGTGAGTTACCACCTTTTCAGGAAGAAACCGCCATCGAGTTTGGTGAAGGGTCTTCCTCTGCTTGGCGTACGGACCCTTCCTCGTGGGAGACTCCGAGGAGTTCGGTGTACGTGCCAGCATCCTTCTACGACCCTTGGACTCACCACCATACCCTCGGAGCAGGAGGCTCCTGGGGGCAGTAGCTGCTACCAACTTAGGCCAAAAGCCTAAGCTTGGGGGAGTACGTGCCCCTCTCACTTTTCCATTGTATTATCCGTTTTATTCGCTTGGATCTTTTCGAGGTTTTTGCCCGTTCTTATTTATTATTTCTTTCTTTGCAAAAACAACAAAAAGATTTTCTCTTTCTTTTTCTTTCGTTCAACCTTTGAAATTATCCAAAAAGATTTCCTTTTTCTCTTTAGTTTGCTTTGTTTTCAGAGTTCAGCTCGAGTCCGTGATGACATTTAATTATATTTCCTACGTTCGATCGTGCAAGTGACGAGGCAGTAATGACGAAGATCGACTGAAGGGAAGCAACAAGGAAGACCAGTATGAACTCTTCTTGTTTCTACTTTTGTACATATGCCTGTACTTATGATCTAGAGACCAGCTTGTAGCGACATAATGCTATGTTTACAATGCTCTTCCAGTGGTTCATGCTTTCCTTGTGGCTAGTCTCGAATAGCTAGAGTATATAATGTGTTATTGAAATGATTTACATGCATTGCGTTGTTCATAGTTCGGTATACTAAGGTGGTATTTCCCTTTGGAGAATTCTTGGATTGACTTGGCACATGTTTACACATGTTTAAGGCTAAAAAGTCTGCTCTGCCTTGATGATCTTTGAGCTTCAGAATCGTTATATCACTTTCATGCCCGATTCAATGTTGCTTTGTCGCTCTGTATGATTATGGCCGTTATTGCTCTCTAGTTGGTCGCTTCCCAGTCTTTTGCTAACCTCCACCTGTACTAAGCGGACTGACTGCTTGTGCATCCAAAATCCTTAAAACCAGTTATGCCATATGAGTCCACCATACCTTCCTATACATGGTATTTACCTGCCATTCCTAACGAAGACTTTCGTGTACCATCTCGAAATTAATCAAAAGCATTTCTCTTTTTGTGCCTCTGTTTTAGCTCATGAGGAAGTAGTAGTTAATTCATGATCTTTTTAAGTTGGACAAGTTTCACCCCGGGATTGCATGTCTAATGTGCAAACCCATAACACGAGAAGGAACTGGCATTGAGTGCGCCCGGCTCATTAAAAAATTATACAACAAACAAACCCTCCTTCACGCTTTGTTCATGAGAAATCAGAAAACTTTGGCAGTGATAAACAAAGGAGATTAAGAGGATGTGATCGTCCTCATGCGGGAGCCGTTCCTCGAAACTTGTCCAGCTCAAGAAGTGATTGAGTTATCTGCTAGCACTCGTTGACGAAATATGCACCTCTCAAAAACATTCTTTCCTCTGTTTTTAAAACCAAGAGCTCTGGTACATGTTTAGTTTTTGTTTCCGACCACGAGTTTTCAACATCGCCATAAAATTCCACGGTTCGAGAGTCTCCACCTTCTTTCTTCAAAGCACCAACTAGGAGAGCATAATTGTCATTCTGAGTGTAATGTGCATTGTCCCAAAGTATTACATTGTCTTCTGCATGCTTGTGATATTATTTATTCTGAAATTCTTAGTTCTAGTCTCCTTTAAAACTCTGGAGGAGTTTCTGCATTTATGTTTTGCTTCACTCATGGAGGCTAGCGAGATACCACCCTAATATGCTAAAGCTATGTGCAATGTAATCTTGTCTTGATTTTCAGTAGTATATTATTTACTTTTAGGTATTTTTGATTGGTCACTTGAAAGAAGGATTGCTCCGTGCATTGTCCTCATAGCATTGTTTCAATACTTGCTAGACTCTTTTCGTAGTACATGCTTATATATATCTAATGAAGCAAAAGAGTTTGTCAAAGTTTTCTTTGTCGCGTCCAGTTCGTTGAACTGAATTGCTTGAGGACAAGCAATATGCTAAGCTTGAGGGAGTTGATACGTCTCAAACGTATCTACTTTTCCAAACACTTTTGATATTTTTTTGACCTCATTCTTGCATGATTTGAACTGAACTAACCCGGACTGACGCTGTTTTCAGCAGAGCTGCCTGTATGGTTTTATTGTGTGCAGGAAAACGGATTTTTAGGTATCTCAGAAAATTCCACGAAAAATCACAAAAAATCCACGCACCCGAAGGAACCTGGTGCCAAAAGAGGGGCCAGAGGGGGGCCAGGGGGGCTCCAGGCGCCCTGGTGGCGCGGCCCACCCCCTAGCCGCGCCGGGAGGCCGCCTGGGTGGGCCCCACCTCCCCTGGTGCCCTACTTTGACCCGTATTTTAGCTCGTGATGGAGAAATCCCAGATAAGAAGTTATTTTTCTAGTTTTCGCCGCGGAGCCGCCGCCACCCTCTGTTCTTCTTCGGGAGGGCTAATCTGGAGGCGGATTTGGCCTCCGGAGAGGGGAGATCGTCGCCATCGTCATCATCATCACCACTCCATCCTCCCTCCATGACTTCTCCTTCCATGTGTGAGTAATCCCCTGCTGTAGGCGAAGGGGATGGTAGGGATTGGATGAGTTAGATCATGTAATAGTTTATCAGATCGTTGGGGGCATGTTGCCTATCATCTACTATGGTGTTTATCATCTTTGCTTCAACTTGTTATTCTTAATGCTTGTCACTTAGGGGCCGAGTGCCATGATTTCAGATCTGAACCATATGTGTTTGCATGAATATATTTGTGTTCTTGATCCTAACTATGAGTTGTTTGCACCTATTACGGTTCGGAACCGGCGATCCCAAAAGTGACAGCTTGGAACACCAAAGGGGATGGTCCGTAGTTTGAGGATTACATGTATCCATTGAGTTTATTGCTTTGTTCCGGTGCTCTTTGACAGGAGCGCCTTAATCTCCATAAGTTCCTTTTGGCCCCGTTCGTAGCGGGATGGTAGGACAAAAGATGTTGTGCAAGTTCTTATTGCAAGCACGTACAACTACCTACGGGATACATGCCTAATGTTTGATATTTGCCTAGATGATCATTACTTTTCCGTGTGCCTTGCCCCAAGTTGGAATCATGATATATCTCATCCATGCAGCGCCCAACCATCCGTCTCCCTAGCCTACAGTGTTTTAAATCCTGCCGGTTACTAGTTGCTACTTTTGCTATTTACTCTTGCTATTTACTTTTGTTGTTTACTTTTACTATCACTATCATCACTATCGTATCACTGTTACCACTTATCTTTTGTTGCAAGTAAGCATATTTCAGGTGCGGTTGAATTGACAACTCAACTATCAAAGCTTATAAATACTCTTTGGCTCCCCGTGTGTCGAATCAATAAATTGGGTTATTCTTACCCGCGAAGACTATCTCGATCCCTTACGGTTGAGGGTTATCAATGGGCAGGATTGCCAAAAACCACGAAGATTGGTCCGTCCTGAACCACCTCCACCACCGAAGAAGAGGGGCATGTTTGTTCTAAGCCCTGAAGATATGCGAGAAGCAAAGAAGTCTATTAAAGAGAAGGGTATTAAAACTGAAGACATGAAGAATCTACCCCCTATTGAGAAGTTGTGTGAGCCTACCACTCACCCTCCTATGGTAGAGGTACACTCTCTTTTAGATTTCAACGCAAGTGACATCCCTCATGGTAAGCCCCCTGATCAATGTTTAGATGAGTTTGATAATTTTATTATGAGACAAAATCATTTTAATGAGAGGATACAAAGTCAATTGCATGATAATTCCCTTGCTATCAAAAGTTTGCTTGATGTTCTAGGTAGAACAGTTAATGATGTTAAATGTCTTGTGAAGCATTTTCATATGGTTCAAACTCAACTTGAACAAATTTCTAATGTGCAAAAAGATTTGCTTGCTAACAATGCCAAACAAGATGATTTGCAGGCCTTCGGGATTAAGACCCGAGGAGGAACTAGCACGCAAGATCCTCTCTATCCAGAGGGGCATCCAAGGAGAATCGAGCAAGATTCTCACATGTAGGAAGAAGAAATTGTTGGCTCTCCAAAGAAGAAGAAGAAGAAACACAAGGAGGCTGACACTTCCAATGATCCTATTATAAGTGAAGAGCCAGCTGTTGATCCCAACAGTGTATCTATCTCCGATGCTGAGACTGAAGACGGTGCCGAACCTGAAGGTAAGGATAATGAGAAGAATGATCCGCCTGAAGTTCGAGAAGAAGAAGCACCTGACAAACGCAAGAAATACACTAGAGAAGACTTCGTCGCAAGAAGACATGGTAAGGAAAGAGAACCATGGATACAGAAACCCATGCCCTTTCCAGGTAAGTCTCTCAAGTCTAAAGAAGAAGAGCATTACAATAAGTTTTGTGAGTGGATTAAACCTCTTTTTCTTCAAATCCCTTTGTCTGATGCTATTAAGTTACCTCCCTATTCAAAATATATGAAATATATTGTCACTAATAAAAGAAAAGTTCCTAATGAAGCAATATCTACTATGCTTGCTAACTACTCTTTCAGTGGCAAGATTCCTGAGAAGCTTGGTGATCCAGGTATTGAAGGAAATATGCCCTAGAGGCAATAATAAAGATGTTATTTGTATTTCCTTATATCATGATAAATGTCTTTTATTCATGCTAGAATTGTATTAATCGGAAACTTAGTACATGTGTGAATACATAGACAAAACAGTATGTCCCTAGTATGCCTCTACTAGACTAGCTCATTGATCAAAGATGGTTATGTTTCCTAGCCATAGACATGTGTTGTCATTTGATCAACGAGATCACATCATTAGGAGAATGATGTGATGGACAAGACCCATCCGTTAGCATAGCACTATGATCGTTTAGTTTAAACTGCTATTGCTTTCTTCATGACTTATACATGTTCCTATGACTATGTGATTATGCAACTCCCGAATACCGTAGGAACACCTTGTGTGCTATCAAACGTCACAACATAACTGGGTGATCATAAAGATGCTCTACAGGTGTCTCCGAAAGTATTCGTGGTATTGGCATAGATCAAGATTAGGATTTGTCACTCCGAGTGTCGGAGAGGTATCTCTGGGCCCTCTCGGTAACACACATCATAATAAGCCTTGCAAGCAAAAGACTAATGAGTTAGTCACGAGATGATGTGTTACGGAACGAGTAAAGAGACTTGCTGGTAACGAGATTGAACTAGGTATAAAGATACCGACGATCGAATCTCGGGCAAGTAACATACCGTTTGACAAAAGGAACAACGTATGTTGTTATGCGGTTCTGACCGATAAAAGATCTTCGTAGAATATGTAGGAGCCAATATGAACATCCAGGTTCCGCTATTGGTTATTGACCGAAGATGAGTCTCGGTCATGTCTACATAGTTCTCGAACCCGTAGGGTCCGCACACTTAACGTTTGATGACGATCGATATTATGAGTTTATGAGTATTGATGTACCGAAGGTAGTTCGGAGTCCCGGATGAGATCACGGACATGACGAGGAGTCTCGGAATGTCCGAGACATAAAGATTGATATATTGGACGGCTATATTCGGACACCGGAAGTGTTCCGGAAAAGTTTCGGATTTATCGGGATTGCCGGAGGGGGTTACCGGAACCCCCTACGAGAGGGGATGGTCCATAGTGGGCCCAAAGGGAAAGAGAGAGGCTGCCCATAGGGCTGGCCGGCGCCCCACCTAGGATTCCTAGTTGGACTAGGATTGGGGGGGGGGGGGGCGCCACCTCTCCTATTCCTTTCCCCCTTCTTCCTTTTGGTGAATCCTACTAGGAATAGGATTGCAATCCTATTCCTAGTAGGACTCCTTCCCTAGCCGCACCAGGAAGGGCCGGCCGGCCTCCCTCCCTTGCTCCTTTATATACGGGGGCAGGGGGGCACCCAAAGACACACAAGTTGAATTGTTTTAGCCGTGTGCGGTGCCCTCCTCCACAGAATCACACCTCGGTCGTACCGTCGCGGAGCTTAGGCGAAGCCCTGCGCCGGTGAACACATCATATCCGTCACCACGCCGTCGTGCTGACGAAACTCTCCCGTGAAGCTCAACTGGATCAAGAGCTCGTGGGACGTCATCAAGCTGAACGTGTGCTGAACGCGGAGGTGCCGTACGTTCGGTGCTTGATCGGTTGGATCGCGAAGAAGTTCGACAACATCAACCGCGTCACTTGACGCTTCCGCTCCCGGTCTACGAGGGTACGTAGACACACTCTTCCCTCTCGTTGCTATGCATCTGGTAGATAGATCTTGCGTGATCGTAGGAAAATTTTAAAATACTAAGTTCCCCAACAGTGGCATCATGAGCCAGGTCTATGCGTAGATGATATGCACGAGTAGAACACAATGAGTTGTGGGCGATACTAGTCATACTACTTACCAGCATGTCATACTTTGCTTCGGCGGTATTGTGAGATGAAGCGGCCCGGACCGACATTACGCGTACGCTTACGCGAGACTGGTTTCACCGTTACGAGCACTCGTTGCTTAAAGGTGACTGGCGGGTGTCTGTCTCTCTCACTTTAGCTGAATCAAGTGTGGCTACGCCCGGTCCTTGTGAAGGTTAAAACAGCACATACTTGACGAAACATCGTTGTGGTTTTGTATGCGTAGGTAAGAACAGTTCTTGCTAAGCCCGTAGCAGCCACGTAAAACTTGCAACAACAAAGTAGAGGACGTCTAACTTGTTTTTGCAGGGCATGTTGTGATGTGATATGGTCAAGACATGATGAGTTATACGGTTTTGTATGAGATGATCATGTTTTGTGAAGGTGATCATGACGGTGCTTTGGAGATGGAGATCAAAAGCACAAGATGATGATGGCCATATCATGTCACATATTTTGATTGCATGTGATGTTTATCTTATTATGCTTCTTATTTTGCTTAGAACGACGGTAGCATTATAAGATGATTTTTTACTAAATTTTAAGGTATAAGTGTTCTCCCTGAGTATGCACCGTTGCGAAAGTTCGTCGTGCCGAGACACCACGTGATGATCGGGTGTGATAAGCTCTACGTTCAAATACAACGGGTGTAAGCCAGTTTTTGCACACGCAGAATACTCGGGTTAAACTTGACGAGCCTAGCATATGCAGATATGGCCTCGGAACACTGGAGACCGAAAGGTCGAGCGTGAATCATATAGTAGATATGATCAACATAAGATGTTCACCATTGAAACTACTCCATCTCACGTGATGATCGGACATGGTTTAGTTGATTTGGATCACGTGATCATTTAGATGACCGGAGGGATGTCTATCTAAGTGGGAGTTCTTTAATTAATATGATTAAATTGAACTTTAATTTATCATGAATTTAGTCCTTGTAGTATTAGCATATCTATGTTGTAGATCAATAGCTCACGATGTTGCTCCCCGTTTATTTTTTATATGTTCCTAGAGAAAACTAAGTTGAAAGATGTTAGTAGCAATGATACGGAATTGTTCCGTGATATGAGGATTATCCTCATTGCTGCACAGAGAAATATGTCCTTGATGCACCGCTAGGTGATAGACCTATTGCAGGAGCAGATGTAGACGTTATGAACGTTTTGACAAAAGCTCGGTATGATGACTACTTGATAGTTTAGTGCACCATGCTTTACGGCTTATAACCGGGACTTCAAAAACGTTTTGAACGCCATGGAGCATATGAGATGTTCCAAGAGTTGAAATTAGTATTTCATACTCATGCCCGTGTCTAGAGGTATAAGACTTCTGACAGTACTTTGCCTAAAGATGGAGGAGAATAGCTCAACTAGTGAGCATGTGCTCAGATTGTCTGGGTACTACAATTACTTGAAACAAGTGGGAGTTAATCTTCCAGATAAGAAAGTAATTGACAAATTTCTCTAGTCACTATCACCAAGTTAGTAGAACTTCGTGATGAACTATAATATGCAAGGGATGACGAAGGTAATTCCCGAGCTCTTCGCAATGCTGAAATCGGCGAAGGTAGAAATCAAGAAAGAACATCAAGTGTTGATGGTTAATAAGACCACTTGTTTCAAGTAAAGGGCAAAGGGATAGAAGGGGAACTTCAAGAAGAATGACAAGCAAGTTGTCACTCCCATGAAGAAACCCAAAGCTAAACTCAAGCCTAAAACTAAGTGCTTCTACTGCAAAGGAAATGATCACCGGAAGTGGAACTGCCCTAGATACTTGGCGGATAAGAAGGATGGCAAAAGTGAACAAAGGTATATTTGATATACAGATTATTGATGTGTATTTTACTAGTGTTCATAGCAACCCCTCTATATTTGATACTGGTTCAGTTGCTAAAGAGTAGTAACTCGAAGTGGGAGTTGCATAATGAACATAAACTAGTTAAAGGATGAAGTGACGATGTGTATTGGAAGCAGTTCCAAGATTGATATGATCATCATCGCACACTCCCTATACTTTCGGGATTAGTGTTGAACCTAAATAAGTGTTATTTGGTGTTTGTGTTGAGCATGAATATGATTTGATCATGTTTATTGCAATACGGTTATTCCTGTAAGTTAGAGAATAATTGTTGTTCTGTTTACATGAATAAAACCTTCTATGGTCATACACCCAATGAAAATAGTTTGTTGGATCTCGATCGTGTGATACACATATTCATAATATTGAAGCCAAAAGATGCAAGGTTAATAATGATAGTGCAACTTATTTGTGGCACTGCCGTTTAGGTCACATTGGTGTAAAACGCATGAAGAAACTCCATAATGATGGACTTTTGGAATCACTTGATTATGAATCACTTGGTGCTTGCGAACCATGCCTCATGGGCAAGATGACTAAAACTCCGTTCTCCGGAACTATGGAGCGAGCAACATATTTGTTGGAAATCATACATATTGATGTATGCGGACCAATGAGTGTTGAAGCTCGCGGCGGGTATCGTTATTTTCTGACCTTCACTGATGATTTGAGCAGATATGGGTATATCTACTTAATAAAGCACAAGTCTGAAACATTTGAAAAGTTCAAAGAATTTCAGAGTGAAGTAGAGAATCATCGTAACAAGAAAATAAAGTTTCTACGATCTGATCGTGGAGGAGAATATTTGAGTTACGAGTTTGGTCTTCATTTGAAACAATGTGGAATAGTTTCACAGCTCACGCCACCCGGAACACCACAGCATAATGGTGTGTCCGAACGTCGTAACCGTACTTTATTGGATATGGTGCGATCTATGATGTCTCTTACCGATTTACCACTATCGTTTTGGGTCATGCATTAGAGACAGCTGCATTCACGTTAAATAAGGGCCTCATCTAAATCCGTTGAGACAACGCCTTAAGAACTGTGGTTTGGCAAGAAACCAAAGTTGTTGTTTCTTAAAGTTTGGGACTGCGATGCTTATGTGAAAAAGTTTCAACATGATAAGCTCGAACCCAAACCGGAGAAGTAAATCTTCATAGGATACCCAAAAGAGACTGTTGGGTACACCTTCTATCACAGATCCGAAGGCAAAATATTCATTGCTAAGAACGGATCCTTTCTAGAAAAAGAGTTTCTCTCGAAAGAAGTGAGTGGGAGGAAAGTAGAACTTGATGAGGTAATTGTACCTTCTCCCGGATTGGAAAATAGTACATCACAGGAAATTGTTCCAGTGATTCCTACACCAATTAGTAAGGAAGTTAATGATAATGATCATGAAACTTCGGATCAAGTTTCTACAGAACGTCGTAGATCAACCAGAGTACGTTCCGCACCAGAGTGGTACGGCAACCCAGTTCTGGAAATCATGTTACTAGACCATGATGAACCTACGAACTATGAGGAAGCGATGATGAGCCCAGATTCCGCAAAATGGCTTGAAGCCATGAAATCTGAGATGGGATCCATGTATGAGAACAAAGTGTCGACTTTGGTTGACTTGCCCGATGATCGGCAAGCCATCGAAAACAAATGGATCTTCAAGAGGAAGACCGACGCAGACGGTAATATTACTGTTTACAAAGCTCGACTTGTTGCGAAAGGTTTTCGACAAGTTCAAGGAGTTGACTACGATGAGACTTTCTCACCTATAGCGATGCTTAAGTCTGTCCGAATCATGTTAGCAATTGCCGCATTTTATGATTATGAAATCTGGCAAATGGATGTCAAAACTACATTCCTGAATGGATATCTCAAAGAAGAGTTGTATATGATACAACCAGAAGGTTTTGTCGATCCAAAAGGTGCTAACAAATTATGCAAGCTCCAGCGATCCATCTATGGACTGGTGCAAGCATCTCGGAGTTGGAATATACGCTTTGATGAGGTGATCAAAGCATATGGTTTTATACAGACTTTTGGAGAAGCCTGTAGTTACAAGAAGTGAGTGGGAGCACTACAACCTTTCTGATAAGTATATGTGAATGACATATTGTCGATCGGAAATGATGTAGAATTTTCTGGAAAGCATAAAGGAGTGTTTGAAAGGAGTTTTTCAAAGAAAGACCTCGGTGAAGCTGCTTACATATTGAGCATCAAGATCTATATAGATAGATCAAGACGCTTGATAAGACTTTCGATGAGTACATACCTTGATAAGATTTTGAAGTAGTTCAAAATGGATCAGTCAAAGAAGAAGTTCTTGCCTGACTTGTAAGGTGTGAAGTTGAGTAAGACTCAAAGCCAGACCACGGCAGAAAAATATAGAGAGAATGAAAGTCATTCCCTATGCCTCAGCCATAGGTTCTATAAAGTATGCCATGCTGTGTACAAAACACGTTGTGTACCTTGCCAAGAGTTTGACAGGGAGGTACAATAGTGATCCAGGAGTAGATCACTGTACAGCGGTCAAAATTATCCTTAGTAATTGGATGACTAAGGAAATATTTCTCGATTATGGAGGTGATAAAGAGTTCGTCGTAAAGGGTTACGCCGATGCAAGTTTTGACACTAAATCCAGATGACTCTAAGTATCAATCTGGATGCGTATTGAAAGTGGGAGCAATTAGCTAGAGTAGCTCCATGCAGAGCATTGTAGACATAGAAATTTGCGAAATACATAGGGATCTGTATATGACAGACCCGTTGACTAAACTTCTCTCACAAGCAAAACATGATCACACCTCATTACTCTTGGGTATTAATCACATAGAGATGTGAACTAGATTATTGACTCTAGTAAACCCTTTGGGTGTTGGTCACATGGTGATGTGAACTATGGGTGTTATTCACATAACGATGTGAACTATCGGTATTAAATCACATGGCGATGTGAGCTAGATTATTGACTCTAGTTCAAGTGGGAGACTGAAGGAAATATGCCCTAGAGGCAATAATAAAGATGTTATTTGTATTTCCTTATATCATGATAAATGTCTTTTATTCATGCTAGAATTGTATTAACCGGAAACTTAGTACATGTGTGAATACATAGACAAAACAGTATGTCCCTAGTATGCCTCTACTAGACTAGCTCATTGATCAAAGATGGTTATGTTTCCTAGCCATAGACATGTGTTGTCATTTGATCAACGAGATCACATCATTAGGAGAATGATGTGATGGACAAGACCCATCCGTTAGCATAGCACTATGATCGTTTAGTTTAAACTGCTATTGCTTTCTTCATGACTTATACATGTTCCTATGACTATGAGATTATGCAACTCCCGAATACCGTAGGAACACCTTGTGTGCTATCAAACGTCACAACGTAACTGGGTGATCATAAAGATGCTCTACAGGTGTCTCCGAAAGTATTCGTGGTATTGGCATAGATCAAGATTAGGATTTGTCACTCCGAGTGTCGGAGAGGTATCTCTGGGCCCTCTCGGTAACACACATCATAATAAGCCTTGCAAGCAAAAGACTAATGAGTTAGTCACGAGATGATGTGTTACGGAACGAGTAAAGAGACTTGCTGGTAACGAGATTGAACTAGGTATAAAGATACCGACGATCAAATCTCGGGCAAGTAACATACCGTTTGACAAAAGGAACAACGTATGTTGTTATGCGGTTCTGACCGATAAATGATCTTCGTAGAATATGTAGGAGCCAATATGAACATCCAGGTTCCGCTATTGGTTATTGACCGGAGATGAGTCTCGGTCATGTCTACATAGTTCTCGAACCCGTAGGGTCCGCACGCTTAACGCTTGATGACGATCGGTATTATGAGTTTATGAGTATTGATGTACCGAAGGTAGTTCGGAGTCCCGGATGAGATCACGGACATGACGAGGAGTCTCGGAATGTCCGAGACATAAAGATTGATATATTGGACGGCTATATTCGGACACCGGAAGTGTTCCGGAAAAGTTTCGGATTTATCGGGATTGCCGGAGGGGGTTACCGGAACCCCCTACGAGAGGGGATGGTCCATAGTGGGCCCAAAGGGAAAGAGAGAGGCTGCCCATAGGGCTGGCCGGTGCCCCACCTAGGATTCCTAGTTGGACTAGGATTGGGGGGGGGGGGCGCCACCTCTCCTATTCCTTTCCCCCTTCTTCCTTTTGGTGAATCCTACTAGGAATAGGATTGCAATCCTATTCCTAGTAGGACTCCTTCCCTAGCCGCACCAGGAAGGGCCGGCCGGCCTCCCTCCCTTGCTCCTTTATGTACGGGGGCAGGGGGGCACCCAAAGACACACAAGTTGAATTGTTTTAGCCGTGTGCGGTGCCCCCCTCCATAGAATCACACCTCGGTCGTACCGTCGCGGAGCTTAGGCGAAGCCCTGCGCCGGTGAACACATCATATCCGTCACCACGCCGTCGTGCTGACGAAACTCTCCCGTGAAGCTCAACTGGACCAAGAGCTCGTGGGACGTCATCAAGCTGAACGTGTGCTGAACGCGGAGGTGCCGTACGTTCGGTGCTTGATCGGTTGGATCGCGAAGAAGTTCGACAACATCAACCGCGTCACTTGACGCTTCCGCTCCCGGTCTACGAGGGTACGTAGACACACTCTTCCCTCTCGTTGCTATGCATCTGGTAGATAGATCTTGCGTGATCGTAGGAAAATTTTAAAATACTACGTTCCCCAACAGGTATACCCACCATTCCTTGCTCCATAAAGAATAATTATGTCAAAACTGCTTTATGTGATCTTGGAGCAGGAGTGAGTGTTATGCCTTTCTCTCTTTACAAGAGGCTTTGTTTAGAGAAGCTAATCCCTACAGATATCTCTCTTCAGATGGCTGACAAGTCAACCGCCGTTCCGATAGGTATTTGTGAGGATGTCCCTGTAGAAATTGCTAATTGTTTGATCCTTACTGATTTTGTTGTGCTTGACATGCCCGAGGATGGGAGCATGTCCATTATTCTTGGTAGACTTTTTCTTAACACCGCAGGTGCCATTATTGATTGCAATAAAGGAAAGGTTACCTTCAATGTGAATGATAAAGAACACACGGTGTATTTTCCAAAGAAGACCGACAAGAGGCATGGCCTCAACTCTATAGAAAATATCGAGACCATGAAGATTGGAGAATGGGACTGTCCACTACATGTGCACCACAAATACAAAACTATTATGGTGGGGACAATGTCTATTAAAGTTAAGGTGCAATGATCACTTCGTAAGAGGTGAGACTTTTTGCTCTATATATCGCCTGTTTGTTGGTAAGACTTGATCAACCTTACTAATGAGCATGTTTTATACAGGTAAAAAGTTGAGCTTGTTATGTTTTCATTTGTTTTAGCTTTTGTTATCCTTACTGTACCAAGTGTTTATGTTTTGAAGCTTCACAATACTAATCACTGCTTTAAGTTTTCAAAAAATCTTGCAGCTTTTTGAACTTCGAAAAATTTTCAACAGTGAAGTTTTCAGAAAAATTCCAGAAAAATAAAAATAAAAATTTCCATGTCGGGAGTGACCAAGAGGCACCTGGGGCTGACCAGGGGGGGCCACCAGTGGTCCAGGCGGCCAGCTGGCGCGGCCTGCCCCCTGGCCGCGCCCATAGGGCGCCTGGGGCCCACAAGACCCCCCTCCAGGTGAGTCTTCTTCCTCTCTCTCTCTTTCTCTCCAAAAACACGAGTTCTGCACTTGTTCTTGCGTTCTTGCTGCTCTTGGAGGCGATTTTCGATCTCTCTCTACAGCCCATCATTCGAGCTGAGATTTTGAACAAATACTCCCTGGTATGTAACTCCTCCACCCCTCCAATTAGATTTCTGATTGGTGGCTTCATTTGTGAGTATTTAGTAGTTCTTGGTGCTGTGTAGATGAGCTTGCATGCATGTGTAGAAATTTATTTTCCAAGTTTTGATGCAAGTTTATGCCTTATGTAAGTGAGTTGAGTAGTTTGCCTTAACCCACTTTGTTTAAATCCTTCTTTTTGTAATTTGCCAAAAATTTCAGAAATGAGTTTGTTAGGAAGGTCAAAGGGGTGGCTTGAGAAGAAGAGGCCCGCGCACTCCGATCGAGTTACTAGAGCCGCAGCCTCACCCTCGACTACTAGGGTGAGCTACAATGAAGATCATGTGCCCCTAGAGTTGTTGGAAGACACAAGTCCAGCATGTGCTATGATGTTTCCATGTGATGAATTCCTTGAAGCCGCGGGAATCAAGGATGAGTTTTATAATTTTTGTGCTAATGCAGGTCTGACACGGCTCGTCACGTGCCGTGTTACTCAGTATCAAAAACTCACCTCCGGTTTCATTAACAGTTTTAGATATAACCCTGATACTGGTGCTATTGAGTTTAAAATCTACAATGATCTTATCACCATGCCCTTGGGAAAGTTTTGTGAAATAATAGGTGTGCCAAACGTTGGGCGGACGGCTAAGATGACCTCTCAGCCCTCCGAGCTGAAAACCGTCTTCAACTCTCTCTGCAGCATGGGTACGAGGGATATTCATCGGTCAAAAATCTCCAGCATCTTATTCCCTCACCTTAGGTATTTTGCATATTATGTTGCTAGAGGGGTATTAGCTCGTGACAACACGAGCAACACTTCTGCGCCAGATATTGCTATCCTGGCAACCGCCCTCTCAGGGAGGTTCGATTATAATTTGGGTGCCTTAATTGCTCGACGCCTTGCTATGAACGGTAACAGGGGAGATTTATTTGGTGGCGTTTATGCCACACTTATTTTAGAATATCTTAAAGGCACCCCACACCCTGATGATAAGCCTTTTACTTACTTAATTTTTAATCTTGCTGATATGAAAAGGCATAAGTTTTTTACCATGACTTCTGAGCTTGGTAACCTTGTTTATATCTTGCGTTTCGGAACTACCGCTGAACGCGAGATCCGTCTACCTGCACCTCTTTTGTTTGATTTTTCTCACAGGAACGGATGGTCCTTTGATGTTATCCAGTTCGATGTGTTCATGGCCCAACATAAGTTTCATAGCCCCATGGAGGGGGTTGTGCCCGACGAGGAGGAGCACTGTGAGTTACCACCTTTTCAGGGGGAGACCGTCACCCAGTTTGGTGAAGGGTCTTCCTCTGCTTGGAGTACGGACCCTTCTTCGTGGGAGGATCCGAGGAGTTCGGTGTACGCGCCGGAATCCTTCTACGACCCTTGGACTCACCAGCATTCTCCCGGAGCAGGAGGCTCCTGGGGGCAGTAGCTACTACCAACTTAGGCCAAAAGCCTAAGCTTGCGGGAGTACGTGCCCTTCTCACTCTTCCATTGTATTATCCGTTTTATTCGCTTTGATCTTTTCGAAGTTTTTGCCCGTTCTTCTTTATTTCTTTCTTTGCAAAAACAACAAAAAGATTTTCTCTTTCTTTTGCTTTTGTTCAACCTTTGAAATAATCCAAAAAGATTTCCTTTCTCTCTCTAGTTTGCTTTGTTTTCAGAGTTCAGCTCGAGTCCGTGATGGCATTTAGTCATATTTCCTACGTTCGATCGTGCAAGTGACGAGGCAATAATGACGAAGATCGACTGAAGGGAAGCAACAAGGGAAAACCGGTATGAACTCTTCTTGTTTCTACTTTTGTATATATGCCTGTACTTATGATCTAGAGACCAGCTTGTAGCGACATAGTGCTATGTTTACAATGCTCTCCCAGTGGTTCATGCTTTCCTTGTGGCTAGTCTCAAATAGCTAGAGTATATAATGTGTTATTGAAATGATTTACATGCATTGCACTGTTCATAGTTTGGTATACTAAGGTGGTATTTCCCTTTGGAGAATTCTTGGATTGACTTGGCACATGTTTACACATGTTTAAGACTAAAAAGTCTGCTCTGCCTTGATGATCTTTGAGTTTCAGAATAGTTATATCACTTTCATGCCCGATTCAATGTTGCTTTGTCGCTCTGCATGATTATGACCGTTATTGCTCTCTAGTTGGTCGCTTCCCAGTCTCTTGCTAGCCTTCGCTCGTACTAAGCGGAATTCTGCTTGTGCATCCAAATCCTTTCAAACCAGTTATCCCATATGAGTCCACCATACCATCCTATGTGGTATTTACCTGCCATCCTAACGAAGACTTTCTTGTCCCATCACGAAATTATTCAAATTTACCCCTTTTTTGTGCCTCTATTTTAGCTCATGAGGAAGTAGTAGTTGATTCATGATCTTTTCAAGTTGGACAAGTTTTACCCCGGGATTGCATGTCTAATCTGCAAACCCCTAATACGAGAAGGAACTGGCATGAGTGTGCCCGGCTCATAAAAGATAATACAACAAACAAACCCTCCTTCACGCTTTGTTCATGAGAAATCAGAAAACATTTGGCAGTGATAAACAAAGGAGATTAAGGGGATGTGATCGTCCCCGTGCGGGAGCCGTTCCTCGAAACTTGTCCTGCTCGAGAAGTAATTGGGTTGTCCACTAGCATTCGTTGACGAAATATGCACCTCTCAAAAACATTTTTACCTCTGTTTTCAAAACCAAGAGCTCTGGTACATGTTTAGTCTTTGCTTCCAACCATGGGTTTTCAACCTCGCCATCAAATTCCACGGTTCGAGAGTCTCCACCTTCTTTCTTCAAAGCAACAACTAAGAGAGCATAATTGTCATTCTGAGTGTAATGTGCATTGTCCCAAAGTATTACATTGTCTTCTGCATGCTTGTGATATTATTTATTCTGAAATTCTTAGTTCTAGTCTCCTTTAAAACTCTGGAGGAGTTTCTGCATTTATGTTTTGCTTCACTCATGGAGGCTAGCGAGATACCACTCTAATATGTTCAAGCTATGTGCAATGTAATCTTGTCTTGATTTTCAGTAGCATATTATTTACTTTTGGTTATTTGTGATTGGTCACCTGAAAGAAGGATTGCTTCGTGCATTGTCCTCATAGCATTGTTTCAATACTTGCTAGACTCTTTTCGTAGTACATGCTTATATACATCTAATGAAGCAAAAGAGTTTGTCAAAGTTTTCTTTATCGCGTCCAGTTCGTTGAACTGAATTGCTTGAGGACAAGCAATATGCTAAGCTTGGGGGAGTTGATACGTCTCAAACGTATCTACTTTTCCAAACACTTCTGCTATTGTTTTGACCTCATTCTTGCATGATTTGAACTAAAATAACCCAGACTGACGCTGTTTTCAGCAGAGCTGCCTGTATGGTTTTATTGTGTGCAGGAAAACGGATTTTTAGGTGTCTCAGAAAATTCCACGAAAAATCACAGAAAATCCACGCACCCGAAGGAACCTTGTGCCAGAAGATGGACCAGAGGGCAGCCAGGGGGGCCCAGGCGCCCTGGTGGCACGACCCCACCCCTGGCCGCGCCGGGAGGCCGCCTGGACTGCTCCCACCTCCCCTGGTGCCCTACTTTGACCCGTATTTATCCCGTGACGAGAAAACCCTAGAACAGAACTCGTTTTCCCAGTTTCCGTCGCGGAGCCGCAGCCACCCTCTGTTCTTCTTCGGGAGGGCTAATCTGGAGGCTGATTTGGCCTCCGGAGAGGGGAGATCGTCGCCATCGTCATCATCATCACCACTCCATCCTCCCTCCATGACTTCTCCTTCCATGTGTGAGTAATTCCCTGATGTAGGCAAAGGGGATGGTAGGGATTGGATGAGTTAGATCATGTAATAGTTCATCAGATTGTTGGGGGCATGTTGCCTATCATCTACTATGGTGTTTATCATCTTTGCTTCAACTTGTTGCTCTTAATGCTTGTCACTTAGGGCCCGAGTGCCATGATTTCAGATCTGAACCATATGTGTTTGCATGAATATATTTGTGTTCTTGATCCTATCTACGAGTTGTTTGCACCTATTACGGTCCGGAACCGGCGATCCCAAAAGTGACAGCTTGGGACACCAAAGGGGATGGTCCATAGTTTGAGGATTACATGTATCCATTGAGTTTATTGCTTTGTTCCGGTGCTCTTTGACAGGAGCACCTTAATCTCCATAAGTTCCTTTTGGCCCCGTTCGTAGCGGGATGGTAGGACAAAAGATGTTGTGCAAGTTCTTATTGCAAGCACGTACAACTACCTGTGGGATACATGCCTAATGTTTGATATCTGCCTAGATGATCATTACTTTTCCGTGTGCCTTGCCCCAAGTTAGATTCATGATATATCTCATCCATGAAGCGCCCAACCATCCATCTCCCTAGCCTATAGTGTTTTAAATCCTACTGGTTACTAGTTGCTACTTTTGCTGTTTACTTTTGCTATTTACTTTTGCTATTTACTTTTACTGTCACCATCATCACTATCATATCACCGTTACCACTTATCTTTTGTTGCAAGTAAGTATATTTCAGGTGCGGTTGAATTGACAACTCAACTGTCACAGCTTATAAATACTCTTTGGCTCCCCGTGTGTCGAATCTATAAATTGGGTTATTCTTACCCGCGAAAACTATCTCGATCCCTTACGGTTGAGGGTTATCACATGCGTCATCGTCGCCGTGGCTGGAGAACCGGCCAAGGGATTACCCCAGACGCAGTCCTATACCACCATCACCCCGCCAACACCGGATCTGATAGCCAAAGGCACAGATCGGAAATCGCCAGAGGGGGGAGTGGAGCAGAGGAGGAGAAAAGCACGACCTTCAGATCTGGAGTGGAAGAAGCCCACGCCACGACCACCTCCTGCCGGCTCCTCGCTGCCCAAGTTGCCGAGGAGGCCGTCCGCCGCATCCCGCGCCCGCCACCTGCCGCGAAGGTGGCGCCGCCTCGCCGTCCGGGGCCGCCGCCCCTGAAGGAAATATGCCCTAGAGGCAATAATAAAGTTGTTATTTATTTTTCCTTATATCATGATAAATGTTTATTATTCATGCTAGAATTGTATTAACCCGAAACTTAGTACATGTGTGAATACATAGACAAAACAGAGTGTCCCTAGTATGCCTCTACTAGACTAGCTCATTGATCAAAGATGGTTATGTTTCCTAACCATAGACATGAGTTGTCATTTGATCAACGGGATCACATCATTAGAAGAATGATGTGATAGACAAGACCCATCCTTTAGCTTAGCACTATGATTGTTTAGTTTTACTGCTATTGCTTTCTTCATGACTTATACATGTTCCTATGACTATGAGATTATGCAACTCCCGAATACCGTAGGAACACCTTGTGTGCTATCAAACGTCACAACATAACTGGGTGATCATAAAGATGCTCTACAGGTGTCTCCGAAAGTATTCATGGTGTTGGCATAGATCAAGACTAGGATTTGTCACTCCGAGTGTCGGAGAGGTATCTCTGGGCCCTCTCGGTAATGCACATCATAATAAGCCTTGCAAGCAAAAGACTAATGAGTTAGTCACGAGATGATGTATTATGGAACGAGTAAAGAGACTTGCTGGTAACGAGATTGAACTAGGTATAGAGATACCGACGATCGAATCTCGGGCAAGTAACATACCAATGACAAAAGGAACAACGTATGTTGTTATGCGGTTTGACCGATAAAGATCTTCGTAGAATATGTAGGAACCAATATGAGCATCCAGGTTCCGCTATTGGTTATTGACCGGAGATGAGTCTCGGTCATGTCTACATAGTTCTTGAACCCGTAGGGTCCACACGCTTAATGTTTGATGACGATCGGTATTATTAGTTTATGAGTTTTGATGTACCGAAGGAGTTCGGAGTCCCGGATGAGACCGGGGACATGACGAGGAGTCTCGAAATGGTCGAGACGTAAAGTACGATATATTGGACGACTATATTCGGACATCGGAAAGGTTCCGAGTGATTCAGGTATTTTTCGGAGTATATGGGCCTTATTGGGCCATACGGGAATAGAGGAGAAAGGCCAAAAGGAAGGAGGCGCGCGCCCCCCTCTGGTCCGAATTGGACAAGGGGTGCAGCCCCCTTTTCCTTCTCCCTCTCCACCTCTTTCCTTCTCTCCTACTCCGGAAAGGAAAGGGGAATCCTACTAGGACTTGGGAGTCCTAGTAGGACTCCCCACACTTGGCGCGCCCCCTCTAGGGCCGGCCTCTCCCTTGCTCCTTTATATACGGGGGCAGGGGGGCACCCTAGGACACACAAGTTGAATTGTTTTAGCCGTGTGCAGTGCCCCTCTCCACAGAAACACACCTCGGTCATACCGTTGCAGTGCTTAGGCGAAGCCCTGCGTCGGTAGATACATCATATCTGTCACCACGCCGTCGTGATGGTGAAACTGTTAGAAATATGCCCTAGAGGCAATAATAAAAGTATTATTATTATATTTCCTTGTTCATGATAATTGTCTGTTATTCATGCTTGAATTGTATTGTACGGAAACAACGATACATGTGTGAATATATAGACCACAATGAGTCGCTGGTAGGCCTCTAGTTACCAGCTCGTTGATCAACAGATGGTCACGGTTTCCTGACCATGGACATAGGATGTCAGTGATGGCGGGATCACATCATTAGGAGAATGATGTGATGGACAAGACCCAATCCTGAGCATAGCACGAGATCGTATAGTTCGTAATGCATAAGCTTTTCGGTGTCAAGTATTTATTCCTTAGACCATGAGGTTGTACAACTCCCGGATACCGTAGGAATACTTTGGGTGTGCCAAACGTCACAACGTAACTGGGTGGCTATAAAGGTACGCATCGGGTATCACCGAAAGTGTCTGTTGAGTTGGTACGAACCGAGACTGGGATATTGTCACTCCGTGTGACGGAGAGGTACCTCTGGGCCCACTCGGTAAGACATCATCATAATGAGCTCAAAGTGACTATAGAGTTAGTCACGGGATGATGGATTACGGATCGAGTAAAGAGACTTGCCATGACGAGATTGAACAAGGTATCGGGAATACCGACGATCGAATCTCGGGCAAGTACCGTACCGATGGACAAAGGGAATGACATACGGGATTGAGTGAATCCTTGACACGGTGGTTCATCCGATAAAGATCATCGAGGAACACGTGGGAACCAACATGGGTATCCAGATCCCGCTATTGGTTATTGACCGTAGAGTCGTCTCGGTCATGTCTGCGTGTCTCCCGAACCCGTAGGGTCTACACACTTAAGGTTCGGTAACGCTAGGGTCGTAGAGATACATGCACGTGGAAACCCGAAAGTTGTTCGGAGTCCCAGATGAGATCCCGGATGACACGAGGAGTTTCGGAATGGTCCGGAGGTAAAGAATGATATATAGGAAGTCTAGTTTCGGCCATCGGGTGATCTCCGGGGGTCACCGGGAGTGTCTCGGGACCACCGGAGGGCCCCCGGGGGTCCACCGGATGGGGCCACCCATCCCGGTGGGGCCCCTAGGCCGCAAAGGGGAAGTGGCCAGCCCTAATGGGCTGGCGCACCACATGGGCTCTCCTCCCCATGCGCCTAGGGTTGAAACCCTAGGGGGGAGGGGGCGCCACCTTGCCTTGGGGGGCAAGGATCCCCCCTTGGCCGCCGCCCCACCCTGCAGATCCCATCTGCAGGGCCGGCGCACCCCCTGGCCCCCTATATATATATGTGGGGGGGGGGGGAGAGGGCAGTCGCACCCTTGCCCTGGCGCCTCTCCCCCTCCCGTCACACCTCCGTTTCCTTAACGCAGGGCGCCCGGCGAAGCCCTGCAGGATTCTCCACTGCATCCACCACCACGCCGTTGTGCTGCTGGATCTCCGACGACCTCTCCTCCCCCCTTGCTGGATCAAGAAGGAGGTGACATTGCTGTACCGAACGTGTGTTGAACGCGGAGGTGCCGTCCGTTCGGCGCTAGATCATCGGTGACGAAGAACGCGAAGAGTACAACTACTTCATCCACGCTTCTTCGATAGCTTCTGCTCGCAATCTCCATAACGGTATGTAGATGCACTCTTATTTGCTCGTTGCTAGATGTCTCCTTATTTGGATCTTGGTGAAAGCGTAGAAATTTTTTGAATTCTGCTATGTTACCCAACAGTGGCATCTGAGCTAGGTCTTATGCGTAGCATCTTGCACGAGTAGAACACAAAACAGTTGTGGGCGTTTGAGTTCGTTCAATTTTCTTGCCGTTACTAGTCAATCTTGATTCGGTGGTATTGTGGGATGAAGCGGCCCGGACCGAATTTACACGTACGCTTACGTGAGACTGGTTCCACCGACAGACATGCACAAGATGCATAAGGTGGCTGGCGGGTGTCTGTCTCTCCTACTTTAGTCGGATCAGATTCGATGAAAAGGGTCCTTATGAAGGGTAAATAGAAATTGACAAATCACGTTGTGGTTTTGGCGTAGGTAAGAAACGTTCTTGCTAGAAAACCTATAGAAGCCACGTAAAACTTGCAACAACAATTAGAGGACGTCTAACTTGTTTTTGCAGCATGTGCTATGTGACGTGGTATGGACAAAAGAAGATGTGATGAATGATATATGTGATGTATGAGATTGATCATGTTTTTGTAATAGGGAATCACGACTTGCATGTCGATGAACTTGACAACCGGTAGGAGCCATAGGAGTTGTCTTAATTATTGTATGACCCGCGTGTCACTGAATAAACGCTATGTAATTACTTTACTTTATTGCTAAACGTTAGCCATAGTAGTAGAAGTAATAGTTGGCGTGACGACTTCTTCAAGACACGATGATGGAGATCATGATGATGAAGATCATGGTGTCGAGCCGGTGACAAGATGATCATGGTGCCCCGAAGATGGAGATCCAAGGAGCAAGATGATATTGGCCATATCATGTCACTTTAATTGATTGCATGTGATGTTTATCATGTTTATGCATCTTGTTTAATTAGAACGACGGTAGTAAATAAGATGATCTCTCACTAAAAATTTCAAGAATTGTGTTCCCCCTAACTGTGGACCGTTGCTAAAGTTTGTTGCTCCGAAGCACCACGTGATGATCGGGTGTGATAGGTTCTAACATTCGCATACAACGGGTGTAAGCCAGATTTACACACGCGATACACTTAGGGTTCACTTGACGAGCCTAGCATGTACAGACATGGCCTCGAAACACGGAAGACCGAAAGGTCGAACACGAGTCGTATAGAAGATACGATCAACATGAAGATGTTCACCGTTGATGACTAGTCCGTCTCACGTGATGATCGGACACGGGCTAGTCGATTCGGATCGTGTATCACTTAGATGACTAGAGAGATGTCATTCTGAGTGGGAGTTCATTAAAATTTGATTAAGATGAACTTAATTATCATGAACTTAGTCTAAATTCTTTACAATATCTCTTGTAGATCAAATGGCCCACGCTCCAGTTTCCCTCAACTTCAACGCGTTCCTAGAGAAAACCAAGCTGAAAGACGATGGTAGCAACTATACGGATTGGGTCCGTAACCTGAGGATTATCCTCATAGCTGCCAAGAGATCTTATGTCCTTGAAGCACCGCTAGGTGATGCACCTGCTCCCGATGCGGCCCAAGACGTTTTGAACGTCTAGCAGTCGTGTAGTGATGATTACTCCCTGGTTCAGTGCGGCATGCTTTACAGCTTAGAGTCGGGGCTCCAAAAACGTTTTGAGCACCACGGAGCATATGAGATGTTCGAAGAGCTGAAAATGGTTTTCCAAGCTCATGCCCGAGTCGAGAGATATGATGTCTCCGACGCATTCTACAGCTGTAAGATGGAGGAAAATAGTTCTGTCAGTGAGCACATCCTCAAGATTTCTTGATTGCACAACCGCTTGGCTCAGCTGGGAATGAATCTCCCAGATGAAGCGGTCGTTGACAGAATACTCCAGTCGCTCCCACCAAGCTTCAAGAGCTTCGTGTTGAACTTCAATATGCAGGGGATGGAGAAGTCCATTCCCGAGGTGTATTCGATGCTGAAATCAGCGGAGGTGGACATCAAGAAAGAACATCAAGTGTTGATGGTCAATAAAACCACTAAGTTCAAGAAAGGCAAGGGTAAGAAGAACTTCAAGAAGGACGGCAAGGGAGTTGCCGCGCCCGGTAAACCAGTTGCCGGGAAGAAGCCAAAGCATGGACCCAAGCCTGAGACGGAGTGCTTTTGCAAGGGAACGGGTCACTGGAAGCGGAACTGCCCCAAATATTTAGCAGACAAGAAGGCCGGCAACGTCAAAGGTATATATGATATACATGTTATTGATGTGTACCTTACCAGCACTCGTAGTAGCTCCTGGGTATTTGATACCGGTGCAGTTGCTCACATTTGTAACTCAAAACAGGAGCTGCGGAATAAGCGGAGACTGGCGAAGGATGAGGTGACGATGCGCGTCGGGAATGGTTCCAAGGTCGATGTGATCGTCGTCGGCACGCTACCTCTACATCTACCCTCGGGATTAGTTTTAAACCTTAATAATTGTTATTTAGTACCAACTTTGAGCATGAACATTGTATCTGGATCTCGTCTTATGCGAGATGGCTACTCTTTCAAATCGGAGAATAATGGTTGTTCTATTTATTTGAGAGATATGTTTTATGGTCATGCCCCGATGGTCAATGGTTTATTTTTGATGAATCTCGAACGTGATGATACACATATTTATAGTGTAGATGCCAAAAGATGTAAAGTTTATAATGATAGTCCCACATACTTGTGGCATTGCCGCCTTGGTCATATTGGTGTCAAACGTATGAAGAAGCTCCATTCAGATGGACTGCTGGAGTCTCTTGATTATGAATCATTTGACATGTGCGAACCATGCCTATTGGGCAAGATGACCAAGACTCCGTTCTCCGGAACAATGGAGCGAGCAACCAACTTGTTGGAAATCATACATACCGATGTGTGCGGTCCAATGAGTGTTGAGGCTCGCGGAGGCTATCGTTATGTTCTCACCCTCACAGATGACTTGAGTAGATACGGGTATATCTATTTGATGAAACACAATTCTGAGACCTTTGAAAAGTTCAAGGAATTTCAGAATGAGGTGGAGAATCAACGTGACAGAAAAATAAAGTTCTTACGATCAGATCGTGGGGGTGAATATTTAAGTCATGAATTTGGCACACACCTTAGGAGCTGTGGAATTGTTTCACAATTGACACCGCCCGGAACACCTCAACGTAACGGTGTGTCCGAACGTCGAAATCGTACTCTGTTGGACATGGTGCGATCTATGATGTCCCTCACCGATCTACCGCTATCTTTTTGGGGTTATGCTTTAGAGACTACCGCATTCACTTTAAATAGGGCTCCGTCAAAATCCGTTGAGACGACTCCGTATGAACTTTGGTTTGGCAAGAAACCGAAGCTGTCGTTTCTAAAAGGTTGGGGTTGCGATGCTTATGTCAAGAAACTTCAACCTGAAAAGCTCGAACCCAAATCGGAAAAATGCGTCTTCATAGGATACCCAAAGGAAACGATTGGGTACACCTTCTACCACATATCCGAAGGCAAAGTCTTTGTTGCCAAGAATTGATGTTTTCTGGAGAAAGAGTTTCTCTCGAAAGAAGTGAGTGGGAGGAAAGTAGAACTTGATGAGGTGACAGTCACCCCTCCTGAACCGGAAAGTAGCGCAGCGCAGGAAACTGTTCCTGAGGTGCCTGCACCGACAAGGGAGGAAGTTGATGATAATGATCATGAAGAAACAGATCAAGTTACTACTGAAATTCGAAGGTCCACTAGGGCACGTTCCGCACCAGAGTGGTACGGCAACCCTGTCCTGGAAATCATGTTGTTAGACAACGGTGAACCTTTGAACTATGAAGAAGCGATGGCGGGCCCGGATTCCAATAAATGGCTTGGAGCCTTGAAATCCGAGATAGAATCCATGTATGAAAACAAAGTATGGACTTTGGTGGACTTGCCTGATGATAGGCACGCCATAGAAAACAAATGGATATTTAAGAAGAAGACAGAAGCAGATGGTAATGTGACCATCTATAAGGCTCGGCTTGTCGCTAAGGGTTATCGACAAGTTCAAGGGATTGACTACGACGAGACTTTCTCTCCCGTAGCGATGCTGAAGTCAGTCAGAATCATGCTAGCTATTGCCGCATTCTATGATTATGAGATATGGCAAATGGACGTCAAAACAACATTCCTTAATGGCTTCCTCAAGGAAGAGTTGTATATGATGCAGCCGGAAGGTTTTGTCGATCCAGAAAACGCTAACAAGGTATGCAAGCTCCAGCGCTCGATTTACGGGCTGGTGCAAGCATCTCGGAGTTGGAATATTCGCTTTAATGATGTGATCAAAGCGTTTGGCTTTATACAGACTTATGGAGAAGCCTGTATCTACAAGAAAGTGAGTGGGCGCTCTGTAGCATTTCTCATATTATATGTGGATGACATATTGCTGATGGGAAATGATATAGAATTCTTGGAAAGCATAAAGGCCTACTTGAATAAGAGTTTTTCAATGAAGGACCTTGGAGAAGCTGCTTACATATTAGGCATCAAAATCTATAGAGATAGATCAAGACGCCTCATTGGTCTTTCACAAAGTACATACCTTGACAAGATATTGAAAAAGTTCAATATGGATCAGTCAAAGAAGAGATTCTTGCCTGTTTTGCAAGGTATGAGATTGAGCAAGGCTCAGTCGCCGACCACGACAGAAGATAGAGAAAAGATGAGTGTCATTCCCTATGCCTCGGCCATAGGTTCTATCATGTATGCCATGCTGTGTACCAGACCTGATGTGAACCTTGCCATAAGTTTGGTAGGGAGGTACCAAAGTGATTCCGGTACGGAACACTGGACAGCGGTCAAGAACATCCTGAAGTACCTGAAAAGGACTGAGGATATGTTTCTCGTTTATGGAGGTGACGAAGAGCTCGTCGTAAAGGGTTACGTCGATGCTAGCTTCGACACAGATCTGGATGACTCAAAGTCTCAAACCGGATACGTGTATATTTTGAATGGTGGGGCAGTCAGCTGGTGCAGTTGCAAGCAGAGCGTCGTGGCGCATTCTACATGTGAAGCGGAGTACATAGCTGCTTGCGAAGCAGCACAGGAAGGAGTCTGGATGAAGGAGTTCATCACCGACCTAGGAGTCATTCCAAGCGCGTCAAGCCCAATGACTCTCTTCTGTGACAACACTGGTGCTATTGCTATTACCATTGAGCCCAGGTTTCACAAGAAGACCAAGCACATCAAGCGCCATTTCAACTCCATCCGGAATTATGTTCAAGATGGAGATATAGATATTTGTAAAGTGCATACGGATCTGAATGTTGCAGACCCGTTGACTAAACCTCTTCCACGGGCAAAACATGATCAACACCAGAACTCTATGGGTGTTCGATTCATCACAATGTAACTAGATTATTGACTCTAGTGCAAGTGGGAGACTGTTGGAAATATGCCCTAGAGGCAATAATAAAAGTATTATTATTATATTTCCTTGTTCATGATAATTGTCTGTTATTCATGCTTGAATTGTATTGTACGGAAACAGCGATACATGTGTGAATATATAGACCACAATGAGTCCCTGGTAGGCCTCTAGTTACCAGCTCGTTGATCAACAGATGGTCACGGTTTCCTGACCATGGACATAGGATGTCAGTGATAGCGGGATCACATCATTAGGAGAATGATGTGATGGACAAGACCCAATCCTGAGCATAGCACGAGATCGTATAGTTCGTAATGCATAAGCTTTTCGGTGTCAAGTATTTATTTCTTAGACCATGAGGTTGTACAACTCCCAGATACCGTAGGAATACTTTGGGTGTGCCAAACGTCACAACGTAACTGGGTGGCTATAAAGGTACGCATCGGGTATCACCGAAAGTGTCTGTTGAGTTGGTACGAACCGAGACTGGGATATTGTCACTCCGTGTGACGGAGAGGTACCTCTGGGCCCACTCGGTAAGACATCATGATAATGAGCTCAAAGTGACTAAAGAGTTAGTCACGGGATGATGGATTACGGATCGAGTAAAGAGACTTGCCATGACGAGATTGAACAAGGTATCAGGAATACCGACGATCGAATCTCGGGCAAGTACCGTACCGATGGACAAAGGGAATGACATACGGGATTGAGTGAATCCTTGACACGGTGGTTCATCCGATGAAGATCATCGAGGAACCCTGGGAACCAACATGGGTATCCAGATCCCGTTGTTGGTTATTGACCGAAGAGTCGTCTCGGTCATGTCTGCGTGTCTCCCGAACCTGTAGGGTCTACACACTTAAGGTTCGGTAACGCTAGGGTCGTAGAGATACATGCACGTGGAAACCCGAAAGTTGTTTGGAGTCCCGGATGAGATCCCGGACGACATGAGGAGTTCCGGAATGGTCCGGAGGTAAAGAATGATATATAGGAAGTCCAGTTTCGGCCATCGGGTGATCTCCGGGGGTCACCGGGAGTGTCCCGGGACCACCGGAGGGGCCCCGGGGGTCCACCGGGTGGGGCCACCAATCCCGGTGGGGCCCCTAGGCCGCAAAGGGGAAGTGGCCAGCCCTAATGGGCTGGCGCACCACATGGGCCCTCCTCCCCATGCGCCTAGGGTTGAAACCCTAGGGGGGAGGGGGCGCCACCTTGCCTTGGGGGGCAAGGATCCCCCCTTGGCCGCCACCCCACGCTGCAGATCCCATCTGCAGGGCCGGCGCCCCCCCTGGCCCCCTATATATATGTGGGGGGGAGAGGGCAGCCACACCCTTGCCCTGGCGCCTCTCCCCCTCCCGTACACCTCCGTCTCCTTAACGCAGGGCGCCCGGCGAAGCCCTGCAGGATTCTCCACTGCATCCACCACCACGCCGCTGTGCTGCTGGATCTCCGACGACCTCTCCTCCCCCCTTGCTGGATCAAGAAGGAGGTGACGTTGCTGTACCGGACGTGTGTTGAACGCGGAGGTGCCGTCCGTTCGGCGCTAGATCATCAGTGACGAAGAACGCGAAGAGTACGAATACTTCATCCACGCTTCTTCGATAGCTTCCGCTCGCAATCTCCATAACGGTATGTAGATGCACTCTTATTTGCTCGTTGCTAGATGTCTCCTTAGTTGGATCTTGGTGAAAGCGTAGAATTTTTTTGAATTCTGCTACGTTACCCAACAGAAACTGTCCCGTGAAGCTCAACTGGATCAAGAGCTCGTGGGACGTTATCAGGCTGAACGTGTGCTGAACACGGAGGTGCCGTACGTTCGGTGCTTGATCGATTGGATCGCGAAGAAGTTCGACTACATCAACCGCGTCACTTGACGCTTCCGCTCCCGGTCTACGAGGGTACGTAGACACACTCTCCCCCTCGTTGCTATGCATCTAGTAGATAGATCTTACGTGATCGAAGGAAAATTTTGAAAATACTACGTTCCCCAACAGTGGTATCAGAGTCAGGTCTATGCGTAGATGATATGCATGAGTAGAACACAATGAGTTGTGGGCGATACTAGTCATACTGCTTACCAGCATGTCATACTTTACTTCGGCGGTATTGTGAGATGAAGCGGCCTGGACCGACATTACGCGTACGCTTACGCGAGACTGGTTTCACCGTTATGAGCACTCGTTGCTTAAAGGTGACTGGCGGGTGTCTATCTCTCTCACTTTAGCTAAATCAAGTGTGGCTACGCCCGGTCCTTGTGAAGGTTAAAACAGCACATACTTGACGAAACATCGTTGTGGTTTTGTATGAGTAGGTAAGAACGGTTCTTGCTAAGCCCGTAGCAGCCATGTAAAACTTGCAACAACAAAGTAGAGGACGTTTAACTTGTTTTTGCAGGGCATGTTGTGATGTGATATGGTCAAGACATGATGAGTTATACGGTTTTGTATGAGATGATCATGTTTTGTAAAGTTATCGGCAACTGGCAGGAGCCATATGGTTGTCGCTTTATTGTATGAAATGCAATCGCCATGTAATTGCTTTACTTTATCACTAAGCAGTAGCGATAGTCGTAGAAGCAATAGTTGGCGAGACGACAACGATGCTACAATGGAGATCAAGGTGTCGCGCCGGTGACAAAGGTGATCATGACGGTGCTTTGGAGATGGAGATCAAAAGCACAAGATGATGATGGCCATATCATGTCACATATTTTGATTTGCATGTGATGTTTATCTTATTATGCTTCTTATTTTTCTTAGAACGACGGTACCATTATAAGATGATTGATACGTCTCAAACGTATCTACTTTTCCAAACACTTTTTGATATTGTTTTGGCCTCATTCTTGCATGATTTGGACTAAACTAACCCGGACTGACGCTGTTTTCAGCAGAGCTGCCTGTATGGTTTATTTGTGTGCAGGAAAACGGATTTTTAGGTATCTCAGAAAAATCCACGAGAAATCACAGAAAATCCACGCACCCGAAGGAACCAGGAGCCAGAAGTGGGGCCAGAGGGGGGCCAGGGGGTGCCCAGGCGCCCTGTGGGCGCGCCCCCCCTGGGCCGCGCCGGGGGCCGCCTGGGTGGGTCCCACACCCCCTAGTGCCCTACTTTGCCTCGTATTTTTACTCCCGACGCAGAAACCCCAGATCAGAAGTTCTTTCGCAGTTTTCCGTCGCGGAGCCGCCGCCACCCTCTGTTCTTCTTCGGGAGGGCTAATCTGGAGGCTGATTTGGCCTCCGGAGAGGGGAGATCGTCGCCATCGTCATCATCATCACCACTCCATGATCCCTCCATGACTTCTCCCTCCATGTGTGAGTAATTCCCCTGCTGTAGGCGAAGGGGATGGTAGGGATTGGATGAGTTAGATCATGTAATAGTTTATCAGATCGTTGGGGGCATGTTGCCTATCATCTACTATGGTGTTTATCATCTTTGCTTCAACTTGTTATTCTTAATGCTTGACACTTAGGGCCCGAGTGCCATGATTTCAGATCTGAACCATATGTGTTTGCATGAATATATTTGTGTTCGTGATCCTATCTATGAGTTGTTTGCACCTATTACGGTTCGGAACCGGCGATCCCAAAAGTGACAGCTTGGGACACCAAAGGGGATGGTCCGTAGTTTGAGGATTACATGTATCCATTGAGTTCATTGCTTTGTTCCGGTGCTCTTTGACAGGAGCACCTTAATATCCATAAGTTCCTTTTGGCCCCGTTTTCTGGCGCTGTTGCAGGGGAGCATAGCAATATTTACAAGTCTACTTGAGAGTTGTGCTGGTTGTGTTTTCAGGAAAAGAACTCCGGACGATGCGGAAGATCTGATGGGCAGGATTGCCAAAAACCATGAAGATTGGTCCGTCCCTGAACCACCTCCACCAACAAAGAAGAGGGGCATGTTTGTTCTGAGCCCCGAGGATATGCGAGAAGCAAAGAAGTCTATTAAAGAGGAAGGTATTAAAGCTGAAGACGTAAAGAATCTACCCCCTATTGAGAAGCTGTGTGAGCCTACCACTCACCCTCCTATGGTAGAGATGAAGAGCCAACTATTGATCCCAACAGTGTATCTATCTCCGATGCTGAGACTGAAGACGGTGCTGAACCTGAAGGTAATGATAATGAGAAGAATGATCCGCCTGAAGTTCGAGAAGAAGAAGCACCTGACAAACGTAAGAGGTACACTAAAGAAGACTTCATCGCAAGAAAACATGGGAAGGAAAGAGAACCATGGGTACAGAAACCCATGCCCTTTCCAGTGGCAAGATTCCTGAGAAGCTCGGTGATCCAGGTATACCCACCATTCCTTGCTCCATAAAGAATAATTATGTCAAAACTGCTTTATGTGATCTTGGAGCAGGAGTGAGTGTTATGCCTCTCTCTCTTTACGAGAGGCTTTGTTTAGAGAAACTAATTCCTACAGATATCTCCCTTCAGATGGCTGACAAGTCAACCACTGTTCCGATAGGTATTTGTGAGGATGTTCCCATAGAAGTTGCTAATTGTTTAATTCTTACTGATTTTGTTGTGCTTGACATGCCCGAGGATGGGAGCATGTCCATTATTCTTGGTAGACCTTTTCTTAACACCGCAGGTGCTATTATTGATTGCAATAAAGGGAAGGTTACCTTCCATGTGAATGATAAAGAACACACGGTATATTTTCCGAAGAAGATCGACAGGAGGCATGGCCTCAACTCTATAGAGAATATCGAGACCGTGAAAATTGGAGAATGGGATTGTCCACTACATGTGCCTCACAAATACAAAACTATCATGGTAGGGACAATGTCCATCAAAGTAAAGGTTCAGTGATTACTTCGCAAGAGGTGAGACTTTTTGCTCTATATATCGCTTGTTTGTTGGTAAGACTTGATCAACCTTACTAGTAAACATGTTTTATATGGATACAGAGTTGAGCTTGTTATGTTTTCACTTGTTTTTAGTTTTGTCCTACTTGTTGTACCAAGTATTTATGTTTTTGAAGCTTCACAATACTACTAACTGCTTCAAGTTTTCAGAGAGTTTCGCAGCTTTTTGAACTTCGAAAAAATTTCAACAGTGAAGTTTTCAGGAAAATTCCAGAAAAATTATAATAAAAAATTCCACGTCGGGAGAGACCCAGAGGGGCCTGGGGCCAGCCAGGGGGGCCACTAGTGGCCCAGGCGGCCAGCTGGCGCGGCCCAGCCCCTGGCCGCGCCCATAGGGCGCCTGGGGCCCACGGGACCCCCCTCCAGGTATGTCTTCTTCCTCCCTATCTCTCTTTCTCCAAAAACACGAGTTCTGCTCTTGTTCTTGTGTTCTTGCTGTTCTTGGAGGCGATTCTTCGATCTCTCTCTACAGCCCATCATTTGAGCTGAAATTTTGAGCAAATACACCCTGGTATGTGACTCCTCCACCCCTCCAATTAGATTTTTGATTGGTGGCCTCATTTGTGAGTATTTAGCAGTTCTTGGTGCTGTAGAGATGAGCTTGCATGCATATGTAGAAAGTTATTTTTCAAGTTTTGATTCAAGTTTATGCCTTGGGCAAGTGAGTCGAGTAGTTTGCCTTAGCTCACTTTGTTTTAATCCTCGTTTTTGTAAATTGTAAAAAATTTCAGAAATGAGTTTGTTAGGAAGGGCAAAAGGGTGGCTTGAGAAGAGGAGGCACCCCACACCCTGATGATACTCCTTTTACTTATTTAACCTTTGATCTTGCTGCTATGAAAAGGCATAAGTTTGTTACCATGGGTTCTGAGCTTGATAATCTTGTTTATATCTTGCGTTTTGGAACTGCCGCGGAACGCGAGATCCGTCTACCTGCACCTCTTTTGTTTGATTTTTCTCGCAGGAACGGATGGTCTTTTGATGTTGTTCAGTTCGATGAGTTCATGGTCCAGCATCAGTTTCATAACCCCATGGAGGGGGTTGTGCCCGACGAGGAGGAGCACGGTGAGTTACCACCTTTTCAGGAAGAGACCGCCACCGAGTTTGCTGAAGGTTCTTCCTCTGTTTGGCGTTCGGAACCTTCCTCGTGGGAGACTCCGAGGAGTTCGGTGTACGCGCCAGCATCCTTCTACGACCCTTGGACTCACCACCATACCCCTGGAGCAGGAGGCTCCTGGGGGCAGTAGCTGCTACCAACTTAGGCCAAAAGCCTAAGCTTGGGGGAGTACGTGCCCTTCTCACTTTTCCATTGTATTATCCGTTTTATTCACTTTGATCTTTTCGAAGTTTTTGCCCGTTCTTCTTTGTTTCTCTCTTTGCAAAAACAACAAAAAGATTTTCTCTTTCTTTTGCTTTTATTCAACCTTTGAAAAAAACAAAAAGATTTCCTTTCTCTCTTTAGTTTGCTTTGTTTTCAGAGATCAGCTCGAGTCCGTGATGGCATTTGATTACATTTCCTACGTTCGATCGTGCAAGTGACAAGCAGTAATGACGAAGATCGACTGAAGGGGAGCAACAAGGAAGACCGGTATGAACTCTTTTTGTTTCTACTTTTGTACATATGCCTGTACTTATGATCTAGAGACCAGCTTGTAGCGACATAGTGCTATGTTTACAATGCTCTTCCAGTGGTTCATGCTTTCCTTGTGGCTAGTCTCGAATAACTAGAGTATATAATGTGTTATTGAAATGATCTAGATGCATTGCACTGTTCATAGTCTGGTATACTAAGGTGGTATTTCCCTTTAGAGAATTTTTGGATTGACTTGGCACATGCTTACACATGTTTAAGACTAAAAAGTCTACTCTGCCTTGATGATCTTTGAGTTTTAGAATAGTTATATCACTTTCATGCCCGATTCAATGTTGCTTTGTCGCTCTGCATGATTATGGCCGTTATTGCTCTCTAGTTGGTCGCTTCCCAGTCTTTTGCTAAACCTCCACCTGTACTAAGCGGAAGGACTGCTTGTGCATCCAAACCCTTTTAAACCAGTTATGCCATATGAGTCCACTATACCTTCCTATACATGGTATTTACCTGCCATTCCTAACGAAGACTTTCATGTACCATCTCGAAACTAATCAAAATCATTTCCCTTTTGTGCCTATGTTTTAGCTCATGAGGAAGTAGTAGTTAATTCATAATCTTTTTAAGTTGGACAAGTTTCACCCCTGGATTGCATGTATAATGTGCAAACCCCTAATATGAAAAGGAACTGGCATTGAGTGCGCCCGGCTCAAAAAGATAATATAACAAACAAACCCTCCTTCACGCTTTGTTCATGAGAAATCAGAAAACTTTGGCAGTGATAAACAAAGGAGATTAAGAGGATGTGATCGTCCTCATGCGGGAGCCGTTCCTCGAGACTTGTCCACTCAAAAAGTGATTGAGTTATCTGCTAGCATTCGTTGACGAAATATGCACTTCTCAAAACATGTTTATCTCTGTTTTTAAAACCAAGAGCTCTGGTACATGTTTAGTTTTTGTTTCCGATCACGGGTTTTCAACTTTGCCAATAAAAGCCACGGTTCGAGAGTCTCACCTTCTTTCTTCAAAGCACCAACTAGGAGAGCATAATTGTCATTCTGAGTGTAACGTGCATTGTCCCAAAGTATTACATTGTCTTCTGCATACTTGTGATATGATTTATTCTGAAATTCTCAGTTCTAGTCTCCTTTAAAACTCTGGAGGAGTCTCTGCATTTATGTTTTGCTTCACTCATGGAGGCTAGCGAGATACCACCCTAATATGCTCAAGCTATGTGCAATGTAATATTGTCTTGATTTTCAGTAATATATTATTTACTTTTAAGTATTTGTGACTGGTCACTTGAAAGAAGGATTGCTCCTTGCATTGTCCTCATAAGTACTGTTTCAATACTTGCTAAACTCTTTTCGTAGTGCATGCTTATATACATCTAATGAAGCAAAAGAGTTTGTCAAAGTTTTCTTTGTCGCGTCCAGTTCGTTGAACTGAATTGCTTGAGGACAAGCAATATGCTAAGCTTGGGGGAGTTGATACGTCTCAAACGTATCTACTTTTCCAAACACTTTTTGATATTGTTTTGGCCTCATTCTTGCATGATTTGGACTAAACTAACCCGGACTGACGCTGTTTTCAGCAGAGCTGCCTGTATGGTTTATTTGTGTGCAGGAAAACGGATTTTTAGGTATCTCAGAAAAATCCACGAAAAATCACAGAAAATCCACGCACCGAAGGAACCAGGAGCCAGAAGTGGGGCCAGAGGGGGGCCAGGGGTTGCCCAGGCGCCCTGTGGGCGCGCCCCCCCTGGGCCGCGCCGGGGGGCCGCCTGGGTGGGTCCCACACCCCCTGGTGCCCTACTTTGCCTCGTATTTTTACTCCCGACGCAGAAACCCCAGATCAGAAGTTCTTTCGCAGTTTTCCGTCGCGGAGCCGCCGCCACCCTCTGTTCTTCCTCGGGAGGGCTAATCTGGAGGCTGATTTGGCCTCCGGAGAGGGGAGATCGTCGCCATCGTCATCATCATCACCACTCCATCATCCCTCCATGACTTCTCCCTCCATGTGTGAGTAATTCCCCTGCTGTAGGCGAAGGGGATGGTAGGGATTGGATGAGTTAGATCATGTAATAGTTTATCAGATCGTTGGGGGCATGTTGCCTATCATCTACTATGGTGTTTATCATCTTTGCTTCAACTTGTTATTCTTAATGCTTGACACTTAGGGCCCGAGTTCCATGATTTCAGATCTGAACCATATGTGTTTGCATGAATATATTTGTGTTCGTGATCCTATCTATGAGTTGTTTGCACCTATTACGGTTCGGAACCGGCAATCCCAAAAGTGACAGCTTGGGACACCAAAGGGGATGGTCCGTAGTTTGAGGATTACATGTATCCATTGAGTTCATTGCTTTGTTCCGGTGCTCTTTGACAGGAGCACCTTAATATCCATAAGTTCCTTTTGGCCCCGTTCGTAGCGGGATGGTAGGACAAAAGATGTTGTGCAAGTTCTTATTGCAAGCACGTACAACTACCTATGGGATACATGCCTAATGTTTGATATTTGCCTAGATGATCATTACTTTTCCGTGTGCCGTGCCCCAAGTTAGAATCTATCTCATCCATGCAGCGCCCAACCATCCATCTCCCTAGCCTACTGTGTTTTAAACCCTGCTTGTCACTAGTTGCTACTTTTGCCATTTACCTTTTGCTATTTACTTTTACTGTTTACTTTTACTATCACTATCATCACTATCATATCACTGTTACCACTTATCTTTTGTTGCAAGTAAGTATATTTCAGGTGCGGTTGAATTGACAACTCAACTGTCAAAGCTTATAAATACTCTTTGGCTCCCCGTGTGTCGAATCAATAAATTGGGTTATTCTTACCCGCGAAGACTATCTCGATCCCTTACGGTTGAGGGTTATCAATGATCCCTTACAAAATTTCAAGGTACAAGTGTTGTCCCTGAGTATGCACCCTTGCGAAAGTTCTTCGTGCCAAGACACCACGTGATGATCGGGTGTGATAAGCTCTACGTTCAAATACAACGGGTGTAAGACAGTTTTGCACACGTAGAATACTCGGGTTAAACTTGATGAGCCTAGCATATGCAGATATGGCCTCGGAACACTGGAGACCGAAAGGTCGAGCATGAATCATATAGTAGATATGATCAACATAAGATGTTCACCATTGAAACTACTCCATCTCACGTGATGATCGGGCATGGTTTAGTTGATTTGGATCACGTGATCATTTAGATGACTAGAGGGATGTCTATCTAAGTGGGAGTTCTTAAGTAATATGATTAAATTGAACTTTAATTTATCATGAACTTAGTCCTCGTAGTATTAGCATATCTATGTTGTAGATCAATAGCTCACGATGTTGCTCCCCGTTTATTTTTTATATGTTCCTAGAGAAAACTAAGTTGAAAGATGTTAGTAGCAATGATGCGGAATTGTTCCATGATCTGAGGATTATCCTCATTGCTGCACAGAGAATTATGTCCTTGATGCACTGCTAGGTGATAGACCTATTGCAGGAGCAGATTTAGACGTTATGAACGTTTTGACAAAAGCTCGGTATGATGACTACTTGATAGTTTAAGTGCACCATGCTTTACGGCTTAGAACCGGGACTTCAAAAAACGTTTTGAACGCCACGGAGCATATAAGATGTTCCAAGAGTTGAAATTAGTATTTCATACTCATGCCCGTGTCGAGAGGTATAAGACTTCTGACAGTACTTTGCCTACAAGTTGGAGGAGAATAGCTCAACCAGTGAGCATGTGCTCAGATTGTCTGGGTACTACAATTACTTGAATCAAGTGGGAGTTAATCTTCCAGATAAGATAGTAATTGACAAAGTTCTCTAGTCACTATCACCAAGTTAGTAGAACTTCGTGATGAACTATAATATGCAAGGGATGACGAAAGGAATTCCCGAGCTCTTCGCGATGCTGAAGTCGGCGAAGGTAGAAATCATGAAAAAGCATCAAGTGTTGATGGTTAACAAGACCACTTGTTTCAAGTAAAGGGCAAAGGGATAGAAGGGGAACTTCAAGAAGAATGACAGGCAAGTTGTCACTCCTGTAAAGAAACCCAAAGCTAAAACTCAAGCCTGAAACTAAGTGCTTCTACTGCAAAGGAAATGGCCACTGGAAGTGGAACTGCCCTAGATACTTGGCGGATAAGAAGGATGGCAAAGTGAACAAAGGTATATTTTGATATATAGATTATTGATGTGTACTTTACTAGTGTTCATAGCAACCCCTGGGTATTTGATACCGGTTCAGTTGCTAAAATTAGTAACTCGAAACGAGAATTGCAGAATGAACAAAGACTAGTTAAAGGTAAAGTGACGATGTGTGTTGGAAGTGGTTCCAAGATTGATATGATCATCATCGCACACTCTCTATACTTTCGGGATTAGTGTAAAACCTAAATAAATGTTATTTGGCATTTGCGTTGAGCATGAATATGATTTGATCATATTTGTTGCAATACGGTTATTCATTTAAAGTCATAGAATAATTGTTATTCTGTTTACATGAATAAAACCTTCGATGGTCATACACCCAATGAAAATAGTTTGTTGGATCTCGATCGTGGTGATACACATATTCATAATATTGAAGCCAAAAGATGCAAGGTTAATAATGATAGTGCAACTTATTTGTGGCACTGCCGTTTAGGTCATAATGGTGTAAAGCGCATGAAGAAACTCCATAGTGATTGACTTTTGGAATCACTTGATTATGAATCACTTGGTGCTTGCGAACCATGCCTCATGGGCAAGATAACTAAAACTCCGTTCTCTGGAACAATGGAGCGAGCAACAGATTTATTGGAGATCATACATACAGATGTATGTGGACCAATGAGTGTTGAAGCTCGCGGCGGGTATCGTTATTTTCTGACCTTCACTGATGATTTGAGCAGATATGGGTATATCTACTTAATGAAGCACAAGTCTGAAACATTTGAAAAGTTCAAAGAATTTCAGAGTGAAGTGGAGAATCATCGTAACAAGAAAATAAGAGTTTCTACGATATGATCGTAGAGGTAAAATATTTGAGTTAGCGAGTTTGGCCTTCAGTAAAAACAATGTGAAATAGTTTCACTACTCACGCCACCTGGAACACCACAGTGTAATGGTGTGTCCGAATGTCATAACCATACTTTATTAGATATGGTACGATCGATGATGTCTCTTACCGATCTACCAATATCGCTTTTGGGGTTATGCATTAGAGACAGCTACATTGACGTTAAATAGGGCACCATCTAAATCCGTGGAGATGACACCGTATGAACTATGGTTTGACGAGAAACTTGAGCTGTCATTTTTTTTAAGTTTGGGACTGCGATGCTTATGTGAAAAAGTTTCAACATGAAAAGCTCGAACCCAAATCGGAGAAGTAAATCTTCATAGGATACCCAAAAGAAACTGTTGGGTACACTTTCTATCACAGATTCGAAGGCAAGGTCTTTGTTGCTAAGAGTGGATCCTTTCTAGAGAAGGAGTTTCTCTCGCAAGAAGTGAATGTGAGGAAAGTAGAACTTGATGAGGTAATTGTACCTTCTCCCGAATTGGAAAGTGGAACATCACAGAAACTAGTTCCAGTGATTCCTACACCAATTAGTGAGGAAGCTAATGATGATGATCATGAAACTTCAGATCAAGTTTCTGCTGAACTTCGTAGATCAACCAGAGTTTGTTCCGCATCAGAGTGGTACGGCAACCCGGTTCTGGAAGTCATGTTACTGGACCATGATGAACCTATGAACTATGAGGAAGCGATGATGAGCCCAGATTCCGCAAAATGGCTTGAGGCCATGAAATCTGAGATGGGATCCATGTATGAGAACAGAGTGTGGACTTTGGTTGACTTGCCCGATGATCGGCAAGCCATCGAAAATAAATGGATCTTCAAGAGGGAGACTGACGCTGACGGTAATGTTATTGTTTACAAAGCTTGACTTGTTGCGAAAGTTTTTCAACAAGTTCAAGGAGTTGACTACGATGAGACTTTCTCATCCGTAGCGATGCTTAAGTCTGTCTGAATCATGTTAGCAATTGCCGCATTTTATGAAATCTGGCAAATGGATAACAAAACTGCATTCTTTAATGGATTTATTAAAGAAGACTTGTATATGATGCAATCAGAAGGTTTTGTCAATCCTAAAGATGCTAACAAAATGTGCAATCTCCAGCGATCCATCTATGGACTTGTGCAAGCATCTCGGAGTTGGAAAATACGTTTTGATAAGTTGATCAAAGCATATAGATTTATACAGACTTGCGGTGAAGCATGTATTTACAAGAACTGAGTGGGAGCACTACAACCATTCTGTAAGTATATGTGAATGACATATTGTCGATCGGAAATGATGTAGAATTTTCTGGAAAGCATAAAGGAGTGTTTGAAAGGAGTTTTCAAAGAAAGACCTTGGTGAAGCTGCTTACATATTGGGCATCAAGATCTATAGAGATAGATCAAGACGCTTGATAAGACTTTCGATGAGTACATACCTTGATAAGATTTTGAAGTAGTTCAAAATGGATCAGTCAAAGAAGGAGTTCTTGCCTGACTTGTAAGGTGTGAAGTTGAGTAAGACTCAAAGCCAGACCACGGCAGAAAAATATAGAGAGAATGAAAGTCATTCCCTATGCCTCAGCCATAGGTTCTATAAAGTATGCCATGCTGTGTACCAAACATGTTGTGTACCTTGCCATGAGTTTGTCAATGGGGTACAATAGTGATCCAGGAGTAGATCACTGTACAGCGGTCAAAATTATCCTTAGTAACTGGATGACTAAGGAAACGTTTCTCGATTATGGAGGTGATAAAGAGTTCGTCGTAAAGGGTTACGCCGATGCAAGCTTTGACACTAAATCCAGATGACTCTAAGTATCAATCTGGATGCGTATTGAAAGTGAGAGCAATTAGCTAGAGTAGCTCCATGCAGAGCATTGTAGACATAGAAATTTGCGAAATACATACGGATCTGAATGTCACAGACCCGTTGACTAAACTTCTCTCACAAGCAAAACATGATCACACCTTATTACTCTTGGGTATTAATCACATAGCGATGTGAACTAGATTATTGACTCTAGTAAACCCTTTGGGTGTTGGTCACATGGCGATGTGAACTATGGGTGTTATTCACAAAACGATATGAACTATCGGTATTAAATTACATGGCGATGTGAGCTAGATTATTGACTCTAGTGCAAGTGGGAGACTGAAGGAAATATGCCCTAGAGGCAATAATAAAGTTATTATTTATATTTCCTTATATCATGATAAATGTTTATTATTCATGCTAAAATTGTATTAACCGGAAACTTAGTACATGTGTGAATACATAGACAAAACAGAGTGTCCCTAGTATGCCTCTACTAGACTAGCTCATTGATCAAAGATGGTTATGTTTCCTAACCATAGACATGAGTTGTCATTTGATCAACGGGATCACATCATTAGGAGAATGATGTGATGGACAAGACCCATCCGTTACCTTAGCACTATGATCGTTTAGTTTTACTGCTATTGCTTTCTTCATGACTTATACATGTTTCTATGACTATGAGATTATGCAACTCCCGAATATCGTAGGAACACCTTGTGTGCTATCAAACGTCACAACGTAACTGGGTGATCATAAAGATGCTCTACAGGTGTCTCCGAAAGTGTTCGTGGTGTTGGCATAGATCAAGACTAGGATTTGTCACTCCGAGTGTCGGAGAGGTATCTCTGGGCCCTCTCGGTAATGCACATCATAATAAGCATTGCAAGCAAAAGACTAATGAGTTAGTCACGAGATGATGTATTACGGAACGAGTAAAGAGACTTGTCGGTAACGAGATTGAACTAGGTATAGAGATACCGATGATCGAATCTCGGGTAAGTAACATACCAATGACAAAAGGAACAACATATGTTGTTATGCGGTTTGACCGATAAAGATCTTCGTAGAATATGTAGGAGCCAATATGAGCATCCAGGTTCCGCTATTGGTTATTGACCGGAGATGAGTCTCGGTCATGTCTACATAGTTCTCGAACCCGTAGGGTCCGCACGCTTAACGTTTGATGACGATCGGTATTACGAGTTTATGAGTTTTGATGCACCGAAGGAGTTCGGAGTCCCGGATGAGACCGGGGACATGACGAGGAGTCTCGAAATGGTTGAGACGTAAAGATCGATATATTGGACGACTATATTCGGACATCGGAAAGGTTCCGAGTGATTCGGGTATTTTTCGGAGTATATGGGCCTTATTGGGCCATACGGGAATAGAGGAGAAAGGCCAAAAGGAAGGACGCGCGCGCCCCCCCTCTGGTCCGAATTGGACAAGGGGTGCAGCCCCCTTTTCCTTCTCCCTCTCCACCTCTTTCCTTCTCTCCTACTCCGGAAAGGAAAGGGGAATCCTACTAGGACTTGGGAGTCCTAGTAGGACTCCCCACACTTGGCGCGCCCCCTCTAGGGCCGGCCTCTCCCTTACTCCTTTATATACGGGGGCAGGGGCACCCTAGGACACACAAGTTGAATTGTTTTAGCCGTGTGCGGTGCCCCTCTCCACAGAAACACACCTCGGTCATACCGTTGCAGTGCTTAGGCGAAGCCCTGCGCCGGTAGATACATCATATCTGCCACCACGCCGTCGTGCTGGCGAAACTCTCCTGTGAAGCTCAACTGGATCAAGAGCTCGTGGGACGTCATCAAGTTGAACGTGTGCTGAACGCGGAGGTGCCGTACGTTCGGTGCTTGATCGGTTGGATCGCGAAGAAGTTCGACTACATCAACCGCGTCACTTGACGCTTCCGCTCCCGGTCTACAAGGGTACGTAGACACACTCTCCCCCTCGTTGCTATGCATCTAGTAGATAGATCTTGCGTGATCGTAGGAAATTTTTGAAAATACTACGTTCCCCAACAGCCCCGGCGTCCAGGGTCCTTCTATCCGGGAGATGTTTTGAAAACCCTAGTCGCCCTCGAGTCGCCCAGACGCGGGAGCCACCGGGGGGGGGGGGGGGTTCCGCTATCCGGGAGATGTTGTTTTCCTTGTAAGAATGAACTGGCTCCTGAGTGATTAATAATAATCCTTTTTCACGCGCAAAGGAAAAAATTTCCATGTAGGGGACCAGAGACAACTAAATAACGAGGTTCTGCTAAGGATTTGTCATTTTTGTTTTTCGAACAATGTTTTGATTTTTGATTTGAATTTTGTAACAACAAACATTTATGTTGTGTGAATATGCTCAATTTTTTGCACACTTTAAAATGTGCTGGGAGATCCGATGCACCGGTAGCACCACAAGTACTGGTGCACCAGATACGTTCCCCTCCTCAATGTGGACTGTGCTTGGGTGTCTTAAGGCACCTGCCATTGTGCCAATGACATGTGGGCCCAAGAGGTGGTTGGCCCACATGTCAGGGACCCAAAGGCAGGTGCCTTTACGACAGTGAAGCTGGGTCCCCTCAATGTAAGGTAGAAGATCACACTAGTCACATCCATGCCGCTTTGATTTTGTCCTAGTTAACATATACACTTCTACATGTTGCAATTATGAAGGAGAAATATAGCTGTTCTGCTATTGCTTCTTGTAAATGCGTCCTTCTGCTTCTATATCCATGTTAAGATAGTAGTTACTGCATTGAGATTGCCGCAGTACGTATCTTCTGGTGCTTCCTGCCCTCATGACTTAGATGTCTTGTTGGACGTGATGCACTGCATGAATCTCCTATAAATTTTCTGAAAATGGCTCAAGGAGAATACGTAACGGAGAGGATCGAGAACCTATATGATAAGTGCAAGTTCATTGCCAAGTGCTCTCTGTCCACACACCTAGGAAATCTGTCATTTTATCTCTTCCCATATGCGTCTTTGGTCTGGAAGCTTAGAAGTAAAGATCCATCTAGACCCTCCTCTATCTCCCCCAGTATTTGCAGCTTACTCCAGTTGTTGCTTGCAGTTCTTCACGTTTCCAATTTGTCTGCATTAATTCCTCAATCTACTACTCCCTCCGTTCGGAATTACTTGTCTCGGAAATGGATGTATCTAAAACTAAAATACATCTAGATACATCCATTTCTGCGACAAGTAATTCCGAACGGAGGGAGTACATCCAACCAAGCAAGTACATCTTCTTTCCTTAGATCTGTTAACATATGTATTGTTGATCAGAAGATTTTTTTAGGTAACCTCCATGTTTATTCCCCCTCTATTCCTCCCACTAAGCACCATCTTCACGTTTTTTTGTTTCTAGCTCTTCCCATTCCATGAATGTCCTGCATTCCTGAAGCTACTACATCAAACCAAGTAGTAAATCCTTCTTTCTTACTTCAGTTTGATCTTTTCTCGTTGTAATTTCTGGTCTGCTCATGTCGAAACCCTATCTTGCTTTCTCCCTTTTCTCTCTTTTATTTCAAGCTGCGTTAATTACATAATTATTGATTTTCGTTATACACGGTACTGAAGCAGCCCACGTAAGCATCTGATTCAATAGTTTTCAGTCAGAGAACTAGTATTCAAATTTTATGTTATTGTTTCATAAGTTATTTCTTCAAGTGATATAAACAACATTTAACCCATTTGGATGTGAGTGTGACACCGTAAATTGAATGAGTGATTTTGTTTTTGCACATATGGTCATGCTCACGCGCGTAGTTAATGTTGAAAATAGCAAAGTAATAACATTATATTTAGCATGCAAATGAATTTCTAGCATTGCGATTTCTCATGCTAATAAATGCCTGCAGCTATATGCAAAGCCTACCAGGCTACCAGAGCCAGTCACCATTGCACACAATGCTTGAGAATGGGAGAACTAATACATGAATGCTGACAATTGATCTCTCGATTCTTCTGCTGGTCGAAAGACCACTGGGGGAGGCATAGCTTGCTAAAGAAATATTATACTGAATCGACTTTCTTGGACGTGCTCGACTGGCAGCGCGGTGGTTAGCTCTCCTTAGAATAGCCGACCAGCTTGAATATGTCCAGGGCAGCATCCTAAGTAGCCATGAGCCCCGCTTCGGTACAACCCCCTCCTAAAATGTATAAAGGGTAATATAGTCATTTCATAAGTCGTACTTATGTTTAGTGCGTAGCCCGCGGGACGTATACGTAGAGGAGATCAGCCGACTGGGCCGGCCCATGAAGATAGCGTATAGCAGAGCCAGTCACCATTGCACACAATGCTTGAGAAGGGGAGAACTAATACATGAATGCTGACAACTAGTGGTTGGGGCGCACCCTTGGTGCGCCGCCTCAGTGGCATCTGGGCGGTGCCAGTAGGGGAACCCCCGTTCATCTTCCTTTTTGCTTTCTTGGTTACACATGTGCATGCAAGTTGCCAAGTTCCTTACATTTAAACCACTTTGTATACATATTTTCAATATAAATTTTCCCATACAGATATAATAACATCCGCAGCAAAACCAAGAGACTGGAAGTGGTGTTATTCTAGTACTGTAGTGTGAGTAAAATCAAAAGAAAGACCTCATACTGTTTCACATTATTACATATTTTGAGATACACGTGGTACTGGTGCTCCTTCGGCATGGCGAACTCGCCTCTCCTCCTCCTGCCTCCCAGTATGGTGGTTTACATAGAGAAAACCGGTCAGATTGAAAGAGCTATCCAAGTGTAAATCACATATTAAGATCACACTTTTTGTACCATAGACCGAAATGAGAGGCTCATATGCACAATTCCAAAGTGACCATAGCATACGCTAACATGTGAATCAGCAATCCAATGTTTCAATTCTTTTGATGCCATTTGTCAAATGCATTTATACTTTTCAGTTGTGGCCACGACGGTATATATGATTGCGCGATCGTTCATGCCTGAGGAGTTAGGGTGGGAGGCAAAGTGTTATCATCAGGATATAGTTTAGATTCTTCGATTAATTTGCGAAGATTTTGGTTCCTGATAATTTTATATTAAATGAGTGTACTGCAATGCTGGAAAGGTAGATTATATTAATTGCTAGTGTGCACCATAGCTGACAGTAGAATGCTCCAAATATTTCCCAAAGCACAGTTTGAAGTAGAAGCAAGTAGTAACGGAAGGAAGGAGGCGGCATAGATGAGACTCGCCTCGCTGATTAACCAACACAGCAGCTTGCAGTTGGGGATCCATTGCCCTGTCTGTGTCAAGGGCACCTCCACCAGCTCAGCGGAGGGCTCCCTTGCCGCGGAGATGCTTGCACTTGAAATGCTGCAATGAAACCAGAAAGTTTGATGGTTATAAATCAATGATGTGGATATATGTTAGCATTGGACAGAGTACCAACATTTGGGATTGAATAAGCAAGATTTTAGCTATTCAATGACACGGAAATATGAGGTTCCAGATTATAGCAAAATGTACAAAATTAGGCTAGCACACAGTTATCTAGGAAAATATGTGTATATATATATGACCACGGTACATTTTGATATCTACAATTTCGCCTATATATATCTACAATTTCGCCTACCTATATATTAGTCTATCTTAATTCTAGTTTATGTTTCTTCTACAGAGTCTGAAACTCATATCCCAGCAATCCGCCAAACCTGGAGCTTCACTGAGACAAAATAATGACCATTGCTCACTATTTTGCACAATTTCGATGAATAAGATCATAAATCCAGATAGCATAGCGCAGATCCATGCACCGATTCTCATCCTGCAAATCGCCATGTAAGCTATAAAGTGCGAGACAAAAAATGACATAAACTTATCACGCAAATTAGAATACGCACATGTACTAAACTTTGGCTAAAATCATCGAAGTTTGAAAGAACTAAAACTACAACTCATGGGCTTGAAATGCTTCCTGTTCGTCGAAGAAATTACAAACATATACCCAATTCAGCATACACAAGGAAGGTAGAGATGCTCCAAACCAATGACAATAACCTTGAACAGATGAATATGGACCCTCATAGGCCCTGCACATGAGCTTTTATTCAAACACCTTGTATGCACATGACACGAATGGTGCTACAAAGCACAAAAGAAATTGATGCGAGATAAGTTATGAAAGGGCATCCAAGCACAACATTAGCTCACAAAGACCTCACCAGGAGAGGATTGGAGGCCGATACTCGTGCATTCGCCCTCAGCCAAACAAAATGCCCCTATTTCAAAAAAGAGGTTTAAGAAATAATCTAGTAGGGGCGACAATTACGTAGCAGGAAAAACATGTGTTGCTTCTGATGAAAGTAGACATGTGCAGAGGCCTGTTAGGCAACTAAAATAACACTTCCCTTATTATAATTCACATGAACTTCACTCCAAAATTAGCTAAAGTGAACCCCAATGTTTGGTAGTGCTGGTATCCATTTGGAAGACTACACGTTAACCTAGCTTAGATAGCTGATTGCCTGGAGAAAAAGCATCAGTATGTGTATCCCAGAACTTTGATGCATCAATTGTTGGAAGCAGCAGCAGCAATTCAAGGCCCAACTAAATCAGCTTCTATTCAACGAACCATCAGATCTTGATTGTTCAGACAATGGGACGTCACCATAACACAACGACATAGCCAAAACAGTACAACCTACAGAGAGATGTCGGCCATACCTTCTTCTGCGCCCCTTTGCCCTGGCCGGCCATGATGCCCTTGGGATCCAGATATAGCTTGTGCAGGAAATCCGTCGGGAGCCGCAAGCCCCGTGTCAGCCTTGGTCCACTACTTATGCATCTGGTCCGCAACGTCTGCGCCTTCCTCGAGCGCGACCCTGCTAGTGTTGATGTTCGTAGCGCTGGCACCGGCCTCGCCGCCGATCCAACCGTGCGTGACAACGGTGATCCCCACCGGCCGCCGCCACCCTGTTCCTATCCTCCAGACGGAGGAGCGGGCGCCGGAGGAGCTGGGACGGCGGCGGCGGCAACCCTACCTACCCACCCGGGGAAGAGAAAACAAGGAGAGGATGGGGGAGTTTGCGTGATGCAATATTTTAGGAGAGAAAGAAAAAGGGGTGGGGGCTCGAGAAGATTGCTTCGTGAGGAAGCGAAGGCGTCGGACGAATCGCTCCTCTTTCCTTTTTTTTTCTTTCAAAAAAAAATCATCCAGCGATACGTAGCGATCGGGTTTTGTTGTTGTTGTCGTACATGTGATGACATGGCACGCGCGAGCGATCGCCATAGTCGCGACGGTTAAAGGGTTTAATTGATCTCTCGATTCTTTTGCTGGTCGAAAGACCATTGGGGGAGGCATAGCTTGCTAAAGACGTATGTTCAAAAAGGCAAACCAGATTTAAAAAAAGACACACACAGAAGGGAAAACAAAACAGACACAACACAAGTTTCACATCCAACATCTGGAGTAAAAAGTAATTGCGATTTAAAAAAAATCAGGCAACTAAGTATAATATAGCCCGGAATACATATTGCAAAGCGCCTAGAAATTCAGAGGGATGATCCACATGAGAGTATGACAACCATTGGCCATGTAGTATCTTAATGACATGATCCTATCCACACCACTAATTTTGCGGTCTTCCATGCGATACATATGGTTGCCATTGTCACACATTTTCAGTTGCACGACATTACCGATACTGCTTACGTGGAGATGGCTGTAGTAGATGTGGTTTCTCTCCACATCGCCAGGCCTTCCTACTGGCACATGTATCAGTTTGGAGTAGTGCACACTTAAAAACAAGGCATGATCGTCCAATGGCATTGCTTCTTCCCATATGTAGTCATATTTTTTTGCCTTGTCGTTGTTGATTTTTATGAGCTCAAACACCTTGAAGAAAAGCTCGTGCTCCTATGACCACTTGGCCCTCGTTGCCATAAATAGCTTGTCATTGTGCTTGAAAATGTAGCTGATCCTGAGGTATCTCCAAGAACATGTGCCGCCGGGTTTTTGGATGTGTAGTAGGCATGTGGCATTGATCACCGACTTACCAGTTTTAGTCATGCCAATGTCAAACATGAACAATGCGGCGGATTGGGATTTCGTGACTTCAGAGTCTTCAATCAAGCCTTGCTTGCTCGCCAAGCGTGGCGTCTCCTAACCAAACCAGAGAGTCTTTGTGCGCAGGTCGAACTCCTACCACAAGGAAGATGCGGGATGAAATCCTACCACAAAATCGCAGCGAGCAATTCAAGAGGAATTGGCGGGATTCTTTCTTGACCACGTCATCAATAAAGCCGGAGAATACCATGTGGAAGTTGAGTTAAGATGTTTGGGTATTGTAAGAGATCTTACACATTGTATATATATATATGTAGCCAGCAGCGTCGGATAGATATACGAAAACTTGTTGTTCGACCAATCTCTCGGAGATGGAGAGAGGTCGATCATCACTTCTCTGTGTATATGTTCATGATGATCTTCTGTACTTAATGGTTTCCTTCATTTGCTTACTAGCTAGCGTGTCGAGTCCTCTCGATCTATACGTATAGTCCGTAGCGTCAACCAAGCACGGAGATAAGAGAGGACACTTCTCTTTATTAGCTAACTAACACTGTATATGAAACCCCTAAATTAACCCTACAAAACCCCACAAACCCCTTCCCCCTTTCAGAAAAAAAAAACAAAAACTCTAGCCCTGAACTGCTGACGCGTGGACACTTATTTGTCTCGGTTGATGCTACCAACCGGGACAAAAGGCTCCCTGCCTGGGCAAACCGCAATGGCCACGTGAAGACCCATCTGTCCCGGTTGGTATAAGAACCGGGACTAAAGGTATTGGCCTTGCAGCAAACGTTCGCTGGTTCTAGCTGTCCAAGTTTATTGCTTGTGAAGTTTGTCATTGCAATTAAAACATGGACATTCTCGAGTAGCCATACCTGATTTTATTTCTCGTATCATGTTTAGGTGCTCCAGTTTATTTTCTTTGTGCTCCAGGTGCATTACTGTTCTGTCTTCACTCCTAGTTTCTGTATGTTTTTCTTCATGCATGTCTAAAGTATTTCTTCGTCGCTTCTCCATAACCTCTGGTTCTTCTTATGTAACAGGGTTTTGGATCTGGTACAAACTAAGAAGGACTGACACTGGAACATCCATTCTACATGATCAGCTTGTGATCCGGTACGAACTAAGAACCACTTGTGCTGGAGTATACATTCTGCATGGTCTGCGTGTGATCCGGTACGAACTAAGAACCACTCGTGCTGGAGTATACATTCTGCATGGTCTGCTTGTGATTAAGAGCAGTTGATGATACCAAAGGTAACTTCCTGATTCTCCTGCCTCCCGAAATTGCACTTTTATTAGTGAATTTTCTCATAAATGAACAGCCCGTGTTCCTTTCCTAGATTGCCCTTAGCACCGGTGTCATCTCTGCACGAGGCCAGTACAAAGCCTCCAAAGGTACAGCCATGGGCATGGTGAGCCCCGACCCTTCAGCCATGTCAACCTCCTCCTCGCCGACCCTCCTCCACTCGAAGCACTGCACCAGCGTGCCCAGGGCGAGCCCGACCATCTTCATGCCTAGCGCCTCCCCCGGGCACCTTCTCCGCCCCATTCCGAATGGCAGCATCCACTTCCCCTCGCCCCTCCCGCCTTCAAACCTCTCTGGCGAGAACCTTGTCGGCTCCTCCCACACGCGCGCATCCCTATGCATCATGTGCACGTTGACCAGGAGCATGGTTCCCGCCGGGATGTCGTAGCCTGCGACGGAGCAGGCGGCGGAGGACTCGTGTGGGGCGAGGAGCGGGCCGATCGGGTGCAGCCGGAGGGTCTCCGTGATGACGCACTGGAGGTAGGGCAAGCCTGGCAGGTCGACTTCCTCCAGGAGGCGCCCCGTGCCGACGACCTCGTCGAGCTCTGCCCTCACCTTCGTCATGGCGTCCGGGTGGTTCAACAGCTCGGCCATGCTCCATTCAATGGCGCTCGATGAGGTGTCCGTGCCGGTTTGCAGGATGCTCTGTTGCAGCAAAGATTGACATGAGCCATTGATGTGTATGTGCAGTGTGTCAATGATGAGTGAAGATGCGTCGCAAAAGAAAAAAGATCAAATGTAACTGCACAATGTGATTAATTAATGTGCTCTGAGCAGTCAATAGAAGTCATGGGGAATCGCAAGAAGCTGGTGAAATGTTCAGTTCATAGTGTAGCAGGCAAATTGGGAAACCTTATGGATAATGTGGTAGACTGGTTGTTACCTAGTACTCCTGCATGCCATGCACTGATGCTAACTACTCCCTCCGTCCCAAAATTCTTGTCTTATATTTGTCCAAATACGGATGTATCTAGTTACACTTTAGTGTTAGATACATCCGTATCTAGAAAAATTTAAGACAAGAATTTTGGGACGGAGGGAGTACATGTATTACACAAAAATAATACTGCATCTGTTGCAAAGTATTTGAAAATTGCTTAATTATAATGCACACATAAAAGTCCGACATAAAATATGTATTTTGGGAGTATTTTGAAAGTAGTCACATAAAGGAAATTTGGGTGACAACGGCTGGCAAATTGCCTTTTTTTCTTTTCTGGGGTGCTGAAGATGTGGGATGTGTAGGGGAAGAGTAGGTGACAATACTCCCTCCGTTCCATAATGTAGTGCCTATAGATTTTTTGAGAAGTCAAACTTTGCAAACTTTGACCAAGTTTGTAGAGAAAAATATTTATATCTGCAATAGCAAAAATATATAATGTGAAACTACATCTTATGATGAATCTAGTGATATATATTTCGCACTCTAGATGTAAACATTTTTCTCCATAAATTTGGTCAAAGTTTGTGAGGTTTGACTTTTCAAAAAATCTATAGGCACTACATTATGGAACGGAGGGAGTATTTGATAAGGATGTGATTAGGATGGATGAACCACCAAAAGAGGCACCCAATTAAATAAGTCAGTGGACTGGACTGCCTCAAAGATTCCATCACGATTCTCAAAATACAAGACGTTTTTGTAGGCTTACATTGGAGAAAATAGTTTGTTTGTTTCTTGAGCCGTGTAAAAAAGGAGTAGAGGAGAAAATGCAGCCTAAATGCTGATGATGCAGGGTTTCTTCTACTCACCAGGCAGAGCGCTCTGATGACCTTGTCGCTGTACGCCACCGGATCGGCCGCCTGCATGTCCAGCAGGTCGCCCACCATCGTCCTGCCGCCGCGGCTCCTCCTCCCATCGTCGCCGTCGAAGCCGGCGCGGTGCTCGTCGATGAGCCGCTGCGCCCACTCGTTGCGCTTCCGGGACAGCCGCACCGCCCGCCGCTTGGCTCCGCCGATGTCCAGCACGCCGAGCACCGGCAGGAAGTCCTGCAGGTTGGACGCCCCGTGCATCGCGAAGTACTCGCGCACCATCTCCCGGAACCTGGCGGCCTCCTCCGCCTCTGACTCCGGCACGTCCCCCTCGCCGCCGTAGTACCGCTTCCCGGCGATCATCCGCGCCACCACGTTCAGCGCCAGCTCGAACGCCCGCGCCTTCAGGTCGGCGCGCGCGGGCCTCGGCTCCGACGCCCCGTCGGCGGCGTCGAGGAAGAGGCGGCGCGCGGCCAGGCGCACCTCGTCGGCGCGTACGGCGGCGGAGCGGAGGAGGCCGCCCGCGGAGAGCACCTCGACGGTGGCTATACGGCGGAGGTTGCGCCAGTTTGCGCCGTAGCTGGAGGACCCCAGCGTGGTGTAGCCGTTGGAGAGGTGGCGCGCCGAGGGGAGCCGGGGCCGGTTGGCGAAGACCACGTCGTGGGCCGTCAGGCACTCCTCGGCGGCGGCCTGGTCGGCGACGTGGAGCACGCGGCGGGAGCCGAAGCGGAGGAGCAGCATCGGCCCGTGCGCCGCGGCGAGGTTGGCCAGCGCGCGGTGGAGCGGCTTCTTGAAGAGGTGCAGATGGCCGATGACCGGCAGGGACGGCGGGCTCGGCGGCAGCCGGAGGCCGCGCTCACGCCTGCTCTTCCTGAGGCTCCCGAGGAGGACGAGGACGAAGAGGACCGTGGCAACCGAGAGGGGCAGGTAGGAGAGCGTCCCGGCGTCCGCCATGGATGGATCTTGGAGGTCAGCGAGGGTGACGCGATAGGCTGGCGCACGTGGACTGGTTTGGTGTGGAGGAGATGCGCGTAGAGTAGGAAAAATCCACTCGCGCGGGAGCTTGTCTACAGCGTGGGATTTAATCGGAATTGCTTTACATGCGTGTACCGGATTCTCAAAATAAAAAATAAAAAATAATTGCTTGCACCGTAATTAGCTGGACATCATCCAGATCAAGGTAAATATGCTAAAAATGGTCAATGTAGCATATCCCTGAAAAGTGAAAACTAAGGGGCATCTATAAGGCTGAGCGCAAATTGCCCGCAAGCGTCTAGACCATGTGGTCCAAACCCCGCAAATCATTAGCGTCACCACCATCGGCCCACGAAAACAATCTGGACCGTCATTTTCCCGCAAACAGGAACCAAACCAGGGAGGCTTTGCTGGAGTTCGGACGCCTGTCAAGATATCGAAGTCCTACGTGAGTCGTGTCAGGACTCCCGCAAAACCCGCGTCTTTTTTAGCGGCTTGCACAGTTTTTCGCCGCTCTCCACCCAATTCTCGCAGTTTTTCATTGCCACCGTCGCATGGGCCTGGAGGAGCACCCGCCAAGGTTTTGGGTACCGCCTAGTATCCGCGTTTCCCAGTACCCCATGAGAAATCAACTTCCAGAGAAAAAAAAGTGAAATTTTGAATTTGAATGAATTTTGGATGAAATTTGTTGGGCTTCAAAATTCATACAAAAAATTTGTCCAAAATTTGTCAAAATTTTGCGGTAACCGTGGTATCCTAGTTTCTCGGTGACCCATCCCCTCGGTAACCAAAACCTTGGCACCTGCCCGAGATGGAGGTGACGATCCAGCGATCATGCTGAAGGAAATATGCCCTAGGGTCAATAATAAAGATGTTATTTGTATTTCCTTATATCATGATAAATGTCTTTTATTCATGCTAGAATTGTATTAACCGGAAACTTAGTACATGTGTGAATACATAGACAAAATAGTATGTCCCTAGTATGCCTCTACTAGACTAGCTCATTGATCAAAGATGGCTATGTTTTCTAGCCATAGACATGAGTGGTCATTTGATCAACGGGATCACATCATTAGGAGAATGATATGATGTACTAGACCCAACCGTTAGCTTAGCACTATGATCGTTTAGTTTTACTGCTATTGCTTTCTTCATGACTTATACATGTTCCTATGACTATGAGATTATGCAACTCCCGAATACCGTAGGAACACCTTGTGTGCTATCAAACGTCACAACGTAACTGGGGTGATCATAAAGATACTCTACAGGTGTCTCCGAAAGTGTTCGTGGTGTTGGCATAGATCAAGACTAGGATTTGTCACTCCGAGTGTTGGAGAGGTATCTCTGGGCCCTCTCGGTAATGCACAACATAATAAGCCTTGCAAGCAAATGACTAATGAGTTAGTCACGAGATGATGTATTATGGAACGAGTAAAGAGACTTGCCGGTAACGAGATTGAACTAGGTATAGAGATACCGACGATCGAATCTCGGGCAAGTAACATACCGATGACAAAAGGAACAACGTATGTTGTTATGCGGTTTGACCGATAAAGATCTTCGTAGAATATGTAGGAGCCAATATGAGCATCCAGGTTCCGCTATTGGTTATTGACCGGAGATGAGTCTCGGTTATGTCTACATAGTTCTCGAACCCGTAGGGTCCGCACGCTTAACGTTTGATGACGATCGGTATTATGAGTTTATGAGTTTTGATGTACCGAATGTAGTTCGGAGTTTCGGATGAGATCACGGACATGAAGAGGAGGCTCGGAATGTGGAGGGCCAGGGCTGGGCCGCGCGCCACCCACCCCTTGGTCCGAATTGGACAAGGAAGGAGGGGGGGGGGGGCGGCGCCCCTTTCCTTCTCCTTCTCCCTCTCCTTCCTTTCCCCCTTCTCCCTTTTGGTAGTTCCTACTAGGAATAGGAATCCTATTCCTAGTAGGATTGCTCCTCCTTGGCACGCCAATAGGGGCCGACCGGCCTCCTCCCTTGCTCCTTTATATACGGGGTAGGGGGGCACCCAAAGACACACACGTTGAATTGTTTTAGCCGTGTGCGGTGCCCCCCCTCCACAGAAACACATCTTGGTCATACTGTCGCAGTACTTAGGCGAAGCCCTGCGCCGGTAACTTCATCATATCCGTCACCACGCCGTCGTGCTGACGAAACTCTCCCATGAAGCTTAACTGGATCAAGAGCTCGTGGGACGTCATCAAGCTGAACGTGTGCTGAACGCGGAGGTGCTGCACGTTCGGTGCTTGATCGGTTGGATCGTGAAGAAGTTCGACTACATCAACCGCGTCACTTGACGCTTCCGCTCCCGGTCTACGAGGGTACGTAGACACACTCTCCCTCTCGTTGCTATGCATCTGGTAGATAGATCTTGCGTGATCGTAGGAAAATTTTAAAATACTACGTTCCCCAACACATGCTCCGCCGGAAGATCAATTCATACACACGGGAAAATCGCCACCTGAAATCGAAGGCCACAAAGGTGGCGCCGCTCAAGAAGCAGAGGGACGCCGACGGAGGCGGAGGTGAACGTCGTGGTGGTCGACGTGCATGTGGCAGTTGTGGTAGCGGTCGGAGCTCGGGCCATAGCCCCCCCTCCCTCGCTGACCGTTTCATGCATGGCAGGAGCATTACAAGACTCCGTAGTTCTACTCTGCCAAGTAGCACGGTAGGTAGTCCCCGACATACACCGCCGTGCAAGTGCCTTACTGTGTCGACATCAACGAGGAGGCGCTTTTCTCGGAGTGTTCATCACCGCAGCTTCTTCGGGTGCTGACACTAGGCATGGTGCTCGATGGCTTCTGCTAGGCTTCTCGCCCCTCGTTGGTTACCCCAAGTGGAAGGTGTGAGATGTAGTGTTGCGGAAGTTTTTCCCTTGGCAAAGATACCAAGGATCGAATCCCCAGAGACTCCTAGGTTCAACAAGAAGGTGTCAACTGCTAACGGCGCCAGATATTAGCAATCAACATGGACCTGCACACAGATACAAATAACTTTGCTCCCAACGAGTACAGAGAGGTTGTCAATCCCTCCGGCCTTGTAGTTCACAAAGGATTAAACGCAAATGATAGTAGTGATAGATAATGTTTGCAATAGTCAATAAAAGCGAAAAGTAAATAGCGGGTGTGATCAATGATGGTAATATGGACCGGAGTCTCATGATGTTCACTAGTGATGTCTCTCTCCCAAAAGACGATAAAACAGCTATGTGAGGTAAACGAATTACAGCTGGGCAATTGACAGGACCACGAACGCAAACCAATGCTGACTACATTGCAAGAAAGGTTGAGGTTCAAAGCATGGGCGGTACGCCAAAGTAAGTAGACCGAAATCCATCAATATCTACTACTAATCATCCACCTTGAGATATCTATCCAGAACATCTCGCTGGTATTAAGTTGCGAGCCCCACCCATAGTGTAAACTCAAAGCAACAGACAACTGCATTAAAAGAACCTTGCGTAAAGTAAACAATCATTGCACCCGCGGGCACAAGCACCGTTGTTTTCCCCCTTGTGGCAACAGCACATCCCCTAGACTCATGTTTCTGTCACTCAAACTAGTCATCGAGGGGCATGAACCCACAATCAAGCATAACGTTCCCTCTTGGAGTCACTACCTATTACTTGGCCAAAGCAATAAATAACAACGGAGAACATGCAAGAATTACTTATGAACATAAATATAAAAGAGGTAGATCAAATATATTACTCAAGCACAATCTGAACATAATCTCATAATCCATCGGATCCCAGCAAACTCATCATAGCAACAGCATAAGGATTACATATGTGCCTCGATCATGTAGGGCAGCTCACGAGGACTAATTAGTGAAACACAAGAACGGGAGGAGAACATCACATAGCTACTGGTCATGGACCCATGGTCCAAGGGAGACTACTCACAACTCATCCGGGAGGCGTCCATGGTGGTGGAGAAGCTCCCGGTGGTGATCCTCCCCTCCGGCAGGGTGCCGGGAAGAGTTCTCCTGGTGCTCCCGATCTTGGAAGCGGCGGCGGCGGCGGAACAGAGATGAGATCGCGAAAAAGACTTCCTGTTTCGAGGGTTTCTCGAGACGCTTTAAATATATGCCAAAGGGGGGCATCGGGGGAGCCTCGGGGGGCCCAGGCGCCCCCCTGGCGCGGCCCAGGGGGCGGGGGGG